>SZWC01000385.1:317327-430751 GCA_023375785.1 Penium margaritaceum
CCCCCCCCCCCCACCCCCTTTTTATTTGCACACACATCTTTTTGATAAGTAAGCTCCCCCCCTTCGCAGCCGGTAGCACTCCGTCCCATCAGTTTTTTTAGCATTAACATAGGTGAAGAAAAGTTTCCGGACTAAGAACAAGCACTGGATTTGGTTTCTCTGTCTGCTCTTGTGTCTATTGATGGCATGTGCTGGCTGAGGGCCTGGCAGGCGTCTGGATGGCAACGACGGCCTCACGGGGAGTCTCCCCACTTGGCCTGGCCGTCTGACCTTACTAACTTCAATGTAAGCTGGAGACGTTCACTTGGATGGGTGTTCTCATCCAACTCACGTCTCTGTAAGCATCATTGGGTTTTGTTTTGTCTTTGCTGCTTCATCACTCTACATGGGGATACCAGTCGTGCCTCTTGCTAGCATTTCAGTGTGTCTTTCTGAGGAGTGTGGAAGTGGAAGGTGAGTGAAGAGGAGGAGGGGGAGGGAGGGGATGAGGGGGAGGGAGGGGAGTGGTGTGGGAGTCTGTTCAGACCCGTCTCTTGTCGGAAAACTTGACGTCAGCACCTCAGGACTTTGGGACACGTATGCTTGGCACAGAATTCCGATGTGATCCCTTCCTCACCTCCCCACTTCCACCTTGGCCACCTCAGTCATTTTGGCCACCTCAGTGAGTTTGGCCTGTTTGTGGCCAGGGGGGGAAGGGCCATTGATGCATGTATGAGTGTCACATCCTAATTTTTCTTGGCAAGGAGCAGGTCACAGGGGCAGGTCAAGGAGGCAGGTCAAGAGGTTGTCCACCTGATCAGATGAAGCAGTCGCTTCTCTTCATGAATCAATGGAAAGTTCTTGGTCATGTCGGCCTATTCACGAGTAGCTGAATCAGGTAGCCAGACCTGGCAACCCGTGTGTGGACCCTGTGTCCTCGTAAAGTCCCAATGGTTGCCGGTCTGCAGGATCTGCACTCGCCATTTTTTCCTCGCTCGCTACTGCAATCGCCATGTTTTTCTTCGCTTGCAACTGGACTTTCCGTCTTTTCCTCGATCACAATTTCTGCAGGAGTCCCACATCAATCAGCGGGGTGGTTTGTGTTCATGAACTTTCATTGCTTTCTTCATTGCTTTCTTCTTGCTTTCTTCCGCACCACTGGCAGGTCTTGCTTGGAGAAAGCAAGACATGCCAGTTGCGGACTGCGGCCACTGCCGCGTTAGTTTCACTGCTGCCTCAGTTTCACTGCTGCGTCAGTTGCACTGCTGCGTCAGTTGCACTGCTGCGTCAGTTGCACTGCTGCATCAGTTGCACTGCTGCGTCAGTTTCACTGGTGCATCAGTTGCGCTGCTGCGTCAGTTGCACTGCTGCATCAGTTGCACTGCTGCGTCAGTTGCACTGCTGCGTCAGTTGCACTGCTGCGTCAGTTGCACTGCTGCATCAGTTGCACTGCTGCATCAGTTGCACTGGTGCTAGTTGATGGATGTGTTCACATGTATCATGAGGATAGTAGCTGCATGCATCTCAGCACATGAGGTTTTCTTTCCATGGGTCCATGATGTGTCACGTGGTCGTTTTGATGCATGCGTGACATCACGATTGCATGTTGAAGAGCTACCAGAAGTGCTACCAAGAGTCACAGCAGCAACTGTGCTTTCTCAATTCTCTGTTTTCTGTTACACTTCCAACCGTGCACCTGCAGTGTGTCAGGCCTCCCGTGTCCAGCTCTTCCAACATCCAACTGTGCCTCGGCTATCCTTCTCACAACATACTTCCGCAGAAAATTCTGCACCGTAAACTGTGTTTCTTTCTGTACAAACTGTGTTCCATCACCATCCCCGCCGTCACCTCCAAGTCTCCCTCCTTCCTCACCTCCTAGCTCTCCTCCCTCCGCACCTCCAAGTCTCCTTCCTTCCCCACCTCCTAGTCCTCCTCCCTCCGCACCTCCAAGTATCCCTCCTTCCTCACCTCCTAGCCCTCATCCCTCCGCACCTCCAAGCCCTCTTCCTTCCCCACCTGCAAGCCCTCCTCCTTTCCCACCTCAAAGCCCTCCTTCCCCATCTCTTAGGCCTCCTTCTTCCCCTCCTTCAAGCCCTCCTCCTTCCCCACCTCCAATCCCTCCTTCCCCACGCCCTCCTTCCCCACGTCCAAGCCCTCCTCCTTCCCGGCCTCCAAGCCGTCCTCCCCCACCTAAACGTCTGTCTCCCGTACAGTTGGCGTGCCAGTGGAGTGAGACCAGTCTCTCAAAGTGCTATTGCCAGGTGCCTTGGAGCTGGTGCGGATACATCCGCACATGCAAGGGCTATCTGTGTCTGTGCATTGCCAACCAATACGGGAAGGCACTGCGTGATGGCAATGGCAAGCTGATCAAGTGCGTCGACTATGTGACATCCTTCCCCTTCTGATTAGACAGATCTCTCTGGAAGGTGCAAACTGCAAGGAGTGGTGATACTCTTTGATTTGGGGGGGGGGGAGGGGGGCTCTAGCAGAGTGAAGAACGGGGAGAGTGCTCCTTCACCTTTCTCTAGCTATCTTTCTTTTTCTTGGTGGAAAAAAATGAGTGAGGGACCAGTGATACAAGAAGCTGGTTGACATGTGATTGATTACCACTTGAAGAACACCAAGAATGGGAAGCTCAAACCAAGAAAACTCTTCAGGATGTGATTCAATCTCTGTCATGGCTCACATAAAGCGCATACCTAAATGCATAAAAGCCAAAACCACGAAGGGGCTGGTGAAGGAGGGCTGTATTTTGACCTTGCAGGTGAGCCCCCCTGTGACAACCTCTTACAGTCTGATCCATTCCCCTAATAGACGGAACTCTCAGGTGTCACCCTTTCAGTACCCACGGGAGTCACCCTTTTGTCATTTATGTTTCTCATGCATGGAGCTATGTGAAAAATCTGATATTCATGTCAAAGTCAAAGGAATAGCTTTCCGTTTTCAAGTGGGAGGTGGAAGGAGCTGTTCAACAGCCAAGCCTCCAATCCAATCCAATCCAATACAAGGAACCAGTGGAGAGTCAATCACAGAGCTAACTCAAGCTTTGAATTAGAATAGCCAGAAGGGAGGTTTGATTTTGAAACAAAAGTGAGTGTTATCGCTCAAAACTGCTATCAGATTTTGTATCGAGATTGGTGCAATTTTTATACCACGTGGATACTCGAGATGAGCACCTTCACATTTAGTTCACTTATTAGGAACCACGGCACACCATGGAGACACAATTTATACGGAAGAAAGATTCAAATCATACCCTTTGCACTCACCATCTTGCGTGTTTCAAACAAGTATGACACTTTGTTCAACATGTTTGCGACCACTAATGCCGGGTTGTAGCCTACAGAGAGAGTGACAAATCCCTCAATGCTAGCATCATATAGACCACATTGCAAGGGACACAATGGAACATACGGCAATGCGTTAGGCTGAGAAACGTAAGAGACATCATTAAGAAAAGGAAATAAGTAACAAGAGGGAGAAGCTTGCCTGAAAAGTGAGCACCAAAGAGCGAGTGTGCGAGGGAGCAAGTGAGCACCCACCCCAACAAGGAAGCGTTTGGCTACTGGCAGGTGGGAACTACAGTGTACACACCGAGGAAGGAATGTCTCCAAGCACAAGCATAAGATTGATACGCAGTTTGAACCAAGGCATCTGGCTCAACAGACCCTGCATAGTCAGTGTGAGCTTACTCACAAAGATGGCACCCTTGTACATGCTGTCCGCCAACGGTCATCGAGAGATCACGCGGGGAGCTGCGGCGTCAATTCAAGATGTTAAACCCAGGTGTAGCCCGATCCTTTGCAGGACTATGTTCGAGATTCCTCTGGAAACTCCGGATACTTCACAAACCCATTCAAGGACTTTCCCAAATCCTTGAAAACATCTGAGGACTTATCTCATAAGATCTTTCCGATCTGTCGGTCCATTTTTTATGCTTCGAGTTCTCAATGTAAATATTCTCAAATCCCCCACAGCATTAGAGAGGGCTTTTTGAACACTCTAATCGACAACATGACACATGAGCACCTTGTGCACTCCGACGCCGAGCCCAAAGAGCACGGACTATGTCCGGTTTAGTCAAAACCCTCATTGTATATAGTCTCAATTGTGTCAGTACATGCAATCAATGAAGTAGACATTCACTAATCAAAAATTGCTCTTGCGACCCACTCTGTTCCTGCGCAATTTGCCTCATACCTTCTACCTGTGAACCACTTCACATCCTTCCAGTAACACTTGGTATCAGAGTGATGCGTTCATGGAGATGAATCCTGAAGATTACCCCAAGCGAACACGTTGCACAAGGACTCAACGCATCTCCACCATCAAGAAGGTCACAAACTTTGTGACAAAGATGGTGCGGGGGAGCAAGCACAGCCGGCGATAGCAGTGGTACCCGGCAAGACCTCCGTGTGAATGCGCCAGATAGCAACGGTCTCAAAAATGGGTCCCAACATGGGAGGCCACCAACCGCTCTTGGTATTTCAACCAAGATAACATGTCACCCTTGAACAAGGGATCCACAATTTAGGTTCATTCTGTTTGCAACCTCACGAAGTCCGCATGAAGGTCTGTAGTGTCTACCCTTGCTTGGACACCCTGTGAGGAGTCTCAAAGGCAAGAAATGTAAATGGATGCATGCAGAGTACATGCTTTTCTAGTTACAGAGCTTTGCTAATGCTTCTGCTTGCAGTAGCTCCACAGGTGCCAACCTCAGCCTACAGTCCTCCTTGGCGTGTCCTAAGACCACCAAGTATCATCCTCAAGGCAGGCTCTAGTAAGATTCCTAGAAGCTTCTTGTCCCATTCTGGGCCACAAAGAAAAATGCGATCGTTGCGCGGTTTGAGCCCGTGACCCATGCACTCTGGCCCCTGTCCCAACTAGGCCACAAAGTTGTGTTTCCTATGATGATCTCGAGGGGACATACCCATTATGGGCAGTGCATTCCTGGCCTATCTCAGAACAGACCAAAGGGACGTACTCCATAGAGCACTGCATGCCTTGTCTTTCCGTGCAACCAGCTAGCCAACCAGCCAGCTAGCCAGTGGACAAGGTGCATACCATTCAACAAATATCTCTCTCTTGTACCTCTATCAATCTGTTGGTCACTGGGCTCCATCAATGCCTTGCGGCTCTCCCTTCCTCTGCCACACTCCTTATGCCGAATCCACAAATGCCAGCATCGTGCAAGTCACTCTCGAGCGGCTTGGTCATGCAGTCAGCAAGCATGCTCTTGGTTCCATAGTGCTGCAAGTCCACCACGTTCTTCATGACCAGGTCACGTGAGTAGTGGCAATGAACATTGATGTGTTTTGTTCACCGGGAGATGATCTCATCTTCAGCCATCGAGATGGCGCTCGTGTTGTCCACGTGTACGACCGTGGCGTCCTTCTGTGTTACTGTCGTTTTTCCAAGCAGGCTGTGTAGCCACTGAGTCTCCTTGCACAACTCACACAGAGCAACATACTCTGCCTCAGCCATGGACACGAAAACACAGTCTTGCTTCCTCCTCGCCCATGAGATGGCAGCGCCATGCAAGATGCACACGTATCGAGAGGTGGATTTCTGGTCGTCAAGATTTCCTCCCCAGTCGTCGACAGTGTAGCACTTCAGGGAAGGGGGTCCGTACCTTCTTGGCCTCCAAGGATGAGGCCCATGTGACATGTATTCTGTAGGTATTGCAAGATGCGCATTACTGCTTGCCAATGCTGTGGCCTTGGGTTGGCCACAAACCTGCTCACTTGTCCCACAGCATAGAAAATGTTTGGACGAGTACCTACCATTGCGTATGTGATGCTACCCACGGTGGACTGGTAGGGGATGTCTTGTATATCCCTTTGTTCTGCTTCGTTGCATGGCAACATGGAGACCTTCAGTTTTGCATCGGTTGTCATTGGGGTACCAACAGGTTTGCAGTCTTACATGTGATAGCACTTTAGTACCTCACCGATGTATATGGTTTGGTTGAGTACGATGGTGCCTGATACTCGGTTTCAGTGGATGGCTATTCCAAGGTAGTACTTGAGAGGACCCATGTCCTTCGTTTTGAACCTTTTGCTGAAGTCAGACTTCAGCACATCTGGGAGCTCGACCAAAGTCGAGCACATGACCAAATCATCCACATACAGTGCAACGAGCATCAGCCCTCTCCCATCATTGTGCACGTACATGCTTGGGTCATTCTAGCAATGCGCGAAGGAGAGACCGGTCATGAAACGGTCCGTCTCTTTCTACCATATCTTTTGGGCCTATTTCAGCTCAAAGAGCGTTTTCACCAACTTGCACACATTCCCCTTGGGAGCTTTGACTCCTTCGAGCACCTCCATCAGCACTTCCTTGTGGAGCTTCCCATAAAGGAAAGCTGTTGTGACGTCCATCTGGTGTATCTCTAGGTTCTTTGCGGCTGCGATGGTAAGGAGAGAGTGGATGGAGGCAAAGGTCACGACGGGTGCACACGTCTCGTTATACTCAGAGCCTTGGCGTTGAGAAAACCCATTGGCCATCACCCTCGCCTTGAAATCTTTGATTTTACCGTCTTGCTTCTTCTTCACTTGGAGGACCCACTTGGATCCCACCAAGTGGGCCTTGTCGAGTCTATCCACTAGCACCCATGTGTTGTTCTTGCTAATAGATGTGAGCTCGCTGTCCACTACCTCCTTCCACTTGGCTGCATCCGGGCCATTCATCACCTCTGCCATTGTGGATGGTTCTCCCTGAGCCATGCACGACTTGCTAAAGCCTGTCCAATCGTCCTCATATTGCAAAGGTGTTTCCTTTAGTTGCAAACTGCACCGGGATGCTGGTTCGGCTTCATGCTTTACTGCTGGTGCTACCACAGGTGGTGGTGTGTCGGTGTCGTTGTCGGAAGAGTTGTCGGACTCTAAGTCGGGCACGGAAGCCCCAGACGCCTCGATAGCCATGTCCATGTCAGATGTCTCGTCATCCTGGGCACCTGCTCTCCCATTCTCACCACCTGCTGGCAAAGCGAGCCAGTTTTTGGGTGCACTGGACTCAAGCAATTAGTAGCTGAGGAGGCGTGGCGCTTAGGAGAGCAGTTGATTTACACGAGTTTTGAAGCTCACCACTCAAAGCTTCAGCAGATTCAGCAGCAGGTGCATCTTCAGCATCAGCTTCAATTGGTACAACAACCATCATCATCAACTACAGCAGTCCTGCAGGCAGATGTGGCAAAGTTTATGCCACAAGCTCTCATGCTAGTGCAGATGCCAGTGATACGATCTGCAACTTCAGGCATGATACAGCTTTGCGTGGTTCAGCCACAGTACGCTGGAACGGAGGTGCCATCCTTGGCACTCGCACCACCACTGCTTGATATAGGTTAGCATGAGACAGCAGGGGAGCAAGCTTTCAAACATGAAAGCACAGAGCAACGGTAGCAGATTGGCAAGCAACAGCACATTTGCGAACAGGATCGGCACACCTGTGAGCTTCTACTTGCCCGGGTAGCTCAACTTGAAGGTCAGGTGACACAGATCAAGCAACAGAATAAGGCCTTGCACCTGAATAAGGCTTTATCAATGTCACATCAGCCATATGTACATCTGCCAGAGCTTAGTTCTTCTCTAGACATGCCAGAGCCCGTCTGTCCTTAGCAGAAGAATTCGGCTTCATCTGTTCATGGAGGAAGTGTGGAGACTCTTGTGGTGTTCCTTGAAGCATCCACAATGGCACCTTTGCAAAAGTCAAAGTATGCAGTAGTGCATACTTTGACTATGCAACCAGGCTTTCAAGTGCCATAAGGTGCAGCTGACAAAAATCAGTGCTTCTTAACTACCCACGTGATGATGTGGGTCACTCCATGCACTGCTTTGTGAGTTGCAAGCAAGGAAGCCATCAGCATCAACCTAGATTTTCACAGAGCCAAGGCAAGCAGCCATCTTTAAGAAGCTCATGGAGGGTGGAGTAGTGACCAAGGAACCACGTTTCCATCAGTAGCCTAGCAGTGGTAAGCAACAGTCGCAACGAAAGTACCTTCTTGACATAAAAGTGTTGGCACTAGTGGTCACAGGTTTTGACGTCTCGTCAAACGTCCACAAGTTGACCAACGAAGTAGACAGTGGCTCCGCATCCCAGATGAAGTTCTCATGCTCCATTCTCCGAAAGACAACCCAACAACTGAATGCTGATGGTGTAGCAGAGCAGTTGAGGTGGACGTGTCTTTGGTAGCAGACAGAGGTTCATCTGAGCCTCAAAGTGCATGACATGTTGACTCCTCATCAGCTTGTACGGAGCCAGCGTGAGAGGAGCATGCATTGCCAATGCAGCAAGCGGCCAAGCAAAAGCCAGCTTACGACTTGCAAGAGTAATAGTGATGCAGCAGGTACTCATGTATGGAGCCACGAGTATGTGAGAGCTGAAAGAAAGAGCTCATCAGCTCCAAATGTATCGACATGTTGTCGATACAAGAGGAAGCAGCACGTTGGCAGATGCGGGTTAGCTCACCACCATCGGTGCAGTAGTGACGAGCACACCAAGATTGAGTCGTTTGTCAACAAATCCTCATTTCCTTCTCAATTTCCCAAGACCCGTTCCATTATGCAAAGCGGTCAGCAGCGGATGAAGACGAATAAGAGGAAAAAGGAAGGGGGGCTCTTTAAGAAAAAGGGGGCCAGGAGCCGGACGTAGTAGTCACTTACAACGTTGACACCGGCTTCAACACCAGCAGCCGTGACATCACCAATAGCAGATCATTTTGCTAAAGGAATAGTAAAGGATATCCCGTAGTGAGGGGAAGGCGGAAGCGTTTGTCAAGACCTTGAAGCAGCCCGTAATACAGCGAGCTGAGAAGTAGACAACATCTTTCCAGAGTAGCAGGTGGAAGCATTAAGCCCACCAAGTGTCAGGTGGCGTGTATTAATGGAGCAGTTGAGCCCCATGTGAAAGTCGTGCCAAGGCACCAAGTGGATGCAATACGCCCATCACGTGTCTGGTGGCATGCACAAATGGAGCAGTTACGCTCCATGGAAAAATCTTGCCAGAATGGCAGGTGGAAGCAGGTAGCCCGTCGTGATGAAGGCAGCATGCATGGAAACTGGCGACATGCGCAATCTGCTCACAACTGCTTAATACCAGATTCTGCAGCTAATAGAAATTTGTGACATAAACGTTGGACATTCGGAGCAGACGAGGATCTTTTCCTTGGATTTCCACCTTAAGGGAATAGTTGGTAGTGGGGCAAGTTTACTCTTCACGGCTGCACATCTCGCGCTTGGAGCAGCGTGCTCGACAGCAACTGGTCACGCAGTAGCATTTAGAGCAGCAGCATGACACTTACAGCAGCTATCAAAGTGGACAGCAGAGGAGTATGAGGCCTTGGAATGACCTCAAAGAAGCTCGTGATCGCGAGCTACATGGCTAAGCCCGACCGTTATGCGGATCGCAGCTGTTAGACAACCTTGTATGAGGTGCCTTCTGGAAAGTGGAAGCAACAATCAGAAGTAAGAGAAGCAGTTGTAGAGGCCAAAAAAAAAAGGAAGACGTCCTTGGTCTGCTGTGGGTAGCCTGGTTGATAAAAAACAATTTGCCGGAACTCAGATTCTGTTTTGGTAGCAATCAGTTTGGGTTTCCTCCTCTGGAGGGTGAGTTTACTTCTCGCCGCTATGAACCCTCCTTCATATGCGGTTGTAGCAGCATCTGGTGCAACAGAAAAGTAATGGCAGCAGCTGGAGAAGCAACAACCAGTTATCGCAGGCAACTACTTATGCCCTCGTCGCAGAAGTTCCCGTCGCACCATTTGTTTACAAACTGGAAATGACCTCTTACGGTGGCAAAACATGATTGACATTGCCACCTTTACAAAAAACAAGAGGCAGGTGTTGCACGCAAAGCGTGCGTACGGTTACATAGTAATTAAGCAAAAGTATTAATATTAGTATCTCTTATGAGGCTAAATTATTGCCCACAATCTGGACCACATAGTGGAAGGTTTGCCATGAGACCTTACCTTGTCCGTGGAAGCCAAAACTGGTTGTAAATGGACTGCAAAACTGTCACCCGCATTTATTCAAACTAATTTTTATGTTCGCCCATGTGTGCTCTTAAACATTGTGTATGGTCTGGGTGAACTCTTCCTAAATTACTTCTAGCTATGCTGGATTTATTCCAGCTTGTGTGGATGTAAAGGTTAAAAAAACACAACTAAAAAGTGAGCGAATGCGCTTGACGATATAGTATTATGTATATCAATTAACCAGCATATTGAAGAACCTCAAAAGGCTTTTCTTCTCGTTTTTTTATGAATATGGTTTTATCTGATGATGAATTTATTTGAATGAGATTGATTTGTTCTTGTATTGTGTACATACTAGTTTCACACGTCTATTATGAAATTCACAAAAAAACGATGTTTGACAAAATTGGATGAATTCTGCATGTTTCCTTATGTTATGAAAAAAAAGATGACGTATTTATAAGCAGAATTTAGATTGTTTACCTTCTTCTATGATGGTGGTTGAGTTTCTATTCTTTCAACTGCATCGTTACCCTGTTTGAAGCTGGGTTCACGAGTCTCAAGAGTCTACCTTTATGACCAGTTCCGTGAAACACGACAGGGCAAGGCCAAGGATGTAGCGTGAGGTGTGCCACGTGGCCTGAACGAGCCAACTCACGCTACAAAGGAGGAGCAAAAAAGAGGGGAAAAAGACATGACATTCTGCTTGCCAATGGACTAGAGGGGTTGGACCCAACCCAACGTACAATCCTTACCCTTTTGTCCTGGCGTCGGACTGGTCGTTCCGTACTATCCAGGGTCTCTCCGGACATGTAGGTCGTTGTCCATGATTTTTTCTTCTGGGCCGACCCTACCTTTGTGTCTGCGGATGTGGGGGGCACACAGTCCGACAAACTCTTGCACCCTGAATGGTGGATATGTCAGAAGAATGACCGATCTACAAAAACAAACCAGGTACAAATGTGAAAAAACTAATAAAATCCTAGTAATCCTATTACAATTGCTTCGCTTTGTTCAGCGAAGCAATTGTAATAGGATTACTATGTTACTCAAAAAGAGGGAAGAGCAGTGTCTCAGAAGCAGGAAGGTACTAATATGCGGCAGAGCTGCGATTGCGGAACGGAGCTCCAGGTCGAGCTGTGGCGCGCGGTGGTGTGCGATTAGAACAACGTGACAAAAAAAACAAGAGGCAGGTGTTGCATGCAAAGCATGCATATGGATACATAGTCACCGAGCAAAAGTATTCACATTACCCTACTCGTCTTTAAATTTTATTTTTTCAAATTTGCTATTCATGTGATCTTTACATTCGTTGAAGGTTTTAGGTCATACAGTTATTTAGGTGGGTTCTTAACTTTCTTCCAATGAAACAAAGTGATCTTTAAAATCGATGAAGGCCCTGTTTGACATCGCCACTTCAGGCAGCCATGTCGAACAGGGCCTGTCTGACAATGTGGCTTTCCGTTTCTTGCAAAAACCCGCCTCGTCAAACAGGTGTGCCACTTATTTGAAGCTCGCAGTCCGGGTGCCAGAGCCGGATGCGAGTGAAAAAAAAAAAAAAAAAAACGTGGTCATGGCACACAGAGTAACGGTCACATGAAGGTTTTTTGAAAGGATAAGAGTGAACCCCGGGAAACAATGATAAATGTAAAAAATAATCACCCAAAACATCATTTAGGTTGCAACTAACTAATTTGACTAATTTACATTTGCGTTGAACAACATCGACCAACAATGATTTAACATCAAAATTAAAGATCAGTAGGGTAGCATCTCTTAAGAGGATACATAATTTCCCGCAATCTGGGCCACATGATGGAAGGTTTTCCATGAGACTTTACCTCGTCCGTGGAAACCAAAACTGGTTGTAAATGGACTGCCAAACTGTTAACCGCATTTGTTTGAACAATTGTTTTTCCCATGTGTGCTACTAAACATTGTGTATGGTTTGGGCAAACTCTTCCTATTGTTTTCAAGCTATGCTGGATTTATTCAAGCTTGTGTGGAGTTAAAAGCTAGAAAAACACAACGAAAAACTGAACGAATGGGCTTGATGATACCACATTATGTATAACAATCCACCAACATATTAAGAAGAACCTTAAAAGGCATTTCTTCTCGTTTTTTCATGAATATAGTTTTATTTTATGATGAATTAATTTGCGTGCAATTAACTTGTTCTTGTATTGTGAACATGCTAGTTTCACACACCTGTTATGAACTTCATAAAACACAGATATTTGACAAATTTTGATGAATCTTGAATGTTTCCGAATGTTATGAAAAATAAGATGACGTAGTTATAGGTAAGATGTTATTCATTTACCTTCTTCTATGACGGTGGTTGAGTTTCTTTTCTTTCAACTGCATTTTTACCCTGTTTGAAGCCGGGTTCATGAGTCTCAATAGTTTACCTTGACGACCAGTTATGTGAAACAGGACAGGGCGAGGCGAAGGATGTAACGCGAGGTGTGCCACATGGCCTGAACTGGCTACCTCGCGCTACAAAGGAGGAGCGACATAGAGGGAAAAGAAACAAATTCTGCTCGCCAATGGACTGGAGGGGTTGGAACCAACCCAAAGCACAGTCCTTACCCTTTTGTCCTGGCATCCGACTGGTCATTCGGTTTTATCCGGGGTCTGTCCGGACATCTAGGTCGATGTCCATGATTTTTTGCGTCTTGGCTGACCCTATCTGTGCGTCCGCGGACGTGGGGGGGCATACAGTCTGACCAATTCTTGCACCCTGACTGGTGGATATGTCTGAAGAATGACCAACCCACCAAACAGCCCAGGTACAAATGCAGAAAAACAAATTCATTTGCTCAGCGAAGCAATTGGAATAGGGTTACTATGTAACCCAAAAAAAGAAAGCTCGCTCTGCGAGCGAAACAGGGGCTGAGGAGTAGATCACCGAGCGAGGGGGAGGGGAACGACGTCCATGTTGGAAATCGCACGAGCTCGCCGTGATGACGAGCTGGGCCAAAGGGCCTGCCTTAACGGCAGGCAAGGTCGTGGAAAGGCCATGCCGCGACAGCAGGGTGGCGTGAAGCCCATGCCGCGACGGCAAGGAGGCTGGCCAGCAACCAGTGGGCGCAATGTCCGCTCGCGACAACCACCGTAGAAAAAAAAAGGAGAAATTGTGGGTGGTGGCGGAGTGCCACGCGCAAGTGGCGGGTGCCCAAGCAGTGGCCGTGGCCGTGGAGCGAGGAAACGAGTGAGCGGCGAGTTTTTCTCGACGCACTCAACGGGCTGCGAAAGAGAAAAAAACATGGAGGCCAGGGGCTGCGGTCAAAAGCAACTGCCGAGACCCCAATATTCGACGTGCAGCAGGGACGACCAACCTGCACGATGGCAGCTGCAAATCCAGCCACGACGGCGACGACAACCAAGAAATGACATTTCAGCTGCGTGAGAAGCCATTGAGGTCAGGAGAGTCTCAGGAAGACGGATAATTTAACCAAAAACGGACATGGGGCATGATGGCTTCCCCAGCCATGGCAAAATCAGGCCGAAGCAGCTGAGGGTGGCTGAAGTAAGTGGCGGAAGTAGCCAAGGAGAGTTGTCAAAGCAAGTTACTGAGGCGACATGGGGAGTAGAAGGCTGCAACATAAAAAAAGAATGGCTAGCGGCGAGCTTTTATACTCGTCAATCAGAGGTTGTTGCAGCAATATGGCAGTCCAAGCAGGCGGTCACCAGCAGCGGTCCTGCCTCACGAGTGCCTCCTCAGTGGAAGCCTCTGGAGCCTTCCACTACACAGCCAAGCACGTACATGGAAAGCACGGTGGCTTGGGCTGTGGGAGGTTACTTTTGCATGAAGCAACCTCAGTGGTGAGTGAGCAAATGAACCCAGCCTCACCAAATTCAGTTTTTCTGCTCAACCCAACTTTCTCCGACCAGACAACGGCCCTGACAAAACCCAAGAAATCTCAGAACAAGCTTTTCTAAGGGGATACTCGACTGATTTGAGCCGCGTGTTTTCCAGAAAACCCCAAGCAGGCGGAGAACACCCAAAAGCAACCTGGAAGTCATTTTTGATAGCAGACTTTTTTCCGGGCAACTGAAACCTCCACCGGTCACTCATTCTTCCACTAAAAACAAATACAAATCTCTGCGTTCATCAGCGCACCTATCAAGGGGGAGTGTTGGAGTGTGTTATAGGCAAGGGTACATCGAAGTTGGTCTCTCTTGGCTTGCTCCAATTTGCAAATGGGTCCACAAAGAAGTGTTTACTTTTGTGGATAAATATTCTCCATGTAGGAATAAAAATAGGGAAGGGCGTAGACCAGAAGCCAAATCTTAATCTCCTACAATGTGTGTAGGTAGACGTGCCTCCAAATCCTTGTTTTTGTACGGTGTAAAGCAAAACCTGGATGATTTTGGACACATGTAAAGCTTGATTTGTTGTCTTGTGTACAAATTCACTTGTCTATGAATGCACATTTGAAGATGAATATTGATTGAATGAACTGAACTAGATAGTGCCCTTTATCAGCTTGTGTGCTTTGCCATAGGGTTAACTCAGGCCTAGGCTCTATACTTCATCTCAAGCTTCAATTTGTTGGTCTACAAGGACACGCTTCATGTGATGTGGAGTATATACGAAGAATACATCCTATTATAAAGGCTGAACTCATATACGACACAGACCTAAGTTGTGGAATGTGGCAAGACGTTCATCAAGTTTATGTTCAAGAGATAGTAAAACTAAACTCTTTTAATAGTCTTGTGAATTCATAATGATTATAGTGTTTCAATGGATCCATACCGTTTTGCACATTTTAGGATGTCCCCTTTCTAAAAGAGTGAAAGTGAAGGTGGCTTTTTGCAAAAGCTCTTTGCTAGTGTAATAAAGAGGGCCTTCAAACGTTGAATTCCACCTTGTTAGGAGGCTTGAAAAAATATCATTAAATATGTGAAGTGCTCTCAAAGAAAAGAAAGATTGAATTAGCCCAATCCACGATGAAATTCACCATCAAACTATTGATTATGTGACCAATTTTCATCACATTGTACTTAGTTCTCCATGCGGCTTTGTGTTCAACCAACCAGAATTGGACCATGTGTCCAACATATCATTCACCATCCTAATCACAATGAGAACGAAATACAAGAAGTTGTTCTATTACTTTGGTGGATTCAAAGAATCTTGCCATGCAGGATTGCGCCGCACAAGAGGAATTAAGCATGTAGTCAACAATGAGAGGAAAGTGACATGTGTTACTTCTTGGCTCTTTTTGTCTCCTACTATCATTACATATCCTTGGATTCTTACACCAACTAAAACACGTAGTTTCCAGATTGAGCCTGCTCGGTCAAGTAGTCTGAGGTCATTTTGGACCCCAACGCTTGTGAATAACACCTCAAATCTCCTTTCACCATCCAAACCATCATCCAACCCTTGATTTATTACAGTTGAATTCATGAGAGAGGCCTTGTGAAAATCCCTCATCAAAGCTCAAAACTTGAAATATTTTCACTTCTCACATTCAGTTGCAAGAACATGAACGCTTTAGGCCCACAAACATTTAAGACTTCCATATAGGCCCTTGGTAAGTCATCCTTTTAAAAAAGACTCCATGTTTTTCTAGCATTTATTATCCTCAGCTTGAAATTTTAGACGTGGGCATCTAGAATATCAAGCACAGAATATCACTTTCTAGAAAAACATAGAGGCCTTTTTGAGGATTGTTAAGATTGGAATAGGTGAAAGTTCCTTGTTGAGATTTTTAACCTAAGTAACGTAGAAACGAATTCTAGTGGCCTTGTAAAACAACAAACTGAAGTGAAATCTTTTACATGTGTTGGTAGTTTTTCTAACCCTTCTCAAACTGGCCAACATTGTTCAAGAATTCTTGAACGAAGTTTCTAGAGGAAAAGGATCCATTACATTGCAGATAATCTATTGACGAAATATGAAAATAATGTTACTTTGTATTACACAAATGAAATGACAGAAAGGATTTTGGATGTCTTTATTGATTATACCATGAATGGAATGAGAGATGGGGCACATGTATGTCACATTCATAACATACACAATAACAATGTTCTCTTAGAGAAATAAGAAAGTGATTTGGATTCTTGACAGCATTCAAATTTAATCATTGAATGTTACCGAATGAAGTAAGATTGAATGCATACACAATTTTGTTCATACAGTATGATTACCGAGGAGAATGTAATCATGAACCATGAGGAAATATATGTGCATTTGAAATCATTCTCTGATAACCGACAAGAGTAAGTCCGTGCATATCAAAAGAATGTTGGAGCCAAGATTGAAGTTATGTACAAGGAACACGTTTCCTGGTTTCCATAAATGTTGAAGGGGCTTTTCAATCTTCTAATTCCTCAAGATGAGAAGGTCAATCTTATTAAGTTGATACATCATTCAGAGTCTCCTTACTTTTGTTAATAATCTAGCAGATATTCCACCAAATGTTTGCCCATGACTCTCCTTCAAATTTTGACCATGTTATAAATACCATGTAAAATGAACTATTCTGCAACTGGAGATAAGACATAAGAAACAATTGTCTCTTGTGTTGTGGAATCGGCCTTAATACTTGAAATATATTGTACAAAACCTTTGACCAAAGAGTCCTGTCATGGTCAAAAACGTGCGATCCCGGTCATATGTACAATGTAGGCTGTCCAGTAAAGATTAGTTCTCAAGATATACGCTACATTCATGGGAAACAATCTTTCACATAATGCAATAATCACTCCATATGACAAAACTAAGAATCAAGCTTCTCATTCACAACAATTGGCTCCAACATTCCGCAAAAAGCCACATACTTATGAGAATGTTTTCACTTCATGAGAACCAGGTTTTACCCGTGTGACATAGAAGATAATACTGGTTATGATACTCATTAACACAAAAAAATCTCTCCTTTGAGTAAAGAAATGAACCATGAAGAGTGAATTGGGGGGAAATTGTATATCATGTAGTTGTATTTTCATTTGTGTGTAAGAATTTTGCTTTACATTGACCGGATGATTTAATTAATCTCACGATACCCATCGATTCATTATCTCGCTTGTTTTTCTCTAAAGATCATTTTTACAACATCCAATCATCATATGTCATGCGGAAATGCCTTTCCAAGTGATGAGCTATGACCAAATTTTGAATGATCAGATAATACAAACATCGCATGATAAAAATAAAATTGCTTATAAAACCTAAATAAAATCACTCAAGGCACAGGAATATGTGGTAAGGTATCACAAACTAGATCAATAATGTTTCAATGTTTTTCTTACTATGGAAACAGAAAATAATACAAGATCCTGCAGATATTGACAGACATTAATGTTGATTTTTACACGAATGCTACAGTTCAAGTGTAATGTAAATTCAAGAGTAACATGTTCTCTGACTTTCATGAGTTTATGATTAACCATGTGAAAAATCTATTCTCTACATTATTGCCAGTAGTTCAAATATACACCTATAGAGAGACTTTTTGTAAATTATTTTGCACCTTGTCCTTAAGAATGTATTTTCTTGAAAAACCGTAATGTGATGAATTTTATGTATGGGGTCAACACGCATGAAAAATTCAATGATGAAGAAACATTTTGAATGTTTTTATATTTCAAAAACTAAGTTTCAAACTTTTGTGACTGAAAAAAATATAAAAGTAACACTTTTCATTAAGTAGAAAAGATAAGAGCAATTGTTCTTCAAATTCCTAAAACATTTTTCATATCCTTGCAGAGTACAGTGAGAGCACAAGGCTTTGTACACGGATTCACGTATACTTTACCACTAAAGTGGCATCTTCACTGTTGCTTAAGTGGATACAAGTTCATTACTTTGTTTCATACCATTGATTGTGCTGTTAGCTCATTGTATGGTGAGACGTGTTACAGGAAGATACAAGGGACCTTTTCAGAAATCAAAAGATGTTTTATCCATACAAAAGGTAAGCATTAGTTTTTTCAATGCATGGATCATGTGAATTTGGTATTAAGAATGATTTTTATTCTAAGAATGAAATAATCAGCCTATTATTTCTTAAACACGTACATGAAGAATAGCTAGGTAAGTCAATCACTTCCCACTGATACGTGATAACTTGGTATGTTATTGCTATGCGCCTTTACACATCTCTCTTTACAATTCCATTGCACATTATTAGTTTATGTTGAATGCATTAAGGATCAAGAATGAATTGTTCTAACAAGGTACATGGGGGAACATATCATGGCTCGAAAGCTACATCTATCTGTGGATGTGGATGTATCTTATCCTCAAGTTTTCCACCTGGCTCCTCGGCAATTCAACCATCTGTCCATTTGCCAATGAATCGCTCAACAATCTGAGAATCGTTGTTTGCTCTATTGATGCAAGTGTTCCAGGGTCTCCTGAAGTACAACAGTATTAGATGTCCTCAGGATATCCCTTACGAGGAGACTTGTGATGGCATGATTCAAATACCTGGCGAAAATAGTCTTCTTCAACATGACAACATAAGGAGCTATGTCCAACATACCAAGACAAGCTCAACTAGGGGAGCAGATGTCGATAGAGGAGCCGTCACCTCCAGTTTTTTCAAGGTACCAATCCACACACTATGAGCGTCATTCTTCCCGCCAAGAATACTACAGATGCATCTGGACATTGTTGTAGACAGGTCTCACTGCAACTGGACATTGTTGTATTCAAGATGACAGGGGAAGCAGCAATGGAGCTATGGATGCAGAATGATATGTCTTGGCTCCCATACGAGGGTAGGTCTTGTCGTCATAACACATAGAGAAATAAGCAAAAAGAGAGTGCACTAGTACAATGGACAACACCGAGGCTCAGCTCCCGCACAATGGTGGATCTCGCTGCTAGGCATTTTTCCACTAGAAGTACTGGACACGCACATGACACTACTCTCTGAAAGGACAGCCCCCGCACAAAGATGGGTCTTGCTGCAACTAGACATTGCAATATTCAACATGACAGAGGAAGAAACTATGTTGTTGATGCACAATTAAGACGCTGTGGCTCCCACACGAAGGTGGGTCTAGCCATCATGAAACATAGAAAGCATGGGAAGGAAAATCATATCACACCCGTGAAGAACCCATGTGCTACACGATGTTAAGATGTGCTACGAAGCACCAAGAGAGTGCACTAGGAAGACAGGGCACGCCCAGGCTCAGCTCCCACACAAAGGTAGGTATCACTACTAGACTAATAGATGACATCAAACAAGCAAAAAGAGAAGAGAGGCTAAAGTCCACACAAGGTATCTCGAAGTAGCATGGAGATGCGTCAAAGACTTGGATTGATCACGGGATGAGCGTAGTGGTAGGACAACACAAGTCAAACGTAGCATCGATGACTCTCGGATGGGATTCTAGAATGAGGATAGAGACATGCAACAGTGTGAGGCAAAAAGTAGTTATGAGGGAAGGAAAACGGTGGATGAGGGGAAGGAGTCAGCAATGAAGGTCGGTGATGGTCGCAGGATGCATGGAGGAGTCCACAACGGGGGGAACAGTGGACAAGACAGATGATGAAGAGGATGGGACGGCTGTCAAAGGGGGGGTGACGGAACGAAAATGTTATTAATGGAGCTGCTTGCAAGGGCGGGCAGCCAATGTGGGAGAAGGAGAGAGGGGACTAGGAGATGGAAGAGTAGAAGGGGAAGGGGAGGGCAAAGCAAGATCTTTGGCAAGATGATGGGTGTGAGGGGAGGATAGGGGTGAGGGAGGAGAAATTAGAGGCAAAACTGCCATTGAGGATGAGGAGGCAGATGAGGGTGTGCGAGAGATAGTGGTGAGAGAGGAACTCAGCAAGGGTGGAGGGTTGGGTGTGAGGTGATGGAGAGAGGTGACGGAAGAGAGAGAGAGAGGGAGGATGGGAGAAAAAAGGAGGGGAATGATGGAAGCA
This sequence comes from Penium margaritaceum, assembly GCA_023375785.1. NCBI lineage: Eukaryota > Viridiplantae > Streptophyta > Zygnematophyceae > Desmidiales > Peniaceae > Penium > Penium margaritaceum. Next base: position 337,184 of record SZWC01000385.1, read on the forward strand.
GATGCAGCAGACAGTGAGGAGAGCAGAGTGGTGGTAGGGGAGGAGGGAGAGGGTAGAGGACAAGGATAGGGCAGAGAAGGGGAGGAGAGGTGAAGGTTTGAGGGAGAGGAGGGCGTGGTGTTAATGGGACAAGGCAAGGGGGAGGAGAGGAAGAGGGGAGAGAAGAAGAGGAGAGAGGCTGGGGACAACGACAAGAAGGAAAATGACAATATAAGCAGTTGCTTGATGGAGAGATTATGCAGATGTAGGTGTAGATGTAAGACAGATGACATCCACAAGAACCTGGACTGCACAAAGCAATGGGGGGGGGGGGAAATGAGGATGTATGAACAGCAGCCAGAATGGCAACATGGGCAGCATAAGCGGGAAGACGTGGGAGGAGAGAGTGAGGAGACAACGAGACAGGGAGACGCGGCAAAGAACGTGAGGCATCCACAAAGGAGGACGAAAGGGTCATGTATACCATGCCTGCTAGGGCCGAACACAGTTAAAAAACCACAGGGCGCAAGGAGGAAGAGCCGACAGAAGTGTAACATGTGCACATAAGGGCAGAGGTGGGGGGATACTCAACATGGAAGGGAGAAGCACAAGGGGTCCCAAGGGAAAGAGTGGATAGATCCAAGGGAGGAGGGTTGGGGAAGGAGGCGTAGAAAGGAGGGTAGGCTTAGGAGACAAGATAAAATGACCCATACAAGGGGAGGAGAGGATAAAGGGAAGGGAACATGAGAGAGAGAGAGAGAGGGGGGGGGAGAGAGAGGGAGAGGGAGAGGGAGAGATAGAGAGAAAAAGAGGGATAGAGGGAGAGAAGGAGAGAGCAAGATAAAGAGAGATACAAAGATACAAAAAGAAAGACAAAGAGAAAGATAACGAGAGAGAGAGAGAGAGAGAGAGAGAAAGAGAAAAAGAGAGAGAGGATGAGAGTGACAGGGGCAGGGAGGGCTGGGGGGATGGTAGGGGTTGGACGGGATCAACCCAGTAAGCCTGGCCGTACTTTGCCAGCTTGGCTAGGAGGGTCAGAATATTTCTGACGACAGAGTACGTCTGGCAGTGGCTGCCAGCGTTAAGAGGAGGCTGTACTGACAACGTGGAGGCCATTTCACCTGAAAGTATGGTGACCGTGCTGAGACCCTTGCAACAACAATCTTGACGGCCTAGCACGGTGTTGCGCCCTTGGATGGGGTAGATTGTGTCAGAGCAGTTAGCTGAGCAATGTTTCGTAGGTGTTTCCCTGTACAATATACCGTATACCATACGTGTACTTTATAGTATCTTCAACCACAAGTTTTATTCTAGTCTTTCGCTTTCGTACATTGGAGTACAGGGTTTGCTTGCTGGGCACAGAGATCCTCGACAGCAGCAAGACCCACTTACTACATCAGAGCACGTGGAGACTTTGTCACTGTAGGCTCCAAAAACCCAACATGATATCAAAGCATAAGGAGGTCTGTGCATGCTCAACATGTGATTAGAGCAGTATATCCGTGCCACCAGCAAGAAGCGGCACTTACAACTTAATCTTCAAAGGATGGCAACGGCTACCATCACTCACCAGTGGCAGGGTGAGCGCGTGACATGGCGACCCTACACACATGGAGTCATTGAAGACGCTTTTAACGACCTCAACGTAGAGAGCCCATACACGGACTCTCAGCAGCTGAATGGCATTTCAGCGCCAAGCTTGTGCAGGGACCAAGGATGTGGTCCAAGGAGAGAGCAAGTAGTAGCTGAGGAGGCGAGGCGCTCAGGAGAGCAATTGATTGACACGAGTTTTGAAGCTCACCGTCCAAAGCTTTGGCAGCAGTTGTCCCAGATTCAACAGCAAGTGCATCATCAGCATCAGCTTCAATTGGCACAACCACCATCGTCATCAACTACAGCAGTCCCACAGGCAGATGTGGCAAAGTTTATGCCACAAGCTCTCATGCCAGTGCAGATGCCCGTGATACAATCTGCAAAGTCAGGCGTGATACAGCTTTGTGTGGTTCAGCCATAGTACCCTAGAACAGAGGTGCCATCCTTGGCACTCGTACCACCACTTCTTGATACAGTTCAGCATGAGACAGTAGGGGAGAAGGCTTCAAACATAAAAGCACAGAGCAATGGTAGCAGATTGGCAAGCAGTACCACATTTGCCAATGAAAGCGGCATACCAGTGAGCTGCTACTTGCCCAGGCAGCTCAACTTGAAGGTCAGGTGGCACAGATCAAGCAACAGAATAAGGCCTTGTACCTGAATAAGGCTTTATCAATGTCACATCAGCCATCTGTACATCTGCCAGAGCTTAGTTCTTCTCCAGACATGCAAGAACCCGTCTATCCTCAGCAGACAAAGTCAGCTTCATCTCTTCATGGAGAAAGTTTGCAGACTCTTATGGTGTTCCTTGAAGCATCCACAACGACACCTTTGCAAAAGTCAAAGTATATCATAGTGCCACCAGGCTTTCAAGTGCCAAAAGCAGCAGCGAACGACAAGTAGTGGTACTTCTCAAACACCCACATGATGATGTGAGTCACTCCATGCACTGCTTTGTGATTCGGAAGCAGGGAAGCCATCGGCATCAACCTAGATTGCCAAAGAGCCAAGGCAAGCAACCATGTTTTAGGAGCTCGTGGAGGGTGGAGTGGTGACCAAGAAACCAGGTTGCCATCAGCAGCCTAGCAGCGGCAAGTATTTGTCACAATGACAGTACCTTCTTGAGATAAAAGTGTCGGCACTAGTAGTCACAGGGTTGGACGTCTTGTCAAACATCCACAAGCTGACCAACGAAGCAGACAGCGGCTCCGCATCCCAGATGTAGTCCTTACGCTCCATTCAATAGAAGAAAACCCAAAAACTGAATGCTAATGGTGTTGCAGAGCAGCTCAGGTGGACGTGTCTTTGGCAGCAGACAGAGGTTCACCTGAGCCTTAAAGTGCGTGACAATTCGACTCCTCATCAGCTTGTACGGAGCCAGCATGAGAGGAGCATGCATTGCCAATGCAGCATGTGGCCAAGAAGAAGCCAGCCTTCAACTTGCAAGAGTAGCAGTGATACAGCAGGTACTCGTGTATGGAGCCACAAGTACGTGAGAGCTCAAAGAAAGAGCTCATCAGCTCCAAATGTATTGGCACGTCGTCGATAGAAGAGGAAGCAGCACGTTGGCAGATATGGGACAGCTCACCACCATCGGTGTAGTAGTGATGAGCACACCAAGATTGGGTCGCTCGTCAACAACTCCTCATTTCCTTCTCAATTTCCCAAGACCCGTTCCATGATGCAAAGTGGTCAGTAGCGGAAGAAGAAGAAGAAGAAGAGGAAAAAGGAAGGGAGGCTCTTAAAGGAAAAGGAGGTCAGGAGCCCAACGTAGCAGTCAGTTGCAACATTGACATTGGCTTCAACACGAGCAGCCGTGACATCACCAGTAGCAGCTCAGTTTACTGAAGGAATAGCAAAGGAGATCCCGGAGTGAGGGGAAGGTGGAGGCATTTGTCAAGCCCTTGAAGCAACCCGTAATACAACGAGCTGAGAAGCAGACAAAATCCTGCGAGAGTGGCAGGTGGAGGCAGTAAGCCCCTCTAGTGTCAGGTGGCGTGCAGAAATGGAGCTATTGAGCTCCATGTCAAAATCCTGCCGAGGCGGCAACTGGACGCAATAAGCCCATCACGTGTCTAGTGGCATGTACAAATGGAGTAGTTACGCTTCATGGAAAAATCCTTCCGGAATGGCAGGTGGAAGTAGTTGGCCCGTCCTGATGAAGGCGGCATGCATGGAGACTGGCGACATGCGCAATCTGCTCACAGCTACTCAATACCAGATTATGTAGCCAATCAAAATTCATGACAGAAACGTTGGACGTTTGGAGAAGACAAGGATCTTGTCCTTGGATTTCCACCTGAAGGCAAAAGTTGGTAGAGGGGCAAGTTTGCTCTTCACGGCCGCACATCTCACTCCTGGAGCAGCATGCTCGACAGAAACTGGTCACACAGTAGCATGTAGAGCAGCAGCATGACACTTACAGTAGCTGTCAAATTGGAGAGAAGAAGACTATGAGGCCTTGGAACGACCTCAAAGAAGCTCGTGATCACAAGCTAAGTGGCAAAGTCCGACCGTTATGCGGATCGGAGCTGTTAGCCAACCTCGTGTGAGGTGCAATCTGGAAGGTGGAAGCAACAACCTGAAGTAACAGAAGCAGTTGTCGAGGAAAAAAATGGGAGACGTCCTTGGTCTGCTGCGGGAAGCCTGGTTGATAAAAGCAAACTGCCGGAAATCATATTCTGTTTCGGCAGCAGTCAGTTTGGGTTTCCTCCCCTGGAGGGCGAGTTTACTTCTCGCTGCTATGAACCCTCCTTCATCTGCGGTTGTAGCAGCATCCGGTGCAACAGAAAAGTAACGGCAGCAGCTGGAGAAGCAACAACCAGTCACCGCAGGCAACTACTTATGCCCTCATCGCAGCAGCTCCCTTCGCACCATTTTTTTACAAAATGGAAATGACCGTTAATGGTGGCAAAACATGATTGAAATCGCCACCTGTAAAAAAACAGGAGGCAGGTGTTGCACGCAAAGCGTGCATAGGGTTGCATAGTAATCAAGCAAAAGTATTCATGAAAGTATCTCTTATGAGGCTAAATAATTGCCCGCAATCTGGACCTACAATTGCTTTGCTGGGTAATAGGATTACTATGTAACTCAAAGAGAGAGAAGAGCAGTGTCTCAGAAGCAGATGCTGCTAATACATGGCAGAGCTGCAATTGCGGAACGGAGCTCCAGGTCGAGCTGTGGCGCGCGGTGGTGTGCGATCAGAACAACGTGACAAAAAAAACAAGAGGCAGGTGTTGCATGCAAACCGTGCATATGGATACACAGTCACCAAGCAAAAGTATTCATATCACCCTACTCATCTTTAAAATTTATTTATTCAGATTTTCTGTTAATTTGATCTTTACATTCGTTGAAGTTTTTAGGTCATACAGCTATTTAGGTGGGTTCTTAACTTTCTTCCAATGAAACAAAGTGATCTTTAAAATCGATGAAGGCCCTGTTCGACATCGCCACTTCAGGCAGCCATGTCGAACAGGGCCTGTCTGACGAGGTGGCTTTCCGTTTCTTGCAAAAACCCGCCTCGTCAAACAGGTGTGCCACTTATTTGAAGCTCGCAGTCTGGGTGCCCAAACTGGATGTGAGCAAAAATAAAAAAAAAGAACATGGTCATGGCACACAGAGTAACGGTCACATGAAGGTTTTTTTAAAAGATAAGAGTGAACCCCGGGAAACAATGGCAAATGTCAAAAATACTCACCCCAAAACATAATTTAGGTTGCACCTAACAAATTTGACTAATTTTCATTTGCGTTGAACAACATCCACCAGAAATGATTTAATTTCAAAATTAAATATCAGTAGGGTAGCATCTCTTAAGAGGATAAACAATTTCCCGCAACCTGGACCACATAATGGAAGGTTTGCCATGAGACTTTACCTCGTCCGTGGAAACCAAAAATGGACTGCCAAACTGTTAACTGCATTCGTTTGAACTAATTTGTTTTTTGCCCATGTGTGCTACTAAACATTTTGTATGGTTTGGCTGAACTCTTCATAAATTGCTTCAAGCTATGCTAGATTTACTCCAGCTTGTGTGGGTGTAAAACCTAAACAATACCCAAAAACGGAACGAATGCGCTTGATGATACCGTATTATGTATAACAATTCACCAACATATTAAACAAGAACCTCAAAAGGCACTTCTTCTTGTTTTTTATGAATATAGTTTTTTTTATGATGGTTTCATTAGAATGAGACTGATGTTTTCTTGTATTGTGAACATGCTAGTTTTACACGTCGATTATGAACTTCATAAAAAACAGATCTTTGACAATTTTGGATGAATACTGAATGTTTCTGAATGTTTTGAGAAACAAGATGATGTAATTATAGGTAAAATGTAATTTATTTACCTTCTTCTATGACGGTGGTTGAGTTTCTTTACTTTCAACTGCATTTTTACCCTGTTTGAAGCCGGGTCCACGAGTCTCAAGAGTTTACCATGACAACCAGTTCCGTGAAGCAGGACAAGGTGACGCGAAGGATGTAGCGCGAGGTGTGCCACATGGCCTGAACTGGCCACCTCGCGCTAGAAAGGAGTAGCGACATAGAGGAAAGAAAAAATTAATTATGCTCACCAATGGACTGGAGGGGCTGGACCCAACCCAACATACAGTCCTTACCATTTTTTCCTTGTGTCGGACTGGTCATTCTGCACTATCCGAGGTCTGTCCAGACGTCTAGGTGGATGTTCGTGATTTTTTTCTTCTTGGCCAACCCTACCTGTGCATTCGCGCATGTGGAGGGGCATACAGTCCGACAAGATCTTGTACCCTGACTGGTGGATATGTCTCAAGAATGACCAACTCACCAAACAGCCCCGGTACAAATGCGGAAAAAAATTATTTGCTCAATGAAGCAATTGGAATAGGGTTACTATGTAACCCTATTCCAATTGCTAAAAACAGAAAGCTCACTCTGCGAGAAAAAAAGGGGCTGAGGAGGAGAGCACCGAGCGTGGGGGAGGGGAACGACGTCCACGTTGGACGTCGCACCAGCTCGCCGCGATGGCGAGCTGGGCCAAAGGGCTTTTGCGACGGCAGGCAAGGTCACGGCAAGGCCCTGCCGCGACAGCAGGCTGGCGCGAAGCCCATGACTCGATGGCAAGGAGGCTGTCCAGCAACCAGTGGGTGCAGCTTCCGCTCACGACTATCAGAAGAATGCATGAGTGGAGACAGAAACAGTAGAAGCAAGCAGAAGCAACAGAACATGCACGAGTACGCCAGAAAAGTGACGGAAGCGAGAGCAGTCCCGAGGAGTTAGTTGGAGAGCCTTGCGGAAGGATGAGACAGTAAAGATGCGAGACAGAGAGGAGTTGGCGAGGGAAAGCAAGAGTGAGGTGAGTGATGGGTTCATGAGTGCTGAGCGAAGGAGTGAGAGCAACGGAGCAAAGAACTACAAGTTGGGAGTAGTTGGTGAAGGCAAGATGGGCGAGAAGCGAGCAGAGCGAGGACACGGCGGCAAAGCCGTGGAACCCAAGGGGAACAGCATGGGAAGAAATGTTCTGTTTAACTTTTGGATGGAATGGAAATCCTCTATATATACAACAAACAGGACAGAACTCAGTGCAACGACTTCTTTGCTAGCCGAACGTGAGTGACTCTTCGTCACTTTGGTCGGTAACAGTTTGCAGAGAACCGTTGGACCATTTATTCTCTCTTGAGAGAGATGTTCTGGACCTCTTCTTGGACTTTCCGGGACCCCTCCCGGACAAGAATTGAGGTCAGAGAGCAAATATCTCTGACACCCTCCCTGAATCTGACTCGATTCTTGTAAAGTTGGCTTCCTCCTGGGGCTTGCCACGGAGCTTGATGGTCGTGCGTATGGTCCCTGGGAGGTGCTCTTGTAGCAGTAACGAACCAGTATGACCCGAGCTGATGCCACCACTCCGCAATGGTGTAGTCTTGGTGGTTCGTGTGCTGATGGAGGGATGGGGCAACGACATCCGTGAAGTAGGTCTTTCCACATTTCGGTGAGTGTGTATGTGCATTTGCATATTAGGGGATGGAAGATGGGAGCAGCAATGCTGAGTAGTGCACCCCGAATCTCTTCCTCCACAAAAGTCACCAGCGTGGATTAGACGTTAGTAGAGTCCACCTCCTTTGTAGAGAGGGTAGTGTTGAAGAGTGTAGGATATTGGAACGCCTTTGATATAGCAGAGGTGGAAGAGATTACAGAAGTCTTGTGACCACTGCAGAATATTGGTGGCTCCACTTGCGGTGAGTATTAGTTCCTCTCATTGTAAGAGGAAGTGTCAGGGGATCTTTTGGTAACGAGAGGCATTGTTTCGAAGGATACAATGTCTTCCACAACCTGAGCAATTATGCTGATTTCCCTTGAAGAAAGGAAGGAGATGGGCACAGGGGAGGAACCATGTGTGGTGCAGAAGTTTTGGCATGGGTGCAGGTCATTGCAGAACAGGCGATGCGACCAGGAGGATCCTTGTGCCAAGTGGACGACAAAAGCGAACAATGGCGGAGGAACGACAGATGGCGAAGTCGGCGCAGGGGTAAAACCATGTGAACTGCTGAACAGAGGGGTAGAGTGCAGCAAGGGGAAGGCGGTAGCCAACGTGCCACAAGAAATCTGTTGTTGGCGTGGGTGCATGCTGGTGCAAAGCGGGCAGCTAGCTCGTGCAGATCCTTGTGCTGGCAGCAGATGCTGATGATTGCTGAAGATGATGCGGAGAATGATAGATGAATCTGGGTGCAGGGGAAAACAGCGTGCGCAGCAGAAGTTTTCAGCGTTGGCGCAGGTCATCGTGAGACAAGCGATACAACCGGGCAGATCCTTGTGCCGAGCAAAAGATGCAACCGGATAATGGCAGAGATGGGATTGACGATGAAGTGGGTGCATGGTCGCAACCACGTGCATTGCAAAGTAGAGGAATAGAGTGCAGCAAGGGGAAGGCAACAGCCAATGTGCCGTAAGAAATCTATCGTTGGCATGGGTGCAGGCTGCTTCAAAGCCGGCAGCTAGCTCGTATAAATCCTTGTGCTGGCGATAGATGTTGATGATTGCTGATGATGATGCGGAGAACGATAGCTGAATCTGGGCGCAGGGGTGAACCGCGTGTGCTGCGGAGGTTTTGGTGTGGGCGTAGGTCGTTGAAAAGTAGGCGATGCGACCGGGCGGATCCTTATGCTGAGCAGATGATGAAAGCGAATAATGGCAGAGGAGCAGTTGATGGCTGAGTAGGTGCAGGGGCGGAACCATGTGCACTGCGGAGTGATGCAGATGAGGATGAAGATGAAGCGGATGTGGAGGCTGTTTTGAGGATGCAAGGGAGCTAGAGGGAGGCTGATACAAAAGGATAATGAGTTGAGGAGGCGGCGATGATGAGGAGGATGTGCGGAGGCTGATGAGGAGGAGGCTGACGAGTATGACGATGTCACAATGAGGGTGATGGAGGAGCGGTAGTGGTCGTGGGACGAGGCAACCAGTTCCTCTGTTATCAAGAGAGTGACGGCTTGTTCCCCAGTTGGCCCAAGATCGATGGGCACCAAGACTGGTGGTGTCCAATATCCTGACAACGAGAGGAAGTCAGTTGTAGCAGAGGAGGTCGTGAGGTAGACCGGTCCATGGATGTCAGGAGACTGACGGCTTGTTCCCCAGTTGGCCCGAGACCGACGGGCAGGAAGACCGGTGGTGTTTGATATCCTGATGGCAGAAGGCAGTCTGCTGTTGCTGACAACGAGCAGAGGCGGTGCGAGCGGGCGGCTCGAGGTGATGAATGTGAGAATACTGAGGTGGATGGGACGGATGGAGTAGATGAGGTACATGAAGAGGATGAAGAAGGCGGAGGCACTTGTAGGGGCTGAGATGATGGGAGGCGGCAGATGGCGAGTGGCAGGAAGCATCTAGGAAGATGGCGGCAGGCGGCAACTCGAGAGCTTCTTGCGCCTGATATCAATGTCATGTCACCGAGTGTGGGTCATGGGTGCGGATTTGGACACAGGGCTTCATCGGGATGAAAGGAGATTTCTTCAGCTTGAGGAGAAAATGGTGGTGCTGCTGGCGTCAGCTCCTGACAATGCTGGGAGGCGCGAAGCGGCGACGGTAGTGGTAGATGAATCATGGACAGAAGAGTGAGGCAATGGCGGCGAAGAAGTGATGATTCGGTCACGGGGCACTAGGTGATGTTACCGGATGCTCTGATACCATGTCAGAAGAATGCATGAGCGGAGACAGAAACAGCAGAAGCATGCAGAAGCAACGGAACATGCACGAGTACGCCAGCAAAGTGACGGAAGCAAGAGCAGTCCCGAAGAATCAGTCGTAGAGCCTTGTGAAAGGATGAGACAGTGAAGATGCGAGGTAGACAAGAGTTGGCGAGAGAAAGCAAGAGCAAGGTGAGTGATGGGTTGATGAGTGTTGAGGGAAAGAGCGAGAGCAACGGAGCAAAGAATTGCAAATTTGGAGTGGTTGGCGAAGGCAAGATGGGCGAGGAGCGAGCAGAGCGAGGACACGGCAGCAAAACCACGCAACCAAAGGGGAACACGATGGGAAGAACTGTTGTGGATCAATTGTGGAGGGAATGAACATCCTCCATATATAAAATAGAACAGGACATAACTCAGTGCAACGACTTCTTCACTAGCCGGACGTGAGTGACTCTTTGTCACTTTGGTTGGTAACGGTTTGTAGAGAACCGTTGGACCGTTGATTTATTCTCTTGCGATGGATGTTCTGGACCTCTTCTCCGATTATCTGGGACCCCTCCAGAACAAGAATGAAGGTCAGAGAGCAAATATTTCTAATAGCAACGACCACCGTAGAAACATAAGGAGAAATTGTGGGTGGTGGCGGAGTGCCAAGCGCAAGCGGCGGGTGCCCCAGCAGTGGCCGTGGTCGTGGAGCGAGGAAACGAGCGAGCGGCAAACTTCACTCGATACACTCAATGGGCTGCGAGAGAGAGAAAACATGGAGGCCAGGGGCTGCGGTCAAAAGCAACTGCCAAGACTCCAAGATTTGACGGGCAGCAGGGACGACCCACCCACGTGATGGTTATAGCAAATCCAGCCACGACGGCGACGACGGCTAAGAAATGAAATTTCAGCTGCGTGAGAAGCTATGGAGGTCAGGAGAGTCCCAAGAAGATGGATAATGTAACCAAGAACGGACATGGGGCACAATGGCTGCCTCAGCCATGGCAAAACCAGGCCAAAGCAGCTGAGGGTGGCTGAATTTCGTGGCGGAAGTAGCTGAGGAGAGTCTTTGAAGCAATTGGCTGAGGCGACAGGGGGAATAGAAGGCTGCAGCATCATGAAAGAATGACTAGGGATGAGCTTTTATACTCGTCAATCAGAGGTTGCTGTAGCAAGACGGCGGTCCAAGCAGGCAGTCCCCAGCGGCGGTCCCGCCTCACGAATGCCTCCTCAGTGGAAGCCTCTGGAGCCTTCCACTGCACAGCCAAGCACGTGCATGACAAGCACGGTGACTTGGGCTGTGGGAAGTTACTTCTACATGAAGCAACCTCAGTGGTGAGTGGGCAAATGGTTACTTTTTCTGCTCCACCCAACTTTCTCCGACCAAAAAATGGCCCCGACAAAACCCAAGAAAGCTCAGATATGGATTGTCCAAGGGCATACTCGACCGATTCGAGCCTCGTTTTTTCCAGAAGATTCCAAGCAGCCGGAGAACACCCAAAAGCAACCTGGAAGTCACTTCTGATAGCAGACCGTTTTTTTGGGCACTTCAAACCTTCTCTGGTCACTCATTCTTCCACTAAAAAAATACGAATCTCTGCATTAATCAGCGCACCTATCGAGGGGAAGTGTTGGAGTGAGCAATAAGTGCACTAAGCAACAGCTTCGACATGGTGCAGTCGGATCAAAAATCGGAGGTCTACGGATGTTTATCCGTAAATACCCTGGTGCAGGTTGATGAAGAATTTTCTACTATACAGGCCAGATTACATTCTGGCATTCACGTCCAAAGGGGGAAAGGGGCCTGGATTTTTGTGCTGCATGCACAACAGGGTTGTGCATGCCTGTTGGCCTGGCTTGGTCAGCAGCTGCGCAGTGGAAGCGAGCACTGTTGGGTACTTGGCCCAGACCAATCATGGTGGGGCAACACATGACTGGACTGGTGGGACTACTTGCATCAGCACATGCAAGCAAAAATGTAGAGCAAGGACCACTGTGCATGAGGTGGTGCATGCACAACTCAAAATTGCATCAACTACAACATGCACGACTCAATAGTTGCATCAACTACTACATGCACGACTCAACAGCTGCATACGGAGCCAAGAGTGGAGACCGCCCTGCATCAGTGGCAACATGCACGCCTCAGTGACTATGACCACGGCCAAGTTGCCAGCCTTCAAGAAGCTTCCTTTAGGAGGAAGCTGCGTATCTTGGACCAGAAAAAATCCTTGAGGTGGAAGCCACAACCTTGCAGCAGGAAGTTTCCTCTAGGCACAGAGCAGCTGGTCAACTTGCCAAAATCCCATCATAAAAACACACTGGACTCAGTCAGTCTAGTAACTCCAAAAACTCAACAAGCAACTCCACTTGTAACTCTAGTAACCAAGATGAGAATTCCATCTGTGCTGGACCGCCTCAGACCAAGACTCTACAATCCCTTTCATCTCAAGACCCGAGTAAGCTTGGCAGCAGTCTGCCAGCCTGTGTAGGAGGACGCCCCTTTACTACCTGAAGGCCTGACTACCTCACTGTGGTGGTCGGACTACTTGCAAGACTCAAGCTGCCTAGCTTGAGCTGTCTTGCTTGACGTTGCCCATCTGTGGGCCAGGAGTTGTGTCTAGGCGTGAGAGCCCAGAGTTAGTGTCTAACCTTAGCTCTGCTTTACGGAGTTGATTCTGTCAGGATAGTCAAACTGTGTTGGAGTCTCCCTTTTTCAACCTAGTGTGCTTGGAAGTGCTCTGTCAGCCTGGTTAGGAGGGTCTAAAAGCTGCATGTCTTGCTAAAGTTCCCCTCTGTTGACCCAGCAAGTCTGGCAGCACTTTGTTAGCTTAGCTAGGAGGGTTAGAAGACCTCTGACGACCTAGTAAGTCTGGTTGTGGCTGTCAGCCTGGAGAGGAGGCTGTCCTTACAGCCTGGAAGCCACTCCACATGAAAGTACGGTGACCGTGGTGAGACGCTTACAACGACCGCCTTGACGGCCTAGCAAGGTGTTGCACCCTTGGATGGGGAAGGTTCTGTCAGAGCATTGAGCTAAGCTCTGTTTTGCAGCTGTTTCCCTGTCTATACTTGTACTTGATGGTGTTTTCAACTACAAGTTTGATTCAAGTCTTCATCTTCCACACATAAGAGTACAGGATTTACTTGCTGGGCATAAAGATCCTAGATAGCAGCAAGACCCACTTGTTGCATCAGAGCACGCGGTGACTTTGTTACTACAGGCTCCAGAAACCTAATAGAGGAGTGGGGCTGGCAGGGGAGTTTGGGGAAAGAGGAGCTGATGGAGGGGAGGGATATAGGTAGGGAGGGAGGGAAAGTGCAAGAGGGGGAGGGAGGGAGGGTGAGAGGACCGGACGAAGAGAAGGACGGAAGGACATAAGNGACAAGAAGAGCAAGGGGGAGGAGAGGGCCGGACAGACATGGTGGGGAGAGAGAGATAGAGAGAGAGAGAGAGAGAGAGCGAGAGGGAGAGAGAGAGAGAGAGAGAGAGAGAGCGAGTGAGAGGGAGAGAGAGAGAGGGAGGGAGGGAGGGAGGGAGAGGGGGGGAAGGGAGGGTAGGAGAGAGGGAGGGAGGAAGGGAGGGGGGAGGGAGAGAGGGAAGGAGGGAGAGAAAGAGAGGAGAAGATGAATGGGGTGTGGTCGGAGGAAATGGGCTGGGCAGAGGGAGGGGTGGAGCCAAAAGAAAGGGGAGGGAGTGGAGGACGGGACGGGGGAAGGAGGAGGGGAGGTTGGGATGGGAGAGCAGGAGAGAAGGTGAGCGAGAGGGGAAGGGGAAGAGGAGGAGGGACGGACAGTATGGGAGCCAAAGAGGGAGGACAGACGAGGAGGGTAGGATGAGCGGAGGGAGGTGGGCATCAAACGAAGGGGAGAAAGGGAAGGTTTGGGCGGAGGGAGGGGGGTGAAGAAGGGAAAGGGGGCTGGGAAGGAGGGCGGGTGGAGGAGGGGGCAGATAGGAGGAGATGGAAAGGGCAAAGGGGAGGGGGGAACAGGGAGAATGAAGATGGGATAGGCAGAAGGAGGAGAGAGGAAAAGAGGGGGGTGGGCAGGGACATGTCAGAACACAATCCAAGGCTCACATTACTATCCCGGGTTCATCCCTCATCCTGTCTCCACCCTCAGCTGTCCCTCGTGCCAACCGAAACCGGGCATGGAAAATCCTGGTCCGCCCCTATTGTCTGGCGGTTCACATCCCCCTCACAACGGTCCAACTGGCTCGGGCGGCAAAGCTGACCGTGCCCTCCAGCACCAACAATATCCTGCGCACTGCCCGCACGAAGCTCGCCAACGGTCCACGCGCGAAGCCCAACGTGCGCCAACGACCAGCACCGACTCCACCACCGCGGCCCGGTCCCCGCTACCCGCCAACGGTCCTCCACCTCCACCCACACCTCAAGCCACGGCGGCGTTGCACAGCCATATGGCACGACGGAGGCAAGCACCGTCCCCCCGCGTGGAGCCGCGAAGCGACTCCACATTCAGCAGCAACAGTAGCAGTATGGCGGAAGCAGCTGTCGCACCGCCCGCCTTAGCACTAGGTCTAGAGCTAGGAAGATCTCTTGTGCTATGGCTGTAGGCAGCCTGAATACTTAAGCAGTAGGTCCTCCATGTATCTTTTGCCTCTCTTTCATCAATTCAATTCATGATTCTTTAGTTTCCATCACTCCCGCTTCTCCGTCTGTTTGTTCCGATCACTTTGGTGTACCTTGCATCTCTTCCTTGCTTCCGCTCCGTCCTTCTTTTCATCTCCAAATCCTGACAGGACAGAGGAAGGGAATGGGCAAAGGGAGAGGGATGAGCAGAAGAGGGGTGAAGGGGTGGACAAAGGGAAGGCGGGGGGGCGATAATAGAGGATCGGGTGGAGGGGAGAGGGTAAGGTAAAGGGTAAGGTAGGTAAGGGTAAGGTTGGTAGGTAGAGGGAGGGAGTAGTCAGGAGAGGATAAAAGGGTACTGGAGGAGAGGGGAGGGCAGGCGAAGGAGGGAGGAAGGCCTGAGAAGGGCAGACGGTTGGTCGGAGGGGTGGTTGGGGAAATTGGGAGGAGAGAGGAAGTGAGTGAGAGAGAGAGAGAGGGAGAGAGAGAGTGTGAGTGAGTGTGTGAGAGATTTGGATGGAGAAAGTGGGAGCCAAGAGAGCAAGGTGAGAAACTACTAGGAAGCTTCCTAGCCTTGCTGTTGCTGACGTGGCAACACTGTCTAATGAGTTGGCACATTAGAAAGCAAGCAGGTGCAAGAAACTGCAAGGGTTAAGCTGAGGTGACGTGCAAAGTTTCATAAGCTCCAATAACTTAGTAATGCAGAGAGAAATGACAACAAACAAATACTTAGCATGAATGATATCTGGTTCGATGCTGACCTACCAGCTGTCTAGGATAGACAATCTTGCGTGGGTTATCTCACCTTGGCGAGCCAGCAAGGCTCGGCAGACCTGCCGAGAGGTGTTTCTTTGGTCGCGGTGGTCGATCTCGACCTCCTTAATAAACGTCCCTGCCCTGGTCCAAGGGGTCCAGGGTCAAAATAGGTGAAAAAAAGTGCCTGGCGTGGCAGGGGGGGTCAAGTCAAGTCGACGTCAACGTCGACTTTGATCGAATTAGCGACTCCGACTTGATCCCCTAAAGTCGGATGTCGAAGTCAACATGGGTCACAGTGTGAGTAAAGACCCCCTTGCCGCTTTGCAACCATGATGTCTCCATGCTTGCAAACATGGTTGAGATTTGACCATGCTGGCCATCATTGTCCATTGTGGACTACATCATGGTAGGAGAAATCCTCATAGTGGAGACAAGGTGGAATCAGTCCCCCTTGTATCATAAGTCATTGTGTATATGGCCATGGAGAAATTCCATGACACATTAAACAATGTCCCTCATCCATGTTTTGTGGCATGGATCAAACAGAGAGAACATGAAGGTACAACCATGTCCTCTTGTGTTATATAACACCTTGCTCAAACAGAGCCTCTTCGGTGTTAGAGGATGATGCCTTCTTGATTAGAAGTATGCATATGCCATTAACACAGGATTGAGGAGCAGCCAAGGCACATGCCGGGTACTTGATGCCACAGACAAGTGAATTAATGCATCGTCAAGTAAGTCGTATGGTCAGATGTATCAGCACTGGTATGACCGACCTATGACATGTCCCAGGTACATAATGTACTCTGTAGTCCAATAGACAGAGAGATAGACAATGTTCATGACCTGAACCGTGTCAATTCATGGTATTCCTTCAAGCATGAAGGCTACCAATTGTATGTGTCACGTATCACGAGCTTAGAGCCTCATGGCATTAGTCGTGTATGACCGAATCTGCTGTCACGGACGACATGCATTCCGGCTATTGCCTTACCATTATTGACATGCGTTTGAGCATTGTCGTTCATCATGTAGCAGCACATGGTTTATCACAAGGAGCTCTGTCTATTCCAGTAGCGACTCATCTGAGGTCACTTTGATGTTGTACTTTAGGCGTCGTGAGCCTGTGCCTCAGAACATATGGATCACGTAACCAGAGCATGCGCATCAAGGATGCTTGGTGCATGAGTCAATCCTCTAGGATTTATCCACAAGACACTATGGGTGGGTGGGTGGGATTGCTAGGAATCACCACTTTCATGAGTACAATTCAGAATCTCCATGTTCGAGACATGTCTAGGGTGCAAGTGTTTCCCCTGACATTGTACCCAATGGCGTCAAACTCGTTGTCCAGAGGATTAACCATCTGGATTTTGTGGCAATTTACGAGGCAAGCTGCGCCAGGTTTACGACATAGAGTGAATTTGATCCAATGGCCATTACCTGTTCATTGGCAGGTTGTTGGGCCATTGGATTGTCTGGCTGACTCAGCTGGCCATGCCACCCTGTGGCTTGTACAACAGCTAGGGCGTTGTCCGCCTCATGAAGATCCCTAAGTGCCCCTTTTTGCTCATGTAGCCTATGGCCCAAGCAATTCAAGTCAGCGTTGAGGCACCCTAGGTTCCTCTCAAAAGTACTGTTCTTGTTTTGTTCCCAACTTATGGCCAGTGGCCAATAGTAAGAGGAGGAAGGGGTGGGAATCAAAGGTGCTTGCAGAATAGACCTTATACTACCGTTTGGTCAGTAACGTTATTCTGTAGCAATGGTTACCATAGAGCACGTACTGCCCGCCTACATCCACTAAGTCCTCAGTGAGACAACTCCTCGTAGGCCCGTAACCACACAAGGTGTTTGAGCTGGGACTAGGGAAAGGACGAGAGTTGAATTTGTCTCTTTTGGACTCTGGTACCTCTTTCAAGAGGAAACCTGAGTCTACTAGGTTACAATCCAATAGTAGCTCGGTTGATGTGTGCCGCAACTACCTTTTGATGGTGAACCCATCCGTAGAACATTTATTAGTCGAGACGATTTTTTGGAGCGTTAGGTCTCATCTGCTGATGGAAATCAGCAGGCCAACTGCCAGGCTCTGCTAGTTGTCAACAACAAAAACGTTCGCACTGTCGGCAAGGCCCATGCTGCACGCTAAGCATGCTAGACAAGCTCATCAAGTTCACACTGCTCCTTTTCAAAGTAGCAGAGTGAACAAGCCATCATGGCTGTTGACGCTAATCAAAGAGCCAGTGGAACTTTGATTCCACTGTGCGAGTCAGCACGGCTCAATTTTGATTGAGAGTGGCTGTTGTTGGCAAGCCCGTAGTACAAGCCAACGTTAGGCAGTCCAACTTTATGTAAGGGAGGGCGGGTCGGGATTAACACGCCCTTGCACATTTCTCGCCGCTTGCCAACAAGACGGATGCCAGAGTAGTGTGGTGTCTACCGCTACTGGCAACACAAGGAGAGCGTACGCCGCTGCTAGACAAAGCCAGAAGAACGTGTGCTATGGATGGCAAGGTAAGCAGGGACTCTACCACTGTTGTTAGCGTCACTAGTGACCCTGTCTTTGTCGGCAGTGCCAGCGCCGTTCATGCCACTGCTGGAAGTGCCAACAGGGCGTGTATTGCTATTGGCAATGCAAGCACAGCTCCTACCACTGCTAGCAATGGAACAGGGCGTGCGTTGTTGCTGGCGATGCAAGAGCAGCCTCTGCCGTTGCTTGCAATGTCGGCAAGGCGTGTGCTGCCAGCACAACTTATGCCTGTGCTATCAACTCCAACAGAGTGCTCGCTGCTCGTGGAAGAGTCAGCCAAGTGTCTACTCCTCCTGGCGGTACCAGGGCAGCCATTACCGCTGCTTGTAATGCCACAGCGCACCTGCTCCTACTGGCAGTGCCAGGCAACCCCTGCCGCTATAGGCAATGCCAGCAGGGCGCTTGACGCTGCTGGCAATGCAAGCAGGGTGCTCGATGCTTCTGGCAAAGCCAGCAAAGCGTTAGTTTCTCCTGGCGGTGCCCAGCAGCCCTTTGCCGCTGCTGGCAATGCCCGCAAGGTGCTCGTTGCTGCTGGCAAAGCCAGCGGAGAGTCAGCTGCTGCTGGCGGTGCTAGGCAGCCCTTTGCCGCTGTTGGCAACACCAGCACGGCGCTCTTGGCTGCTGGCAAAGCCAGCCAAGCTTCAGCTGCTGCTGGCAGTGCCAGGCAGCCCTTTTCCGCTACTGGCAATGCCAGCACGACGCTCGTTGCTGCTGGCAAAGCCAGCCGAGCGTCAGCTGATGCTGTTGGCAATGCAAAAACAAATTTTTTCATTGCTGGCAAAGCTAGCAGGGTGCTCGCTGTTGCTAGCAAATCCAGCACAGCGTCAGTTGTTCCTGGCAGTGCCAAGCAGCCCTTTGCTGCTACTGGAAACGCCAGCACGACGCTCGTTGCTAATGGCAAAGCCAGCCGAGCGTCAGCTGCTGCTGTTGGCAATGCAAAAACAAAATTTGTCATTGCTGGCAAAGCTAGAAGGGTGCTCGCTGTTTCTGGCAATGCCAGCACAGCGTCAGCTGCTCCTGGCGGTGCCAAGCAGCCCTTTGCCGCCGTTGGCAACGCCCGCAGGGCACTCTTTGCTGCTGGCAAAGCCAGCCGAGCATCAGCTACTGCTGACGGTGCCAGGCAGCCCATTTCCGCTACTGGCAACGCCAGCACGGCGCTCGTTGCTGCTGGCAAAGCCAGCCGAGTGTCAGCTGTTGCTGGCCGTGCGAGGCAGCCCCTGCCACTGCTGGCCGCGCCAACAGGGCGTGTACCACTGCTGGCGGCGCCAGCAGGGCCAGCCGCTGCTGGTGCTGCCAGCAGGGAGTATGCCACTGTTGGTTGCGCCAGCAGGGCCCCTTGCCACTGCTGGTCGTGCCAGCAGGGCGGGTACCGCTGCTGGCCGCGCCAGCAGAGCCCAGCTGCTGCTGGACGGACCAGCAGGGCTGCGCCTGCTGGATGGACCAGCAGGGCTGCGCATGCTGGACGGACCAGCAGGGCTTCGCCTGCTGGATGGACCAGCAGGCCTGGGCCCGCTGGACGGACCAGTAGGCCTCCGCCTGCTGGACGTACCAGCAGGCCGTCGCCTGCTGGTCGAGCCAGCAGGCCTACGCCTGCTGGTCGGACCAGCAGGCCTGCGCCTGCTGGACGGACCAGCAGGGCTGTGCCTGAGAGACGGACCAGCAGGCCTCCGCCTGCTGGACGTACCAGCAGGCCGTCGCCTGCTGGTCGAGCCAGCAGGCGGGTTGCCACCCAAAGGAAAAAGGGCAGTCCCTTCCGGCTTGCTGGCGTGGCGAGCATAGCCGTCTTCCTTGAGGGGAGGTCCCCAGCAAGGGACGCGCGAGGCGCGTTCCTCCTCAGCGTGCGCCAAAAGAAAATGAGACGCCATGACAATGTCCGGGGTTATTCTGAAGCGCCCAACTTTGTTTTGCAAACCCGGGATGCCGCATCTGGCCTAGCGCGCAGGGGCTCTCTGTGTCTGCGGAACCGTCCAGTTTTTGCGCACGGTCGTTGCATATCCCTGGAGCGCTGTCAAAGCACGCCATGGCGTTTTCACGCCATGGCGTGGTCGTGCGCAGCCGGGTCTTGCTGACCGGCGTGGTCGTTCGCGTCGAACGGCTCCGGCCGGCGGGTCCCATTAACCTCGTTCACATGCGAGGTCCAAACCAGTGTCCGGACGCACAGAAGAACGCTGGACAAACACTCGTAGGGGGAGTGTGAAGTTTGTCCACCCGTCAGCTGACCAAGGGTCTCAAAGAAGTAAAACGTGGAAGCAGTAGGTCTCCAGAATCCTCACATGGCTCTAATGCCAATGTAACAAACGTTTTTTGCTAGTGGGTAGAGGAGTAGAATGAAGCCCTCGGAACGGAATGGTTCACCTCGACGGCTCAACAAGCGGGTAAAATCCCACAGGGTGGGCGCCAGAGCGCGACCCACCGACCAATGTATCGTCATAGGGCAGGATTCTGCAGGATATTTCCTGCTCTGCTGATGTCATCGGATGGACCTGGACAGTCCATCCTCTTCCACTACGGCTAAATACTAACCAATCAGCAAAAGGGGAAATCCTGACCTGGCAGATATTCATATTTGGGATAATACCCGATTTACCGAGATTACCTGTTTGGGTGTGTAAAATGCCCGGTTAGTAATTCCTGGTCGGTTGTACCCAAGGGGTAGGGACCTATTTTGTACCACGACTAGGTTACCATGTTAAAGGTTAAGACTCCATCTTCTGCTCAACAATCATCGGCAGAGCTAAAAACTTTCTTCCAATGCTTGCTGGAGGGGTTTGCACCTTTATATCACTCTGGGGCCAAACGTCTTCAATGACTCATGAAAGAAGAATAAAATGTTTGAGGCTTAAGAGGCCCGTTTTCAATATAATCTCACCCTCTTGTTTTTTGTACAGGGGATGTTTCTTATGCCAATGGCATCCCGACTTAGTCGCGGCAACATTTTCCGCGCTCGGAGGGAATTCCCAAGAACATCCCAGAATCCTCGCGCGATGACAACCACCTTTTCAGGTCACTTCCAGAACTTGCGAAAACGTATTCTTGACAATTCTCAATGTTTCGAGACTACAGGCGATGTTCTTTTGAGCGACTTTGATAAACCTCACAAAATCCAAATTTGATCTTGAAGCCCCCTGTCAAACCAGCGAGGAACTTCTCAAGCCAATGAGTGGGAACACGGCGTCGCATCACGCGAACCGCCAAAAACCCAAGCAGCTCGACCGAGCCTCATTTTCTCGCACTTGCCATTTGTATATACATTTCCGACTTTCGGCACTTACAACAACGAAGTATTCTTTCCACTTGTCAAATACACCCATTCTCGTGAAAATTTACAAGCCCCATTTTCAACTGTGAACCACTTCACTTCTGACCAGCGTAACACTTGGTATCAGAGCGCATTGGCCCGGGCGGGGCACAGGACTAATCTTCACATGAACTCAAGACTCTCACGTGTCTTCAAGTGCATCTCCACCGACAAGAAGTTTGAAAACCTCGTGACGAAGGCGGCACACGGAGCGAGTGCACCCGACGATTGCAGCGGTAAATGGCGAAGACACCGGCGATGGCCGAAGGCACCCCGCGAAGGACCTTCAGCCTCATCAAGGGAGATGAGCGGATGATGGCTGGTACCTCAACTGTCGCGACCAATCCGGAGTCTGGCATGCCTGACATGCCAATTCCGCCTGCAGTACCGACCAATACAAGTTCATCGACAACACGAGACAAAATCGTGGAGCTGACAAGCCGGCTGGTGCAGATGGAAGCATTTCAATGAGCGCTTGTCGAACAAGTGCAACAGTACGCAGTCAGAATCCATGACTCAAAATCGCGAGAAGCGGTACTCGCCAATCGACTCCACATCGGCGGATCCTCAATTCCTCCGAGGCTTTCTGAGCTGTTTGATCCGGGAAATTCCAAGAGACCGACGGTCAGGATCTTCCTGACGATTTTGGAGGTATACTTTACCTTTGCTGGGGTTTACTCTGACGAACACAAGATGAACCTCGCAGCCTCGCTTTTGCGGGGCACGGCTTTAAGTTGATGGTCCAATCTTATGGCCATTAAACGGCAGCAGGCAGCCAAAGGCGCTGATCCAACGGCTACCGTATCATCGGCACCAGGCGTACTATCTCTCAAGCAGGTTCACCCAACCTGAAATGCATCAATAATGCCCTCGTCCAACTGGCGCGAGTTCACCTAGGCACACATCGCTCACTTTGGCAAGCTGAACAATAAAACAGAGGTTCGTTACCGGCTCAAACGACTGAAGCAGCTTTCCAGCGTGGCAGAGTACACGTGGCGTTTTTGCGAAATCATCACCGGCAGCAGCCTCACAGAGGACGAGCTCTGTTTTCACTACAAAAACGGCCTCAAGCGAGATATTCACAGAGCACTCGTGATTTACGACATCACCAATGATTTGCCACAGATCAGCGCAGCCGCTGAGCGCATCAACTCCGCAGATTTCAAGACGAACCGCTGGCGCCCAAGATATCAACCGTGGCAGAGCAGTAGGCATAGGTTGCAGAATCTAGAGAACTTGACCTCGATAAAAATTCGATGCCGTTGAGAAAAAAGGAGATCAGTGGACCTGCTAGAGCTACGGAAAGATCGGACACATTGCGAGGAACTGCCCCAAGAGAAACCAGAAGGAGGGGAAGCAGCAAAAAAAGCAAAAATGGGGAGAGGAGTCGAGAAACGGCCGAGGGCAGGAGTAGATGGCAAAACTTCTTCCCCCGCCAAAAAATCTGTGCCGAACGATCGCCCGCCCAAACGGCTGTGATTGCCTAATACGGGGGTACCTGCGATCCAAAAGTTTGACAAGGGATACGAGGACGACCAGCTGGCGATACTGCTCAGAGTGCAACGGAGGGGTTGCAAAAGTTGAAAAACTTTGCTGGCGTTACTTCATGCAGATGCATCCCACAGTTTTGTATCCGATCAACTGGTGAAAAACCTGGGTTTGAAGTACAAACCTGGAGCTTTTGAAGGAGTCAATGGATGATTTCGCATCCGCTGACGGCAGACAGGGGATCTACAGGATGTAAATATCTGGAGATCCTGCCCAATGAGCGACTACAAGGTGATCCTTGGGCAAGATTTCCTGTACCAACAGAATCCGCAAGTCGACTCAAGCAGCGGCGCTGTCTACATCAAACGCGACGGGCAACAGATTTTCCTACCGCTCGTGCAAGAGCTGAAATCCAGTCTACGTGCAACAAGCAACAATGGGGCAGCTGAAAAAGACATAACAATTGCAGCAGTAGCCCCAAAGACGCAATGGCCACTAGGTACGCTAATCTCGCTCGGCGTGGCAAAAAGATGCCTGAGGAGAGGGGCCTCGACATGGTTGGTCCACGTCTATTTAAGCAACACTAGCAACGAATCAGTCGCCGCAGCTGATGCATCAGCCTCATCGGCCTCATCGGCGTCAAAGTTCACGAACGTACCGGAAGATTTTGCCTTGCTTGTAAAAGATATCGAAGGGGTATTCCCCGACGAGTCACCAAGAAAACTCCCTCCCAAACGCAACATCGACCTCTGAATTGAGCTCAAACCGGGCAGCAGACCAACCGTCAAGGGGACCTACTGAATGAGTTATCACGAACTCACGGAGCTCAAGCGACAGCTAGACGACATGCTAACTTAGGGTTTCATCAGACCGTCTGTCTCTCCGTACGCCGCACTCGTACTATTTGTAAAAAGAAAAACTGGCCAAATGCAGATGTGAGTGGATTACCGGGCGTTGAACAACATCACAATCAAGAACCGCTGCCTTATACCTCAAGCGGGGGAGTTTTTTGACCTACTGTGTTGAGCAAGAATGTTCAGCAAAATCGACCTACAGAGTGTCTACCACTAAACTCGCATCGCCGACAAGGATGTTGCAAAAACTGCCTTTCAAACACGTTACGGGTAATTTGAGTTCACGGTTATGCCGTTTGGACTCACAAACGCCCCCGCAATGTTTGAACAACATTTTTGGCCCATGCCTTGACAATTTTTTGTGCTATACCTCGACAACTTCCTCGTGTACAGCAAAACCCCAGAGGATCATCGACGACATCTTCGACATGTGCTCGAGGTCCTCCAATGGGAGAAGTTCTATGGGAAGCTCTCGAATTGTGACTTTGGTCAACGCTCGATTGAGTTTCTTGCGCACATCATCGGCGGTGGACGGATATCTATGGACCCGAAAAAGATATCCGCGTTGGCGTATTGGCCAACCCCAACAAAATTACACAAAGCCCAGGGTTTTATTACATTTTGCAACTATTATCAGAGGTTTGTGAAGGCATATGCCCAAGTTTCGGCGCCTCTTTCCGACCTCACCCGCAAAAATTGCGAGTTGAATTGGGGACACAGTGAAGAAGAATCTTTTACGTTTTTACATAAAGCTCTGACCGCGGCACCAACGCTTTCATTGGGAGATCCGACTGTCGCCTGCATCGCGACCACAAATGCCTTTGATTGTGTGATTGGGGTCGTCCTCCTGCAAGAAAATAGTGGGGGGGGGGAACAACCCATCACCTACATGTCACGGAAGCTTCACAGACAAGAGCTCAACTATGCCGTCCAAGAGAAAGAGATGCCCGCGGTTATCCATGCCTTCAAAACCTAGCACTGTTACTTGGAGTATCAAAAAACATAGCCGAACCTCAGCCGAAGACAAACTCGATGGATGGAGTTCCTCGAGTCCAACGTCAACTATGAAATCGAGTATCGGTCCGGAAAGACAAATCCAGCGGACGCGCTGAGCCGCCGGCCCGATCTCACGGAGGTCAACACACTACTGATTCAAGGAGACCCATACGTGGCAAAGTTATTCACACGTGGCTACGAGGACCACGGAGCCTACAACATGACAAAACTCCACTTTGTATGCTCCTATTGGCGCAGAAAGCAAAAAAAACAGGTCGTTGTCTCCGAAGTTGAGGAGTTGTGGTGCATGACTGGTCAAGGAGGCCACTTTGGAGCCGACAAGACACTGAAGAAGCTTGTGAGGCACTATTGGTGGAACAAAATGGGGGCTGATGTTGCAAACTTCTGCAAAAGCTGCGACCTGTGTCAGCAACACAAGAGTCGACCTTCCAAACCCCTAGGACTACTGCAACCACTACCAATACCAGTAAAACGGTAGACTGACATCTCCATGGATTTTGTGACTGGTTAACGTATCACACCAGAGGGGTTTGACACTATACTTGTCGTCGTTGACAGGTTCTTGAAGATGGCGCACTTCATCCCGACCACTCTGGATGTAATCGCCAAAGGAGCCGCGCAACTGTTCCTTGACCAAATCGTCCGAGTGCATGGGGTTCCGCGATCAAGCACGAGCGATCGGTATGCGCATTTCACCAGCCAGTTTTGGCGAGATTTGATGCAGTGGTATGGGAGTCGACTTCAACTTTGAACAGTGTTCCATCCGCAAACCCATGGGCAAACCGAGCAAACCAACCAGACGCTCGAACAACTCCTCCGAACCGTGTGTGAACTTCATGGCACTAACTGGGCAGTCAAGCTGCCAGAAGCCGAGTTTGCATACAATTTGGCAACATCCATTGCAACAGGGAAAACACTGTTTGAAGTGGTTTACGGAGCCAAATCAACCAACCCGATTGATTTACAAACCAAGAGAAATATCCCTGCCGCCGACACTCATCGGCGAGAATTTTTGGCAATCCGGGAGGAAACTCGATGAACTCTCGCAAAGATGCAAACAGCTATGAACCGGCAAGCTGATAAACATCGACAACCAGAGGAGTTCAGGACCGGTGACAGAGTTTTTCTCAACTCCGCAACAGTCAAACTCCGAGGATCGAGCAATTCAAATCTCAAACCTCGGTGGCTGGGGCCTTTCGACATCTTGGATATGCGCACTCCAGTCGTCGCGAAGCTCCGACTACCCGACAACATGCAGATACACCCGGTCTTCCACATCAGAAAACTCCGACGTTACATCAATTCAGCACAAGATTTTCCTGGACGCGTGGCACATGCCCCGCCACCCATGATCACAGACGGTGACCACGAGTGCACAGTTGAGGAAATCCTTGACCACGGACGACGAGGAGGCAAAGATCAATATTTGATTAAGTGGAAGAACTATGACGGGACACATAATAGCTGGGTGCCGTACAGCCAACTCTTGGACGTCAATTTTCTCATCGACGGCTACGATGCCCAACTACGGCCACACAGTGGTAATGCGCCAGGACGTAATGGCTAGAGGGGGAGGGAAGTGTTATGCCAATGGTATACACAGGGCTCAAACCCAGAAGCAGCCTAGTTTTGACTCTGCCGCTTCCGACCTACATCGCGACTTAGTCGCGGCAACGTTTTCCACGCTTGGAGGGATTTCCCAAGAATACCCCGGAATCCTCGCGTGATGACGACCACCTTTTCAGGTCACCTCTGGAACTCGCCAGAACGTATTCTTGACAATTCTCAACGTTTTGAAACTATGGACAAGGTTCTTTTGAGCGACTTTGATAAACCTTGCGAACTCCAAATTCAATCTTGAAGCCCCCCGTCGAACCAACGAGGGACTTCTCAAGCCAACGAATCGGAACACGGCTTCAGGTCACGCGAACCGTGGAAAACCCAAATGGCTCGACCGAGCCTCATTTGCTTGCACTCACCATTTGAATACACATTGCCAACTTTGAGCACTTACAACAACGAAGTATACTTTCCGTTTCTCAAAAACACCCAACTGACCCCATTCTCGTGAAAAGTGACAAGCCCCCTTTTCAGCTGTGAACCACCTCACTTCCGACCGGCGTAACAATATTACCCCAAAGTTGTGAGTTCCCACACGTTCTCTAATTTTCAGGCTCAAAATTTTTAGTGCACAAACTCGGATCTCATGTTTTAAACAATAACACAAAATCACCACGTGACAGGAATGCTTTGCAATTTCACACCTATGCTCCCTCACTCTTGCTCACGCTCTCTATCCCTTGCCTCATTCATTTCATGCAACGAGGAGGAGAGAGTGAGTACAATAGCTCAAGGCAACATGCCTTGTCCCTCGAAGCCTTATTGCCTGCGATCACCGATAAAGAGACAGGCTTGAACTACAAACTAGAAGGTGGCCAGCTAATGGCAGGCAGGTTACTTGAGCATTCGTCGCCTGTGTAGTCAATTGGTCGTAAGCTGGTCAACATCCAGCAAAAGGATGGCGCCCGGCCACTCCTTGCTATGGTAAGGGGTGGTTTTCGAACACCCTTTGCTTCCAAAAGAACGGAGGATTAAGCTGGCTCTCTTGGTATGTTTTCTCCCCACTTGTTATGAACCATCAAATAAGTAGGAGTTTTAGATAGTGAGTCATCAACACTGAAAAATAGAAGTAATAATCTAATTAGAGGCTAAAAATGTACGCATGCACGACATGTTGTAACTTCTTAGTCCGCATGGCTAGTGCCCCCCCCCCCCCTTTGGCTAGAGTGTCCATGTGACAACCACGTTGAACTTTTCCAATCTCCTTTGGCCACTTTCCATTAAGGTCACCCAAGAGGAATTTTGTTCAGTATTTTGACATTTTGTTCATGCCCCATGCCGTGAGTCAAAACATGGAAGCCAAAAACTCGCTCCAGTATTCATTGTGTAGCACACTCAGCAAGAAAGATTCAGGCTCCTATGAAAGCAATTAATGTCCATAACCTGCAAAATGAAGGAGTTATTCCTTAACAACCCACAACTGAAGTTTAAGCTCTTGATACTAGAGCAAGAAAGGGACCTTGTACTGGCCGTTGGCAACAAAGAGTGCCAATGGTGGCTAAAGGGTTCAGTCTTACATGTATGGAGATAGGATGCTCACATGAAACATGGAAAGCAACTTCATACTAAGCAGAAGCAGCAATCGGCATGCCACGTGTTTCATCCGTACAACAATGGGGGACAATAGTTACAGTTCTTGTGCCCATGACAACTTGAACTGAAGGTTCGGAATTAAACAGCACCTTCTTGGCGATTTCAACCGAGACCTCAGAATGAATTTTGTTAGCATATGCCTCAGTCCATTCCAAGCGGATTGAAGAGGACCCTTCACCTCCTCTAAGAAAAAGTTTATGCATTTAACAGAGGCTTAAGCAGAACAAACCTGCCCTTTTTTAACCCTTCGCTGTAAATGAAGAGGATACAAATGGATTCTGACCATTGCTCAACACGAATGGTGTGAAATGCGTGGATGCATGCAACAAGTTGTTAACCATTAACTCTACCGGTGCTAGGAATTTTCATCAAGAGACATAGTGCACACAAAGTACATGTGGATCATATCCCCAGGGATTGATTTATGCACGTTTTATCCGTTGGTTTGAGGGTTAAATGTTGTTGATGTTTGAGAATCGCTACTAAAGTATGTGCATCTTTCATGAGACCACACTAACATATTTTCTATCCTAATAAAAAATAATGGACAAAAGGAAGCTGTGGTACTTCACAACATCCTCAACGAAGACACAAACCGTCTCTTGTATGTACATGTAAGTGGTTTAAAAAAAGAAAGATGTCATTTTTGTGAGAAGATCCACAGCCACTTGTATTATGTCTTGGCCATGTGCTAAGTCTCGGAGACATGAAATGAAGTCCATACTGATGAACTCCCATGGGTCTCCAATGATAAGAAGATGGTGAAGAATTCTAGCTTGCTCCTTGTCACTAGCCTTCTTCAGAAGACAGAGGTTGCATGTCAGGAATACTTACGGACCTCAACACTCCATAATGGCCACCAATAATGGTCCAAGCGTGCTTGTTCGGGATTTAGAGGTCCCAAGTCACCTGCCACCGGCTATTAATGGACTTGGGATACAATCTTTGCTCGAAGATTATATGAAGTAACGGCTTGTTCTATTTTTTATAAATGTTTGAAGTCTCCACAAATCCGTACTTTTGTAGATTTTACGAGTCTTCAAACCAAGAAAGTACATAGTATCTCATCCAAGTCCTATTTATGAAGATTTTTTAGTGGATGATCTCTCAAATTTGTTGCCGCAGAGAGGCATGAGGGGGGTCTAGATTATGCACTATAGCTATTACAATCAACATAAAACACCAAAATACCTTTCCAGTTGCTGTAGATTTCAACTGATCACGGGCTTTTGGCTTTGTGGATCGGCCAAGTTGATGTGTCCCTGCCAACATTCCCACATACATGAGAACGGGCTTAGGTATTCACTCCAATATACCAGTTGTTTTGACACGTTTGGTTGTGTTGGGAAGAACACTAACAACAACTTGTGCATCATCATGACCGCCGACCCCCTCTTCACCCTTGAGGTAAAAATGCCACGTGTTAAAACTTTGAACGTAAGCAAGAAGCTTCTAATCATCATTCGTGTAATGCTTCTGCATGGGGATAAGCTTCCGGCTCTCGTGTGCAACGGGAGGATTGTTCTATACAAGGATTTCCCTAAGTTGTACTACAAATGCATGACATCGTACCTTCAATGGATATAAAGAGTTAAGAAGGATGCTCTGGACCGAAATTCCTTTCAATACTATAAAAGCATTCTGAAAGTAAGACGTGAATTTTTAATGCACATATTTTCACATAAGCCTGATTAACAGAGCTACCAAGGTCAATTACCATTGCATGTAAAGTCAAGAGTGGTTTGCAAGGCCAAGGAAAGATCTAAATCTTCTCAATTCTTCTTTGGAATGGCAAGTCCAAAACAACTTGGACCTTTTGTAGGTCAACACAGATACCGTCCTTGCCAAGTATATGTCCAAAACACCCGAGCTCATGTAGTGCAAACTTGCACTTTCTCATTTTCACATTCACCTTTTTCTTCAAGAGGATCAAGAGGGATTCTTGTAAATTCTATTTGTGCTCTTACATTAATCTACAGATAACTAGGTACTGAACAAGCCAAGTTACTTGAAATTCTATGTCTCTTCACCCTTGAAAAAGATTTTGGCTTCTTCCATGAGTGCGGTAAACTCGCTCAAGTAGGCCTCAAGCCAGCTACCTAGATACTTTAAATTTCTTGATTCTATGGAAGGCGTGCTGTGGGTTCTAATGCTAAATTTACTCCTTTTGCATTACAGTACAACAATCCTGCCATGGTATGGATTTCCAGTCCAGATGTGGATGCTGCACTTCCCATTCCTTGACCACATACTCAAAGATCTTGTCCACAAGTGGCATTGTGGCAAAGTTCGCCCCACTGACCGAGTGGTATTGGGGACATGCATAACATGCACCATAGAAATTTTCCACTCAGTCACCTTCACGCTCATACAAAAGATCTCCAAACTATAGTTGAAGGACATGTTCATGATTGGTCTCGATGTCATCTAGATAGGCAATTCCTTGTTAGCACTAGCAGGGGCATCAGCACCTACGGCATGTTGTGACAGATGTTGCACACACACATAGGTCATGCTTTACAACACCTTCTTGAGGTCGCCGCATCAGTGAGCTGCCTTATGACTGGCCACACAATTCATCTGGTGATCACTGTTGAGGTCCACGAGGCTTTGCACACTATGGGCAAGTAGGTTGGCCAATGCAAACCTCAACTTTGATGTTGTCAGAGCCTCAATGATAGCCTGCAGATACTCACACTGTCTGCTTAGCTTTAGCTATCAAAACACGGTGCAGTTCATGTGCATGCCTCCAAGGATTCCCACCTTTCAAAGGAAGCTCGAGCGGGCGTGGGTTTGTCCCATTGCAGTGACATCATAAGAGAGGGAGTCTGGCCCCACTGCCCTAGGTGATGTCGCACCTTCACCTTCGGTGCTGATCTTGAGTCACCCCGCCCCTTCTGTGGGCAACTGAGCAAGCTTCTGAAAATTAGAGTGAATGTCCTTCTTCTTGATTTAATTCCATTGTGCTCTTAAGAACTTCCTATGTGACAACTTTTGGTACCTTTGCTGCTATCAGCAGCTTTGCTGCAGCCGGCAGCTTCTTAAACTCCAATGGGCGCCTTGTGCCTTTGGAGCGATTCACATGAGTTTAGTCCACAACGATGGTGATGATCGAGATCCTTGTTGCATTCATCATTTTTTATATTGTGCTCTTTGTCAGTGTCCACGTTTGGGTGGTCCTCCTTGAGTGCACCCACCAACGCATGGAAGATGCCCACATGCATGTTGACGTGTGCAACAAGCACTATTCTGGCTTTTTCACTCTTCTCAGTTTTATGGAGTTTAGTGAAAGTTTCCTTTGGTGACATAGTTCTTGCTACTTTGGCCACCGTTCTCGTGGAGGTGGCTTTCAAAACATGGAGTCTGCCAGGGGCATGTGGTGAAGCTGTCACCACCTTGCCCTTTCTGGTTTAGGATGATTCGGCATTTCCCTTCCGTTGTTACATAAAACTAACACAACGATCTTGTGTGAGTGTTGCTCAAGACCTCAAATGGGTTTCATCCCTTCTTGGTTTTTTTTATCTCACAATCAATGAGACCATTAAAGAATTGTATTCTCGGCCACCACAAACATCACAACCACGCGTAAGAATTCCTCTTTCCTAGGCTGTCACATTGTACACAATAATGTGGTAGAAGAATAGTGTGTCTCTACACTTCCACGATCGGCACAAAAACTTGGGTTCAAGTTAGGTTCCTATGCCGTGAATCATGGCACTAGGAAACCTTCCAAGTCTAGGAAAACAGAAACGTTGACAAAGTAATTGAAAGTATAGCAAATTGACTGAGCACCCCTCAAAGAGTGAGGAGGAGACGAGGGAGGGACTCAAGTCTAGAGTTCACAACCTGTCACACTCCTCCCACACCCCTCTTATCTTCTTTCTTTCTTAACTTTTCTTGCTGCGCCTTGGGCACCCTTGAGGGTGACTTCCTTTGTGCACATAGACATGGGGAGGCCTCCAAAAACTCTTCAAGTTTCCATTTCTTTCTTTTTGATGAGTTCTCAAGCCACGACAATATCTGGTCTTAGAGAGGATCTGTGCTTCTGTTTTTGGTTGAAGGAGGGAGGAGGCAATGTAGAAAAGAGGAGGAAAATTGATGATTTGACGTGGGCACTCCTCACCTTATCCCAAAAAGAAACACGTAGCCTCCTGGGGGGAAGAAAATGCTAGAAAACGTTTTAGAAGCTCTAAAGAACTCTTCAAAAGCTTTCTAACCCACTTTTTACTCCTCAAAATGGTTAAGTCCAGAAGTCGTAACATCCTTTTGCATTTCAGCTACTAAGCTAGTTGTTCTTTGCATTTTATCTATGGTGTAGCAACCAGAACCACTACACGCTTTGTAACGACAGTTGTCCCGCCATAAAAACTGTTTTAACGGCTTGTGTCTCTAGCTTCTGCACAGGAGGCCTCATTGCACTTTGTGGAATAGCATCCAAAGCTCTTCATAGGTGGTCTCTCCTTTGCACCACTCTTGGTAGCAATTGTCTTTAACAACCCGTACAATAAGACTCAAACATTTCAAGTTTTTGGAGGCCAGTTGCTGTATTTACTGTGCCCCCTTCTTTTGGGTTTTTTAAACGAGGGAGGTATTAACCCAAACATGTCATTTAGCACATGTTTTCTTGTTTAGAAACCGAGTATTCATCGCAAATGACCTTGAGTTTTATTTTCAATACGTTTAACAACTCAATACATACAAGGCACGATCAGAATTTTCATGCCAAATTTTCGTACAAAATGCTTGCTTTTGCTCCAAATCTATCCCTCATCCTTGCTTGCTCTCGCCAGCAAGGAGGGAGAATGAGGGCGGGGGCACAAGACCATGAGCCCTGCCCTTAAAGCCCTTGTGGCCTATCAGCCAGCGATCCAGCCTCATGCTTGATTGGCAGCTAGCGGCTCGCCGGCAAGTGGCCGTCTGGGCATCTGATTGGCTAACAACCAACAGGCCGGCAGCCAGCAAGTGGCTGACCACAGGCCAGTCCTCGTTATAGCAAAGGGTGGTTTTCAACCACCCCTTGTCTATTGCATGCAGTGAGGGCCAATCCCACCCTCCTGATAAAAAGTTATAGTTATTTCAATTCTGTTTCCCAGTCTAGAAGGTAAAATGTTTCCCAATCTCATTTGCTGAGATTGTTGGGGCACATCACTGTAGCAATGTACCCCAAGACATGAGACACCAAGGCCATGGTGCGGGTTTTCCCATCCCTTGAGTAACGTCAGTTGAGACCATTCAGGGGTAAGAGTGGGTTCTGACTCTAGGTTAATGTAATGAGACAAGGATGTTAAACCACTTTGAATTATGAGTTAAAATTTTGTGTGTTCTACCCTCTCAGTGAACCTCATTCTACACTGGAAGGTGCTAGCCAAATCCACATGTGGTCACAGATGTGGACCTGAGTGCTTGAATAATAGGAGTTAAAATGCTTATCGTTCCCTTTTTTTGTTCTCCAAAAACTCAGCTTCTTATCATTGAGCCATTCCATCCAGGAGAGTGGAGATAACATGAAGATGCACGTGAAAGAACACCTAGCTGGTGTTTTTGTGGATGTGTTGGCTGCCATTAAAGGAGATAAATCCTTTCGTAGTATTTTTTTACCCAATAGGTGGACCTAACACTCGAGCCATCAGATGGCACGGTTCTTATCCGTAACAACTGTATGGTAATAGTGATAGTACCTTCAAAGAAAAAACTACATTCAAGGGTATGCATGGAGCGTCACGTTGAACATACTCAACCTTTATGACCAGTTTGATGTGGTGCTTGGTGATCCTTGGCTCCACAGAAACAAGGCTTTAATGTGATTTTAATCAAAGGGCTTACTCCTTCAAAAGGGAAAGCATCATTACGTTCTTTTCAAGGGAAATAATCGTTACTTGTGCAAAGTTCTACTTGCAACATTTACTTCGCGTAGATGTTGTCAGTGCTCTAACAACATTCATACATTACGTGAGAATATCAGCCAAGATGCATCAACATGGTTGATCCGCTAAGAATAAAACATATGGCAATTAAAGAAAACACAAAGTTTGGTGCTTTTTTGAATGATCGTTGTGAAAGCTACACTCCAAATGCTAAACGTCCTTGCACCTCCAGAATAACCACCTCAATAGATGATCCATTAGAACTACTTTGCAAAGAGGATCAATGTAGGGTAGCGTGTGTATTCTTGGCTTCAAGATGCTTGAAATCTTGACAACTACGGGTTGGTGGAGGCCAGTGACATGTGCTGGCATGGAGAATAATGCATGGTAGACTTAGGAGACCCCCGCATGGAGATTATCTCTTAACTCCATGACTCTCCTGTGGCAGGTCATGTGGGACCCCGTAGGACTGGACAAGCACTCTCAAACAACTATCGGTGAGCAGGACTGAGTTTTGATGTCTGTATGTAATGCATAACATGTGACTTATGTCTCCAGAACAAGGCTAAAAACAAAATGCTTGCTGGAATCCTACAACAGCTTCCCATCTTGGAGACTCCACGGGGCTTGCATCAGCATGGACTTTATTGCTGGTCTTCTGCCCATGGCCAAGATACAGTAGAAATCTTTGTGGATCTTCTCATGAAGAGAACACATTTCATTCCTAAAACTACTAACATGAAAAAAGAGGACACCGCTCATGTCTTCTTTGAAGGTGTCGTGAAGTACCATAATTTCCATTCCACGTTCTCTCTGATTCAGATAGAACACTTACTGGTAAGATTAAGAAGAAGATGCATTAGTTCTTTACCTGTGAGTCTCATAAACTGATAACATCTCACCCTCAATTTGATGGAGAAACCAAGCGCATGAATGGTACTTTGGTGCAGATGCCCCGCATGTACACGGACCCTGCCATGAATGATAAGAACAAATTCATAGCAACCACCGAGTATTTTGTGAGCAACTCGGTTCAGGAGTCCACTCATTTCACATAGTTTGTGTTGAACAGTGGTCAGCATCCAGTGATTCCATCTTTGTTTATGAAGAATGGGAGTACAAATTGACAGGTTCCTTGTGCTCAAGCCTATGCCAAGCGCATACAGTTCTTGTTCTGGAAGGCCAAGGGTCACTTTTAAGAAGGCTCGACAACGATAAAATGCATACACTGTCTAAATCAGCTTTGAATTCTATTGTAGCATCAGAAACAAAGTTCTAATTTACACTAAGAATCTACGGCTAAAGTTGCAAAAGGTGCAAACACTTCTACCAAACTGGATTGGGTCCTTTCACATTGTTACACGCATCAGGCCATTGACATATCTATTTCTGCTTCGGCTGAGTTTGTAGATACATGCTGTTCTTTATGTGAGTCTAATGGCTACATACACAGTAGAAGGAACTTTTTAGCAACCACCTTGAGTCTCAACTCCTGTCAGGCAACACAAAGTCCTTTGCCTGCTCTTTTACCAATAGAGTACACCCCAATCAAGATTTTTTGGGGAATACCTCATTCATTGGGTCGGTTGTGGACCTAAACATAACTCATTGGAGCCATAAATTTTCTTGGCCACTTGGGTGGTCAGCTTGAAATAGAGGTAGCTAGCAGCTTGAACAGATTTGCACATGTCAGGGGGCACCACCTAAATGCGGGAATAATGAACAACATTTCTTGGGGGTGACATTCATGGACAGTTACAATAGGAAGTTGGGGACGCCTAACATGGTTGTCGTGATGATGCTCAAGCCTAAAGGGGGAAGGTTTCTTGTCGTGCTAGCCAACAAGATGCATCTTAGATCAAAGTTCCATCCATTTATTTAAGTTTAGGTGTTTTTTTTTCATTTTCTTGCACAATGTGGACGTCTCATTGTCTGGCACTTCTACTTGTTGGGCATGAACCAGGAAGGATCATAATAAGTGGGGTGGAATAGAGCGGGAGGAGCGGTTTGGCCCTCCCACATCGCAATAGCAAGGGGGTGGTTTGCAACCACCCCTCACTATTGTGAGGGCTTACCAGCCACTTGTTGGCCACTGGCGGGCTGGTGCTCGGCTGACTAGGTTGCCAGCGGCCACTCAAGTGACTAGACAACCACCCACTGGCAAGCCACTACCCTGTCGTTCGAGCTGGTGGCTCAATCTTTGGCTGAGATGCCACGAGGGCCTCAACGGTGAGGCTCATGGCCTTGTGCCCCCCTCTTCCTTGCCCTCTTTGCAAGTGAAATCAAGCAAGGATGAGGGTTATAGTGAGAGTGAGAGTGAGCATCATGGAAGAAATGTGAGCACAAAATCGCCGATTGTGCCTTGCACATGACAATTTCTTTCTGACATGACAAGTAGAAAACACGTTGATGTGCTTGGTGCGGGTGTGGATCTCTGCATTTTTTCTGAGCGCGATGCCGCTTATGTTGTCACAGTATATGGTTGTTGCAGTTGGATGCTGCTGCTCAAGACTTACCAGCAGCTCACGCAGCTACACCACTTCCTTTGTTGCTTTGCTCAAAGCGGTGCACTCTGCCTCGGTGGAGGAGAGAGCAACACACTCCTGCTTCTTGCTCCTCCAGCTGATTGCTCCTCCTCCAAGCAAAAATACAAAACCACTAGTAAATCTCCTTGTCCAGATCTCTACCCCAATCTGCATTGCTGTAGACAGTGAGGATGGGGCTGTCATTGCCATTGAAGGTGAGGCTAAGGCTGCTACTGCTATTGAGGTAGCACAGCATGCGCTGGACCGCCTCCAAATGTGGCACACCTGGGTTGGCGCAGAACTTGCTCACTGCTCCCACTGCTTGGCTGATGTCGAGGCGTGTGCCAACGGTGGTGTACATGAGGCTCCCAACTGCTGCTTGGTTGGTACGGCCTCCATGCGGTTGCTATGTTGCTTGCCGTGAGGATCCTGCGTGATGCTCAGCTTCGCTCCCACTTCCAGCGTTGTCCCCACGTTCTGTGCACCTCCCATGTTAAAGTGCTTGATGATGTCGTTCACGTTCGAGGAGAGAATTTTAGTCAGAGGCAATGAGCAAGTCATCAACATAGAGCATGATGATGACCTGGCTTTTGTCATGTGTGCGCCCATAGACCGCATGATCTGCCTCGCTGCACACAAAACCAAGCCTAGCCAGCCGCTTATCAATCTTGTGGTACCATGCATGTGGCTCTTGCTTCAGGCCGTAGAGTGCCTTCAGAAGCTTGCACACATGATCCTCCTGCCCTTTCACCACATACCCCTCTGGCTGCTCCACGTACACATCCTCCTCAAGGTCACCATTCAGATATGCACATGTCATATCCATGTGGTACACCTCCCAGTCCATGGGAGCGGCAAAAGCAAGGATTGCAAAGATGGAGGGAAACTTTGCGACGGGTGCAAATGTCTTGTTGTAATCCACACCCTCAGTCTGTGCATACCCCTTTGCAACCAGCCGTGTTTTGGTACCTTAGCACCTTACCATCAGCACTGCACTTGCGACGGAAGACCCACTTGCAGCCAATCACCCGGCTGCCATGTGGATCTCTCTCAAGATTTGAGGTCTTGTTCTTCATGAGTGCCTTGTACTCCTCGCCTGTTGCAACATGCCAATCTGCTGCATCATCACTGCACATTGCTTTGCTGAATGTCATTGGGTTGTCGGTGATGGTGACAAGGTGGAGCTTGAGATCAGAAGACTCCTGTGAAGATGAAAAAGTGCACAGATTCAGCAGCTCCTCCAGCGGCCTTTGTTTAATTGAGAGGTGCTCGGATCGCCATAGCAGCTCCATGGGACCATCCGCACCATGGTGAAGGCGTGCAGACCTCCATGGAATATGTTGCTTCTTGCTCAGCTGCTCCTCCTTGTCTGCTTTGGTTCCCGGCTGCTTTGCTGCCTCAGCTCCCTCTGCTTCCGTGTCACCACTACCTTCCACACACTCCTCCTGAGTTGTAGGTT
Source organism: Penium margaritaceum (assembly GCA_023375785.1). Classification (NCBI taxonomy): domain Eukaryota; kingdom Viridiplantae; phylum Streptophyta; class Zygnematophyceae; order Desmidiales; family Peniaceae; genus Penium; species Penium margaritaceum. The sequence continues at coordinate 374,503 of SZWC01000385.1, forward strand.
CTTTGGCTCCCACTGGCTCAAGAGCCGGTGCAACCGTGAATGCTTCCATAGGGCTCCACCTCCAGCTCTTTAGGTCCTCCTTGAACACCACGTCACAGCTGTGGAATATCTTACGTATCAGGATGTTGTACAATCGGTATCCCATGGTGTCATAGGAAAGGAAGGTAGCCTCCACACCCTTGGCATCCAGCTTGTTGTGGTTAGCGGCAAGCACATGGACAAATGTGCCATACCTGAACACCTTTAGGTGCGTGAAAGTTGGCTTCCGTCCCATTCACGCCTCCTGCAACATCATCAGCTGCACGACGCGTGTGAGTCTCCGGTTTTTCAGGTATATGATGGTGTTGAATGCCTCTGCCTAGAATGTTGGTGGGAGCTTGGCGTCATTGAGCATTCAGCGGAAATTCTCCATGAGCATGCGGTTGGCACGCTCAGCCACGCCATTTAGCTACGTTGTTGAGGGTGGTATCACCTCATGTCAGATCCTGCGGTTCTTGAGGAAGTCGCGGAATTCATTGGAAAGGTACTTGCCTCTGCCATTGGTGCAAAGCACATTTAGACGCTTGCAACTCTCATTATGTGCAGGAGCCAACCGTTCCTTGAATGCGACAAAACAATCACCCCGCCAGAAAGAACACCCATGTCTTCCGCAACTTGTCAACAACAAACATGAGAAAGTACAACTTGCTGGACAAGGGCTGTGATGGCATGGGACCAGACACTTCAGAGTGCACAAGAGAAAGAGGCTCAGCTGCCGCCTTCCCCTCTTTAGAGAATTGAGAGCAAGCTTGCTTCCCTTTGATGCAGCTCTCATAGGCCGACGCACTGAGCTGCTTCAGCTCCTTCAGCTGCAGGTCGCACACTATACACTGCACTGAAATGATTGTGCCAAAGCCGAGGTGTCCAAGACAACAATGCAAGGAAGCTTCCTTCTCCGATGCCACAAGTAGATGGTAGAGGCCATCGTCATTGTCCGCCTTTTCAAGGACCTGGCCCGCACGTTCTGGGATGGTACAGCCACCATTATCAAAGCGGACATGCAAGCCTTGGGAGATGAGAGAGGAAACAGAGAGGAGGTCAGCTGCGAGCCCTGGAACATGAAGCACCCCCTTCACACAATGTTCCACGTGATTCTCATGGACAGAAGCACAGAAGACAATGTCACCCTCTCTCATCGCCATCTGCACATGATTGTCATCCATGTATACTCGTCGAGGTTCAATAGTGGTGTAGACAACAAACCACTCCCGGCGACAGGTCATGTGCCGAGTGGCTCCCCAATTGATGATCCACAACAAGGCAGTGTTGGCGGAGACGTGCAGGATCCGGATGGTGCTCACGAATCCACTCTCCCAATTAGCGGCGTTGGCGGATGCATCGGACTGTTTCCCTGCCCCCACCCCAGTGGCAAGGTCTGTCCTCCTCTTTCGGCATTCGCGCACCCAATGGCCTAGCTTCTTGCAATAGTGGCACTTTCCCTTCTTCTTCCCTCCACCTCCCCTACCGTGGGTTGATGCAGCACCACCCTCGTGACTCATGTTGGTGATGATGGCTACGTCCAGTCCGCTCCCACCTTCTCCCTCCTTGCGGCGCTCCTCCTCGAATAGCAAGCTCCCCTCCACATCATCAAGTGAGAGCTTGTTGCCACGCTGGTCTAGGGCAATAATAAGAGGAGTATAGCTGCTAGGAAGGCCAGAGAGGATGGTCAGTATGAGAGCATGTTCCTTGACAGTGTCCTCAATCGCAGCAAGCTGGTCAGCCAAAGCTTTCACCATGTTGAGATTATTGATCATGGAGCCCGACTCATCCATCTTCACAGTGTGAAAATGACAACACAGCTGCATGCTCATGAGGATTTACTTGGAAGCATAGGTGGAAGCAAGCCTTTTCCAAACCTCTTTTGGGATGAGGATGCTGCGGACAAGGAGTTGTAGCCATTCAGCAAGGTGGAGGTAGATGCTGGCATAGACGCGCTCACGCTTCTCGCAGTGGGTACGGGCCTCGGCAGCGGAGAGGGAGCTTCAACAAATTCAACCTCACTCATGTGGCTCTAGAGTCCCTTATCCATCAGAACTTTCTTCATATTTTTTCTCCAGTCAAGGAAGGTTTTGCCTTCCAACCTAGCGATGTTGACGCCAGCCACCACAGAAGCGGATGTTGCCATGTTGACTGCAATGTTGGCCCACGAAGATACTCTCTCACACACCAGTGTGCGAGGGATGCCTCAAGAATGAGGCAAGGCCTTGTTCTAGCCCTGATAACACTGGTGGAAAGTTAGGCAGCCCTCATGGAGTTGATCAGGCTCACCAAGAGCCGCTAAACAGGACAAATTGTATGTAAGAGACAAGTTGCATGTTCCAGAGAAAAAAATATGAAAGCGTGTGAGGTTTTGTAGAGAATGCGAATTGCTGGTTTGACTCATGGATGAGAAGTTAAACTAGCACAGCTTCCTAACAAGCCTAAGCAAGCTCCACTTGGGGCATGGAGCTCAACCCTGTCAAAGTTCACCTCCTAGCACACTCCTTCCCTAGCAGGATGAGCGGCAGTCACACTCTCACACAAGAGAATTACCATCCATGCTATGTACACAGTAAATAATCTTGATTGGGGCCTTCCTTGAAACCCCTTGTAGGTTTTCCTGCTGCCTTTCTACCTTGAAGGCCGCTCCAAGTTTCCCTGCCCAATAATTCTGGCTGTCATTAGTGCTGGCAGTGCAAGAGCTGTCACTAGAACCGGACCACCAAACCTTGAAAATCCATATCTCCCTCAAACAGACTCTGCATTGAGTTCCATAAACTGAAGGTGAAGGGGAAGAATTAAAACTCCCCAAGACCTTGTTCATTGCTCATCCCAATCATAAATCCTTTTGTGCAAAGAAGTCTCTGTATCCTAGTGCTGGTGGTTTCAAGTCCTTTTGATTCATGACTGGAGAGAGTTCATCCAGCGTCACACTACCAAAAGTGATTGGTTGGTTGGCCCCGGGAGCATTAACACCAGCCGCATTCTTGTTGGGAGTGTGGTTCCCATGGAATTGTTCTAGATGTACACATGTAAGACTTCCACTTACGTCATTTATACATGCAAGTAAAAACTTTGGACTAGGTAGGGGTCCCTCCTCTTCTTCAGGAAAATATTGACAGAGAGTGTGTCTAGTATGGCAGCTTACAATTTCCACTACTTCTCTGCATGTACATGAGTGGAATGCCTTGCCACAACCTGCCATGCAGATGTGCTAGTATCCCTGCCAGCGCCTTGCCAGTGGTGCCTGCGCCACGTGCTTGGATGCCCAAGCGGATCATGCCCCCTCGGGACATCCCCATATCAGAAATAGTGTTCTTTGCACTGCAAGCACTGTGTGGAGGGTCATTCCGCATACGAGAGACCAATTCCATGGAGGGGGTGCTGAGTACTTGGCTTGCTCTGAACTCTAGTGCACACCTCACTGTACCGCGATTCCGCCAAGATTGTGCAGAATATTGAACCTTTTAGTGGAACTTTGGAAGAGAAAATGAAATCAAGCATGCAAGGGATTCAAGGGATTGATCGAGGGCAGAACTGTAAGAGAGAGTTATAACACAGAGATCATTCAAGGCACCTCCCACTGAATTCATTAGTATTCTTTCCTCACATATAACACGTAACAAGTACAAGGAGATCATAGAGTATGAGAATTTCTGCTTTTGAGGGCTCGTACCTGTGTTTCGTACCCCCTGTGCATTCAATGTAACGGGACGTGCCCAGCCTCACTCGTGACTTCATTAGACATCTGGTTCATTCATCTAAAAATTGTCTCAAGTGACACCTAGCATTTTTTCAGATCTAGCGGATCTAATGTTTGCTGTTCCGCAGAACACCTGATGCTCCCAGAACATCATTTTTGGAATCCGAGAAATACTTCTGTGGACTTGTGATCCACCAAGTCCGTGCCTTCCACATGGAATTCATCCCTTCCACCACAAAGACATGGGCATGAATGAAGAATTATCCCTCTTGCACCGAGCCTTTTGTGGCTCTTGGATGACTCCGCTTCTTCACTCACCCAAGAGCAGGCCAAGCTCCACAGAGCTTGCCTCATGTCATTCCTTGGGTTTTGCCTTGGTCATGGTTTCTGTAAGCATCCTCTTAGTTTCACAACGCAGTGATGTTGCATCACCCTTCTCGACCAATGTCCGGGCAAAGTGATGCAGGATCCCAATGTGCTTGGTTTTGTGTTGCAAGACCAGCCTTTCATTCAGGCTGATTGTGCCCTTGCTGACAAATTTTAGCACTGTTGGCTTCAGTTGTGGGACCCTATAATAGTCTAGCAACCTCCATAGCCATACAACCACTTTTTCTGCTTTGGCAAGAATGATGTACTAGGCTTCTGTGTTGGATAACGCCATGCATTCCTGCTTCCTGTTCATTCAGTAGCTAGCCACTCCTCCAAGTAAGAAGTTGAACCCCATCGTTGACCTCTGGTCATTCTCATCTCCAGCCCAATCGGCATTGTTGTAGCCGACCCAATGAGGGACCACCTCTACACCCCCAAGTAGCGGGAAATCCTTTTTACTGTTTGCAAATGCAGCACACCCATGTTGGCAACATACCGGCTTACTTGACCATAAGCGTAGGCAGGCCATAAGGTCAGGCCATGTAGAAACTACGGCACACATGATGCATCCGGCCTTTGACTGGTACGGTACACCCAGATTCTCTTCCCATTCTTCTACGGTGCTTGCATTCATGATGAAGCTCAGCTCAGTGTTTTCCACCATAGGTGTTCCAAGGGGGTTGCAATCTTCCATACCATATCTCCACAATGCCTTGTCAAAGTACTAGGTTTCTGACATCTCCAGGATCTGCGCCTTGTGGTTCTGTGTAATGGAGAATCCAAGTTAGTAACTGAAATCCCGTGTTTCTGACATCTAGAACCTGGCACCAACGCCCATCTTTCCGTGTCTTTGCGTAGGAGCCGATGAGGAGCCGATGCTGGCTCCTCTTAAGTGAGGAAGGCTTTGGAAAGTCCCACCGTCCTGAATTTCTTGGTGGCATAGCATGTTGGCCTGCCTCCTTGTGTGGCCACTGCGGCGGGGCTCTTGCGGCTGCTCCTTGTGCTGCTGTATATTCTCCCTCTCTTCAAGAGCCATTGGAGACACGGGCTTGCTCCCACGCTTTAAGAGCTCCATTGTTTCCGTGACCTCAAATTCCTCCACGTTGGATTCACTATTGGATACATCTTGAGCCAATCCACCAGGGTCATTGTGCGTAAACTCTTTGATCCTTACACCCCATGCTGAGACCATTCTGCCACTTGAAGGTACCCTTTCTGCGGATTGACCCTCATCATTTTTTGGCATCTTCCCCTCCAGCATGGTGATTGAGTTCACTCTCTTGTAGAGGCCATCATCTTTGTCACTCCAGCAGCTTTCTTTTCTGAAAGTAACATCACGCTAGACTATTTTGCACTTCTCCTTGAGGTTATAGAGCCTGTAGGACTTGCTCTTCCTCTCATACCCAATGCCGTTAACCTTCTGTGTGAGGGGATTCAGTTTGCTCTCCTGTTCATGCTTAGTCTTCACAGCTTGCACCAAGTATCCAAAGACATGGAGATGCCCCACATCAGGCTTCCTCCTGCTTTTTACCTCCTATAGTGACTGCCACTGTTGCGTGGCTTTGTTATCCAACACATTCGTTGGTATTAAGTTGAAAAAGTATGCAGCAATTCAGGCTATCTTTCCCCAGTACCTCGTGCCCATTGCAGATTCACTCTACATTGAGCCGACTCTGTTGAGTATGGTGTGGTTGGTTCTCTTGGCCATCCCATTCTTTTGCGGTGATTCAGGAGTTATCTGCTATCAATTGATGCCTTATCCCTTCATCAAGTTGCAGTAGGTATAATACTCCCTGCCGTTATCACTCCTGATTTCCTTCACCTTCTTTCCAGTCTTTCTCTCCACCGCCACCACTTATGGTTCCATTTAGTGAAGGAACTCATGCTTCTGCTTCAGCTAGTAAAGATGCATTGTGCAGCGATGGTTTTTGATGAAGGTGAAAAAGTAGTGGGAGTCACTGTTGGATTGCTTCAGAGACTCGCACATGTTTTGTTGCACTAGCTCCAGTAGAGTGGAAACCTGCTCCCCTTCTCCACAAAATGGCTTGCATGTGGCTTTCCTCACTGCGCAAGGCTCACACATGGAAGTTGAACTTTCTGCACCTAACAAGCTGATGCGGCACACCAGCTCCTTACATGCCATGTGCTTCATGATGTTCACTGCGCCATGGCTAAGGCGTCAACGCCATAGAATGTGCAAATAATGCAAGAAGATGAGCCACTTTGTCGTGTTCTTTGCTGCTTCTCTGAGAGCCATATACTCTGCCTCTGTGGAACTTGTGATCATGCAGTATTTCCTACCAGTTTGCCAATAGAATGCTCCCCCTCCAATGCTGAACACATACCCTGTCCTACGTTGAGACCCTGCTGCATCTGCTGCAGAGTCGTTGTCACTGAACCCAACCACCTGGAGACCATCTGGTGAGTGAGTGTAGCAAAGCATGAAAGCTGTTGTTTCAATGGTGTAATGAAGGACTCAAACCAAGGCCTGTATTTGAAGACTGCACGGGGAACTGTTGAACTGGGACAGAAGGCTAACCGCATGTGTAATTCCCGGTTGAGTGGCCATAGAAGCTTTTGTCAATCTGCCGATGATCAGCTGGTACTGTGGAGCATCAACGAAACCACCAAGTGTTACATCGGTTACATCAATTATGTCTTTCATCTCCTCTGGTGTAATCTGAGTAACCACCAATCTCACACCCTTCAGAACTTCTGCATATTTTGTGTCCAACCCCCCCACATATCGTTGTTGCCCAATCTCAATCCAGCCTTCTTGCCTGTTCCGTCTAACCTCCATTCCAAGAAATGTTCCCACTTCCCCCAGATCCTTTATCTCATACTGCTTGCTGAGTATATTTGTCTGTGCAGTCTCAGTGATAGATGGAGACAAGATCAGAAGATCATGAAAGTACACGAGTACTACTACAAATGATCCCCCTTGTCCCTGGAAAGAAAATGAGTGGTTTGCATGGATTATTTTGAAGCCCCCATTAAGCAGACCCGCTGCCAACTCATCATTCTAACAATGTGGAGATTTCTTCGAGCCATACAGTGCTTGCTTCAAATGAAAGACCTTGCTGCTGCCGTCATCCACTCCTTCCGGCTGCAACATACAGATCTCTTCTTGTAGCCTTCCGTCAAGAAAGCAATTCTTCATGTTTATCTGGTGAGTCTCCCACTGTACTGCTGCCTTCAACAGACCACAACCACTGGAATATTTTCCTACTGGTACAAATGTGCCTCCAAAATCTGTTCCTGGTACCTGGGAATACCCTTTTGCTGTAAGAAGCACCTTGTATCTGCCAATGGTACTGTCTTTGTGATGCTTAATGATAAAAACCTACGTTTCCTCAACTTTTTTTCATCCAGGTGGTAATTCTACCACCTCCCACGGGTCAAATGCATAGATCTCACTCAGCCTTGAATTTCCCGCTCCCAAAAATGTGCCTCTGGATATGTGATTGTCTCTTTATACGTCAGAGGAACAAATGGTACTGTAGTGTGACCCAAACTGACCAGTGAACCGTTAGTATCCCTTCTCCAATGAACTTTGAACCCTGGTGGTGGTGCCACTGCAGATGCTGTGTTTGTGACCATACTGCACATGCCTTTATATGAATTCCTGTCTGCTACTCTCAGTTTTCTGCCTCTCTAATACTCTTCCCCCTGGGTCACAACTTTCTCCCATACTTCAGACGCTCTTGCCTTTTGTTCCGGTTTTAACATCAGTCCCATAAATGTTCCAGGTGGTCCTGGGTCACGTGGTGCTTGAATTAACCAGGGAGAAGTTTCTGATCTTGATGGAGTAGAGTAGACAGATGTAGGGGGTGATGGTGGAGCTGATGGTGCTGATGGCGTTGATGGTGCTGCTGGTACGGAAGGTGCTGATGGTATTGATGGTGCTGATGAATGTTTGGTGTTCTGTCTCATCCTTGGCATGATGTGTAAGGATTTCTTCTGATGCGAATGTGACACATTCTGATTTCCTGGGGTGACAGAAACAGCAGAGATTGGGAAAACTGTCGTGGGACCTAGACATTGTGGTGGGTTCTGTCTGGTAAATGGAGTGGCACTCTAGGAGGATGGAATGTGGTGGATTGGCTGTGTGTGCTGAAGTGTGGCTCGTTGCTTGGCAGTGTAACAGTGTGGGGAGAACCACTGCTCATAGAACTCCATGTGAAGAGGTTCCACAATCTTGCTAGTCTCAAGATGATAACATCTCCATGCCTTCAACAGCGTGCTTGGTCCCATAAAGATACCCCATCGCCCTGGTACATCAAGCTTTCCTCTCTTGTCATCTGGAGACCTCCAATAGCAAACAATACCACTCCATACTCTTGTTGCATTCAAATAAGCTCTTTCATTGTACCACAACTTCCACAATGTGACTATCAGCTGTAGGTGCCCATGAGGAATGCGGTTATCTATCCAGAAAATGTACTTCACAGCCTCACCCCGTAAACTTGGTGGTACCCCTAATGTTATCATAATGATTTGACCGGCTTCATTCAACGTATGGTGCCAATGTTCTACAACTCCATTCTGATGAGGTGTACTTGGAGCTGACACCAGATGTTGAATTCCTTGACTCATAAAAAAAATCCTCAAATTCCCGACTTGTGAACCCTCTTCCTTCATCACTACAAAGGATGCATAGTGGTCGCCCAAAATCTCATTGTGCTCTAGGTTTCCAACTAAAAATTACAGCTGCCGCATGCCCCTTCTCTTTCAAAAAGAAGGACCAAGTCATCTCCAGGTAGTTTTCAACAAGACTCAACATGTATCTAGCACCTTCTACTGCTGAAGCTGGGTTTTGATGGCCTGGAGTCCAGATTTTGGTGTGAACCAGTTACAAAAAGGTGCTATGGATCTGTGTATGTGATGAGGAAGTGGCTGATCCGTCATACTGCCACTTCTGGAGGTAAAGCATGGATATGACCGATGCTGCTTTTGAGTCATTTCAAGATCAATGCCATCTGTTGGACGTGCTTGAGTGAGTTCTCAGAGGGAAGATGACCCAATATGAGCCAAACGCTGATGCAAGATATCTAGAGTGCTGGCATCGAGTCCTGAAGAGGGGTAAGTATGGGAAAGTAAATGAGCTGTGATGGATTGTAGCAGTATGGTATGGAAAAATCATCCAGAAGTGGCCCCCCATAGATTTTTATATGGCCTCGAAGGACACTACACCTGTATGATAGTGAATCCTTCTTCGGAATCAAGCCGTGACGCAGACAGCAAGTTGATCCTCATTCATGAAAAGTACAGCACCCTAGTAAGGCACACCTTTCCAAGTTGACACTGCACACGGACTGTCCCGACTCTGACTGGAATGAACTCTCCTGATGCTGTTTTTATGGCAGAAAGAAATTTTGGAGCGTGCACCGTCTCAAGAAAACTCCTATCAAAACACATGTGATGTGTTTCACCTATTTCAAGAATCCAACCTAGCCATCGTGATGCTCGTTCAGTGCTGACTGCGGTATATCCGATGTTTGTTCGTATTCCGATATGTATGAGACGTGACCACGGTGAGATTTTTGATGGACCACTGTAGTACGGTCTGAAAACAGATCCAAGAGCTGATGCAAGGCCAATCGCTTGCCATACAAAGGCTCAGAATTCAAGATCACCCATCAACCTGGGCCCCATGGTTTCACTATTTTCTCCTCACTGATCACCCATCAACACGATTTTTTTTGTCTCCTCCATTTTTTCTCACTTTCCGGGTACATCTCGTCCTAGAATTCTGGCTCCTTTTAAAAAACTTTTCCTGTGTATAGAAACAAATCTCTGGGGTCAGTTGAAGGTTCTACATCTGCTTCCGCAAGAAAAGAATGGTGTCCTAGCGCCTCTTTCCATGCGTACAGGTATGGGTGGTTGTCATACTTCCCCTTCTCTTTGCGATCGCACTCACTCTGGATCTCACTTGCCCAATGCTTTTTTCTTTTTCCAATTTTTGCTAGCATTTTCTCTCATTCTCACTCTCAATCTTGCTCTTGCTCTTGTTCTCATTATCACTCTTGCTCGCGCTCTCAATATTGCTCTGGATCTCTCTCTCTCTCTCTCTCTCTCTATCTCTCTATCTCTCTCTCTATCTCTCTCTATCTCTGTTGTGGCTAGTGCTCTCTCTCTCTCTCTCTCTATCTCTCTCTATCTCTGTTGTTTCTCTCTCTCTCTCTCTCTCTCTCTCTCTCTCTCTCTCTCTCTCTCTCTCTCTCTCTCTCTCTCTCTCTCTCTCTCTCTCTCTCTCTCTCTCTCTATCTCTCTGTCTTGCTCTCTCTCTCTCTCTCTCTTGCTCTCACTCTCTCTCTCTCTTGCACTCTTTTTTTTCCCCTCTTGGGGGCTCCTCTCTTGTGACTTTTGCTCTCCGGGGCCTGTCTTGCTCACCGGTCAACTGCTATGCAAGCCGACCTCCTGCTGTCTGTTGCTCTTCCAAGAATTTAGGTGTTAGAAACACATTTCATTGAAAATCATACGTCTTGCTTTACTGCCTAAATGCTGAAGTGTTTCCGCTACGAGTACTTGGACAAAAACGGCAAAAAAACACCATGGATGTACACAGACAGGTCAATCTGACTCACAAAAACATGAAACTAAGCTGTGGAATTTTGAAGTTTATTAGTAAAGCTAAGCCTGTGTGTTTATTTAAGGAACAGGATGTATGAATATGGGATGATGAGGGAGTTAGCAACTGAACAGAACTGGAAAAAACACCTTCAACCTCTGAAACTTTAAAAAATTGTTCTGACCTCTTTGTTCAACAAAATCAATTGGCTTTTGGACCAATGAAATCTTCTTCACACCTACGAACAGCTTTGGATGAAGAATCCAACTAAAAACTGAGAAGCTTTGAATTTCTATAAGAATTTCAGAAATTGCGCATTTCTTCCCTCCTCTACACCTCTGGCTCTACCTCAACACAGTATTATAATACTCCTAGAACCTTGGTTGGATACCATGTGAGAATTCATTAGGTACAATTTCTCGGACCACAACCTAGCTTCAGTCACCTTGACGCAGTACAGACATAGATGTCAGTCACAGTCGTGAGGTATGAATGCTGACCCACACACAGACACACAACCACGCAGAAGAGTGCTTTCATAACACATTACAGGTTGTAGAGGAGCACGAATTGTTTTCAAGGCTAGCGTTGCATCAGCAAAGGAGGAATGAAAAATGAGGTCAATGTCACCTAATTAGGAGTTTTCTTTAAGGGCAACACTCCTTAATACCCATGAGAGAATAGCTCATGGAGAACCTGTAAGCAAACAAGACAAGTATTGCAAATGTCCTCAAGTAGGGACAACTGAAAAATATAGGTCGAGCATAATCTGAGACATGTAATGTGTTTCTAGAAGCAGGGGGCATAAGATGTATGTTTAAGCATCACTCTCCACACCGCACAATGGCCTTCTGCCCGTTGCCCAGCTACAGTGTGGGCTGTACTGCTACAAGTGACATTTGGCACAGTTGAGCTTCCCCAGAGTCAGGTGTTTTTCTTTACCATGGATCGGCCATGCAATCACCTTCATGATAGAAACTTAGGCAGGCCTCAGCAAGGTGATCAGGCTCACCAAGAGCCGCTAGGCAGGAGAGAAGTTGCAGGTTGCAGAAACAAAATAAGGAAGCGTGTGAAGTGGTTTAGAGAGCGCAAATGGCTGGTTTGACTCATGGATGAGAAAGTGCATAAGTACAGGTTTCTAAGTACGCTCCATTTGGTACAGGGAGCTGGGAGGACCACCCTGTCAAAGTTCACCTCCTAGCAGACTCCTAGCAGGATGAGCGGCAGTCACACTGTCACACAAGAGAATTACCATCCTTGCCATGCACACAACCAATAATCTCGATGGGGACCTTCCTTGAAGCTCCCTGAAGGTGTTCTTGCCGCCTTTGTACCTTGAAGGCCACTCCAAGCCTCCCTGCCCAATCATTCTGGACGTCATTGGCGCTGGTAGTGCAGGAGCCGTTACTTGAACTGGACCCACTACCACCAAACCTTGAAAATCTATATCTCCCTCAAACGGACCCCGAATGGAGTTCCGTAAATTTCTATAGAACGAAGACAAAATCCTCTATTTATCTGTGGTTCCTGATGATTTCTATGAAGAGACCAACATTGGTAACTATTTTGGCACCCTACATCTATCAGTCTCCCACTTTGCAAGAATAAAACTCACACAAGTCCACATTGTGTCCTCAGCTGCTGAAAGCGATGTGCTGCCAGCAGCTTGTTCAGGAAATCTGCCAGCATCATGCTTGAAAGCCAGAACTTGATGTGAACCACTTTCTTTGCCACGAGCTCACGGACAAAGTGGTAGCACACATTGATGTGCTTTGTGCAGGCGTGGAACTCTGCGTTCTTCGTGAGCGCAATGCCGCTTATGTTGTCACAGTAGATGGTTGTTGCAGTTGTCTGCTGCTGCCCAAGACTTGCCAGGAGCTGACACAGCTACACCGCTTCCTTTGAGTCTCTCAAAGCGATGCACTCTGCCTCGGTGGAGGAGAGAGCAATGCACTCCTGCTTCTTGCTCCTGCAGCTGATTGCTGCTCCTCCAAGAAAAAAACACAAATCCACTAGTCAATCTCCTTCTGTCCAGATCTCTACCCCAATCTGCATTGATGTGGACAATGCGGATGGGACTGTTGTTGCGGTTGAAGGTGAGGCTAAGGCTGCTACTGCTATCGAGGTAGCGCAGCACGCACTTGACCGCCTCCCAATGTGGCACACCCGGGATGGCGCAGAACTTGCTCACTGCTCCCACTGCTTGGCTGATGTCGAAGTGTGCCGACGGCTGCATACATGAGGCTCCCGACTGCTGCTTGGTATGGTAACGCCTCCATGCGGTTGCTATGTTGCTTGCCGTGAGGATCCTTCCTGTGTGATGCTCAGCTTTGCTCCCACTTCCAGTGGTTTTGTCACCTTCTGTGCACCTCCCATGATGAATCCCTTGACGGTGTCGTTCACGTACGTGTTCTGCGACAGCTCCAAGGTATGCTGCTGCCTGTCATTCTCAACTTGGAGACCCAGGTAGTAGCTCAGCTCTCCCATGTCCTTCATGTCAAACCTGGCTGCAAGGTACTTCTTAGAATCTTTGAGGAGAGACTTTTGATTCAAAGGCAATAAGAAAGTCATCAACATTGAGCAGGATGATGACCTGGCTTTTGTCGTGTGTACGCCCATAGATGGCATGATCTGCCTCACTACGCATAAAAGCAAGGCTAGCCAGTTGTTCATCAATCTTGTGGTGCCATGCACGTGGCGCTTGCTTTAGGCTGTAGAGTACCTTCACAAGCTTTCACACGTGATCCTCCTCCTTTTCCACTGCATACCCCTCCGGCTGCTCCATGTACACATCCTCCTCAAGGTCACCATTCAGAAATGTACATGTCACATCCATATGGTGCACCTTCCAGTTCATGGTGGCGGCAAGAGAAAGGATTGCACATATGGAGGCAAACTTTGCGACGGGTAAAAACCTCTTGTTGTAATCCACACCCTTAGTCTGCGCATACTCCTTCACAACCAGCTGTGCTTTGTACCTGAGCATCTTACCATCAGCACCGCAATTGGGCCGGAAGATGCACTTTTAGCCGATCACCCGTCTGTCACGTGGAGCTTTCTCAAGAGTCCAGGTCTCGTTCTTTATGAGTGCCTTGTACTCCTGGTCTGTTGCAACATGCCAATCTGCTGCATCATCACTGCACTTGGCTTTGCTGAGTGTTATTGGGTCATCAATGACGGTGAGGAAGAGGAGGCGCTCACATCGCCACAGCGGCTCATCCACCAACTCCTCCAGCGGCCTCTTTTTGCTTGGGAGGCGCTCACATTGCCACAGCGGCTCCACCGGACCATCTGCACCACGGTTGAGGCATACAGACCTCCGTAGCAGCTGTTGCTTCTTGCTTGGCTGCTCGTCCTTCTCTGCATCCATTGCCTGCTGCTCTGCATCCTCAACTCCCTCTGTTGCCTTGCCACTGCTACCTTCCACACGCTCCTCTTCAGCTGCAGGCTCTTTGTCTCCCACTGGGTCAAAAGCCGGTGCAACCGTAACTGCTTCCATAGGGCTCCATTTCCAGCCCTTCATGTCCTGCTTGAATACCATGTCACGGCTGCGGACAATCTTGTGCGTGGTGAGGTTGTACAGCCGGTATCCCATGGTGTCGTAGCCAAGGAAGGTAGCCTTCACACCCTTGGCATCCAGCTTGATGTGGGTAGAGGTAGGCACATGGTCAAATGCGCTGCACCCGAACACTTTTAGGTGCATGACAGTAGGCTTGTTTCCTATCCACGCCTCCTCCAGCATCATCAGCGGCACGACGTGTGTCGGGCTCCTGTTTTTCAGGTACACGGCGGTGTTGACCATCTCCACTCATAATGTTGGTGGGAACTCACCATCCTTGAGCATGCTGCAAACACGCTCCATGAGTGTGCGGTTGGCATGCTCAGCCACGCCATTCATTTGCGGTGTTGCGGGTGGTGTCACCTTGTGTTGGATACCGCGGTTCGTGAGGAAGTTGCAGAAGTTATTGAAGACGCACTCGCCTCCGCCATCGGTTCAAAGCACCTTCAGACGCCTGCCACTCTCATTCTGTGCAGAAGCCAACCATGCCATGAATGCGTCAAAACACTCATCCTTTCGAGCAAGAAAGAACACCCATGTCTTCTGCGACTTGTCATCAATGAACATGATAAAGTACAGCTTGCCGGACAAGGACTATGATGGCATGGGACCACACAGGTCAGAGTGCTAAAGAGAGAGAAGCTCTTCTGCGGCCTTCCACTCCTTAGAGAATGGAGAGCGGGCTTGCTTCCCTTTGATGCACCTCTGAAAGGCCAACGCACCGCATCCTTCAGATGTAGGCCATGCACCATCTGCTGCATGGAGATAATTGTGCCAAAGCCGAGGTGTCCAAGCCGGCAATGCCACAGGCCGATGTCATTGTCTTCCACTCTCGCAGCTACTGCTGAGGCAGTTCCCTTCTCCAATGCCACAAAAAGACGGTAGAGGCCATCGTCGTTGTCCACCTTTGCAAGCACCTGGCCCACACGTGCTGAGATGGTGCCACCACCATTCTCAAAGCGGACCTACAGGCCTTGGCAGATGAGAGAGGAAACAGAGAGGGGGTTAGTTGCTAGCCGCGGAACACGGAGGACCCCCTTGACATGGAGTTTCATGTGCTTACCCTGGACAGAAGCACAGAAAACATCTCACCCTCTCCCATCGCCATTTGTACATGATTGTCACCCATGTATACTCGGCGTGGTTCAGTAGCGGTGTAGGGAACAAACCACTCCTGGTGAAAAGTCATGTGCCGAGTGGCTCTTCAGTTGATGATCCAAAACCAGGCAGTGTTGACGGAGACCTGCAACATCCGGATGGTTCTCACAAATCCACTCTCCTAGTCAGCGACATTGCGGGAGTTACCGGACTGTTTCCTCCCTCCCACCCCAGCCGCAAGATCTGCCTCCTTCTTCCGGCATTTGTGTTCCCAATGGCTTGGCTTCGTGCAGTATTGGCGCTTGCCCTTCTTCTTCCCTCCACCTACATTACCGTTGGTTGATGTGGCACCACCCCCGTGACTCATGTTGGTGACGATGGCTATGTCCAGTCTGTTTCCTACTCCTCCCTCCTTGCAGTGCTCCTCCTCAAATAGCAGGCTCTCCTCCACGTCATCGAGTGACAGCTTGTCGCCACGCAGGTCTAGGGCAACAATGAGAGGAGTGTAGATGCTAGGAAGGCTAGAGAGGATGGCAAACATGAGAGCACGTTCTTTGACAGGGTCCTCAATCGCAGGAAGCTGGTGAGCCAAAGCTTTCACCATCTTGCAATAATCGATCATGGAGCCCAACTCATCCATCTTCACCGTATGAAAACGAAGACACAGCTGCATGTTCATGAGGATTGACTTGGAATCATAGGTGGACTCAAGCTTGTTCCAAACCTCTTTTGAGGTGAGGATGCTGCGCATAAGGAGTTGCTGCCGTTCAGCAAGGTGGAGGTAGATGGTGGCAAGGGCGCGGTCCCAATTCTTGCTGTTGGTACGGGCCTCAGCAGCAGAGAGAGTGGTTTCAATAGATTCAGCCTCACTCACTTGGCTCCAGAGTCCCTTCTCCATCAGCACTATCTTCATGTTGTTGCTCTAGTTGAAGAAGTTCTTGCCTTCAAACTTGGCAATGTTGACNTGGATCTGGGAGGACCACCCTGTCAAAGTTCACCTCCTAGCAGACTCCTAGCCTAGGGCAGCAGTCACACTCTCACAGAAGAGAATTACCATCCCTGCCACGTGCACAACCAATAATTGTTTATGGGGACCATCCTCGAAGCTTTCTGAAGGTGTTCCTGCCGCCGTTGTACCTTGAAGGCTGCTCCAAGCCTTCCTGCCCAATCATTCTCGACGTCATTGGTGTTGGTAGTGTAGGAGCCGTCAATTGAACTGGACCCACTACCACCAAAGCTTGAAAATATACATCTCCCTCAAACAGACCCTGAATCAAGTTCCGTAAATTGCTATAGAACTAATACAACACCCTCTATGCACCTGTGGTCCCTGATGATTTTTATCAAGCAACCCACTTTCTTCACTTTTCTGGCACCCTATATCTATCATTCTCCCACTTTGCAGGAATGAAAATCACACGTCCACATTGTGACCTCAGCTGCTGAAAGCGATGTGCTGCCAGCGGCTTGTTCAGGAAATCTGACAGCATCATGCTTGAGGGGCAGAACTCGATGTGCACCATCCTCTTTGCCACGAGCTCGCGGACAAATGGTAACACACGCTGCTGTGCTATGTGCGGGGTGGAACTCTGCATTCTTCATGAGCGTGATGCCGCTTATGCTGTCACAGTAGATGGTTGTTGCAGTTGTCTGCTGCTGCCCAAGACTTTCCAACAGCTCACGCAGCCACACCGCTTCCTTTGTTGCATCGCCCAAAGCGATGCAATCTGCCTTGGTGGAGGAGAGAGCAACGCACTCCTGCTTCTCGCTCCTCTAGCTAATTGCTGCTCCTCCAAGCAAAAACACAAAACCACTATTTGATCTCCTTGAGTCCAGATTTCTGCCCAAATCTGTATCACTCTAGCCAATGAGGATGGGGCTGTTGTTGCCGTTGAAGGTGAGGCTAAGGCTGCTGCTACTGTCGAGGTAGTGTAGCATGCACTTGACCGCCTCCCAATGTGGCACACCCGGGTCAGCCAAGAACTTGCTCACTGCTCCCACTGCTTGGCTGATGTCAAGACGTGTGCGGAAGGCTGCATACATGAGGCTCCTAACTGCTACTTGGTATGGTACTGCCTCCATGTGGTTGCTATGTTGTTTACCGTGAGGATTCTATGTGCTGCTCAGCTCTGCTCCCACTTCCAGCGGTGTCGTCACCTTCTCTGCACCTCCCATGTTGAAGCGATTGACGATGTCGCTCAAGTAAGTGCTCTGCAACAGCTCCAAGGTCTGGTGCTGCCAATCACACTTCACTTGGCAACCCAGGTAGTAGCTCAGCTCTCTCATGTCCTTCATGTCAAACCTGGCTGCAAGGGACTGCTTAGAATCTTCGAGGAGAGACTTTGAGTCAGAGGCAATAAACAAGGCATCAACATTGAGCAGGATGATGACCTGGCTTTTGTCCTTTGTACGCCCATAGACCGCATGATCTGCCTCACTGCGCACAAAACCAAGCATAGCCAGCTATTCATCAATCTTGTGCTACCATGCACGCGGCGCTTGCTTCAGGTTATAGACTGCCTCCAGTGGTCTCTGTTTTCTTGAGAGGCGCTTGGATCGCCACAGCAGCTCCACCGGACCATCTGCACCACAATTGAGGCGTGTAGACGGCCATGGAAGCTGTTGCAACTTGCTCGGCTGCTCGTCCTTCTCTGTATTGGTTGCCGGCTGCTTTGCCTCCGCAGCTCCCTCTGCTGCCTTGTCACCACTACCTTCCACACGCTCCTGTGCAGCTGCAAGCTCTTTGTCTCCCACTGGATCAAGAGCCCGTGCAACTGTGACTACTTCCATAGGGCTCCATGTCCAGCCCTTCATGTCCTGCTTGAATACCATGTCACGGCTGCGGAAAATCTTGTGCGTGGTGAGGTTGTACAGCCGGTATCCAATGGTGTCATAGCCGAGGAAGGTAGCCGTCACACCCGTGGCATCCAGCTTGTTGTAGTTAGCGGCAGGCACATGGAGAAATGTGCCCCACCTGAACACTTTTAGGTGTGTGATAGTAGGCTTGCATCCCGTCAACGCCTCCTCCGGCGTCATCAGCAGCACGACACGTGTCGGGCTTCAGTCTTTTAGGTACACGGGTGTTGACCACCCCCGCCCAGAATGTTGGCAGGAACACACTATCCTTGAGCATGCTGCAGACATGCTCCATGAGTGTGCGGTTGGCTTGCTCAGCCACACCATTCAGCTGCGGTGTTGCGGGTGGCCTCACCTCGTGTTGGATCCCGCGGTTTTTGAGGAAGTTGCGAAGTCATTGGAGACATACTCGCCTTCGCCATCGGTGTGAAGCACCTTCAGACGCCTACCACTATCATTCTGTGCAGCAGCAAACCATGCCTCAAATGCGTCAAAACACTCATCCTTCCCAGCCGGAAATACCACCCATGTCTTCCACGACTTGTCATCAATGAACATGAGAAAATACTGTTTGCCTGACAAGGACTACGATGGAATGGAACCACATACTTCTGAGTGCACAAAAGAGAGAAGCTCAGCTGCGGCCTTCCACTCCTTAGAGAATGGGGAGCGGGCTTGCTTCCCTTCGATACACCTCTCGCAGGCCGACGCACCGGGCTGCTGCACCTCCTTCAGCTGTAGGCCGTGCATCATCTGCTGCATAGAGATGATTGCACTGAAGCCAAGGTGTCCAAGCCGGCGATGCCACAGGCCGATGTCATTGTCTTCTACTCTCGCAGATGCTGCTGAGGCAGCTCCCTTCTTTGATGACACGAAAAGACAATAGAGGCCATCATCGTTGTCCGCCTTTGCAAGCACCTGGCCCGCACGCACTGAGATGGTGTAGCCACAATTTTCAAAGCGGACCTACAGGCCTTGGGAGGTGACAGAGGAAACAGAGAGGAGGTTAGCTGCCAGCCACGGAACATGGAGCACCCCCTTCAAATGACGTTCCACGTGCTTGCCATGGATAGAAGCACAGAAGACAATCTCACCCTCTCCCTATGCCACCTGCACATGATTGTCACCCATGTATACTCGGTGTGGTTCACTAGCAGTGTAGAAAACAAACCACTTCTGGCGACAGGTCATGAGGTGAGTGGCTCTCAAGTTGATGATCCAGATCAAGGCAGTGTTGGCCGAGATGTGCAGAATCTGGATGGTGCTCACAAATCCACTCTCCCAATCAGTAGCGTTGGTGGATGCATCAGACGGTTTCCTCCCTCCCAACCCAGCCACAAGATCTGCTATCTTTTTCTTGCATTTGCGTGCCCAATGGCCTGGCTTCTTGCACTAGTGGCACTTGTCCTTCTTCTTCCCTCCACCTCCGCTACCATTGGTTTATGCAGCACCACCCCCATGACTCATGTTGGTGACAAGGGCTACATCAAGTCCGCTTCCTCCTTCTCCCTCCTTGCGCGACTCCTCCTTGAATAGCAGACTCTCCTTCATGTCATCGAGTGAGAGCTTGTTGCCACGCTGGTCCAGGGCAACAATGATAGGAGTGTCACTGCTAGGAAGGCCGGAGAGGATGGACAACACGAGAACACGTTCTTTGACAGGGTCCTCAATCGCAGCAAGCTGGTGAGCCAAAGCTTTCACCATGTTGAGATAATCAATCATGGAGACCGACTCATCCATCTTCACCGTATGAAAAGGACGACGCATTAGCATGTTTATGCGGATTGACTTAGAAGCATAGGTGGACTCAAGATGATTCTAAACCTCTTTCAGGGTGAGGATTCCGTAGAGAAGGAGTTGCTGCCGTTTAGCCAGGTGGAGGTAGATGGTGGCAAGGGCACGGTTCCACTTCTCGTGGTGGATACTGGCCTTAGCATCAGAGAGAGTGGTTTCAACAGATTCAGCTTCACTCAGATGGCTCCAAGGTCCCTTTTCCATCAGCACCATCTTCATGTTGCTGCACCAGTTGAAGAAATTCTTGCCTTTGAACTTGGCGATGTTGACGCCGGCCACCACTGAAGCAGACGTTGCTATGTTGGTTGCAACATTGGCCCACGAACAGGGCCTCTCACACACCGGTGTGCAAGGGATGCGTCAAGGATAAGGCAAGACCTTGTTCTAGGTCTGATACCACTGATAGAAGTTAAGGCACTCCTCAGGGTGGAGATCAGGCTCACAAAGGGCCGTTAGGGAGGACCAATTGTATAAGAGAGAGAAGTTGTAGGTTGCAAAAACAGAAACACAGAAGTGTGTGAAGCAGTGTAGAGAGCACAAATGGTTGGTTTGACTCATGGATGATAGTTTGAATTAGAACCGCTTATAACAAGCCAAAGTACGCTCCATTTGGCACATGGAGCTTGAAAAACCAACCTGTCAAAGTTCACCTCCTAGCAGACTCCTAGCCTAGGGCGGCAGTCACACTCTCACACAAGAGAATTACCATCCCTGCCATGTGCACAGCCAATAATCTTGATGGGGACCTTCCTTGAAGCTCCCTGGAGGTGTTCCTGCCATCTTTCTACCTTGAAGGCCGCTCCAAGCCTACCTGCCTAATTCTTCTGGATTTCATTGGTGCTGTTAGTGTATGAGCCGTCACTTGAACCGGACCCACTACCACCAAACCTTGAAAATCTATATCCCCCTCGAACGGATTCTGAATCGAGTTATGTTAATTGCTATAGAACTAAGAAGAAATCCTCTATGAATCTTTGGTGCCTGATAAATCTTATCAAGCAACTTTCTTTGGTCAATTTCTTCGCACCCTATGTCTATCTTTCCCCAACTTTGCAAAATCAAAAACCACACAAGTCCACATTGTGCCCTCAGCTGCTGAAAGCGATGTGCTATCAGTGGCTTGGTTAGGAAATCTGCCAGTATCATGCTTGGAGGGAAGAACTTGATGTGCACCACCTTCTTTGCCAAGAGCTTGCGGACAAAGTGGTAGCCCAGGTCAATGTGCTTGGTGCGGGCGTGGAACTATTCGTTCTTTGTGAGCGCCATGCAGCTCATGTTGTCACAGTAGATGGTCGTTGCAGATGTCTTCTGTTGCCCAAGACTTGCCAACAGCTCACGCAGCCACAGCGCTTCCTTTGTTGAGTCACTCAAAGCGATGCACTCTGCCTCGGTGGAGGAGAAAGCAACTCACTCCTGCTTCTTGCTCCTGCAGCTAATTGTTGCTTCTCCGAGCAAAAACA
Source organism: Penium margaritaceum (assembly GCA_023375785.1). Taxonomy (NCBI): domain Eukaryota; kingdom Viridiplantae; phylum Streptophyta; class Zygnematophyceae; order Desmidiales; family Peniaceae; genus Penium; species Penium margaritaceum. The sequence continues at coordinate 395,931 of SZWC01000385.1, forward strand.
ATAAACCACTAGTCTGTTTACTTGTGTCTAGATGTCTGCCCAAATCTGCATTGTTGTAGCCAATGAGGATTGGGCTGTTGTTGCCGTTGAAGGTGAGGCTAAGGCTGCCGGTGCTGTCGAGGTAGCGCACCACGCGCTTGACCGCCTCCCAATCTGCCACACCCGGGTCGGCGCAGAACTTGCTTACTGCTCCCACTTCTTAGTTGATGTTGAGGCGTGTGCCAAAGGCTGCATACATGAGGCTCCCGACTGCTGCTTGGTATGGTACTGCCTCCATGCGGTTGCTATGTTTCTTACCATGAGGATCCTGTGTGATGCTCAGCTTCGATTCCATTTCCAGCATTGTCGCCACCTTCTGTGCACCTCCCATGTTGAAGCAATTGATGATGTCGCTAAAGTAAGTGCTCTGCAACAGCTCCAAGGTCTGCTGCCACCAATGACACTTCACTTGGAGATCCAGGTAGTAGCTCAACACTCCCATGTCCTTCATGTGAAACTTGGCTGTAAGGGACTGCTTGGAATCTTTGAGGAGAGAATTTGAGTCAGAGGCAATAAGAAAGTCATAAACATAGAGCAGGATGATGACCTGGCTTTTTTCCTGTGTGTACCCATAGACCGCATTGTTGAATGATATGCACCTTGTCCACTGGCTAGCTGGCTAGCTGCAAGGCATGCACAAATCTATGGATTACGTCCCCATTGGTCTGTTTTGAGATAGGCAAAGAATCCACTGCCCCTAATGGGCATGTCTCCTAGAGATCATAATAGGAAACCCACATTTGTGGCCTAGTTGGAACAGGCACCAGAGCTCATGGGCGGCGGGTTCAAACCTTGCGACGAATGCAGTTTTCTTTGTGGCCCAAAATGGGAAATGAAGCTTCTAGGAAAGTTACTAGAGCCTGCCTTGAGGATGACACTTGGCGTTCTCAAGATGCACCAAGAACAACTGTAGGTTGAGGTTGGCTCCTGCAGAGCCACTGTAAGTAGAAGCATTATCAAAGCTCTGTAAGTAGAAAAGCTTGTACACTGCATGCATCCATTTACAGTTCTTGCCTTTGAGACTCCTCATAGAGTTTCTAACCAAGGGTAGACACTAGAGACCTTCATGCAGACTTCATGAGGTTACAAACTAAACGAACCTAAAGTGTGGATCCCTTGTTCGAGGGTGAAATGTTATCTTTGTTGCAATACAAAGAGAGGTTGGCGGCCTCCCATGTCTGGACCCATTTTCTAGACTGTTGCTATCCGTCGCATTGACAAAGGGTAATGGGCTCACACTTTTGGCTCTAAGGTATGCTTCCAAGAGCGACTCACACGTGGTCTTGTAGGGTGCACGAGTACAGTAGGGACACGAAGATTGGATGGCTCCAATCTGCTTCATGGGCTCCATCGGCTTCTTCAGGTAGGGTGCACATATATGGAAGACTAGGGGACAAGGAATAGCTCTGACAATGTTGGACAAGACCCTCGAGCCCCAACGGGATGAAGCTCCTCCTCTTTAGAAGGTTGTATAGCCCAGAGTCTGTTTCATCACGATGGCACTATCGCCCTAGATGATCATCGGCGGGAGGGGTATGCAACAAAACCAACTGCACCTTTGACAACGGGCACAGTCAGCAGCCTCGTCAGCCTCATCGGCCTCAACCGAGCAGAGTAACAGCAAAGCAGAGAAGACGAGCAACCGCCAAAAATGGTGGATCCGACTAAAGCCCGCATCAAGGCGGGTATGTCCAAATTCACGAGACGGGTTTTCCCTTGTGGAAATGGCAGTTTGAGATTTTCATGAACGTGCATGGCTACCTTGACATCCTAAAAGGGAGCAAGATAGTACCTGCCAATGGGAGAATGGCTATGCATGCGGCTGACCTTTGCAGCATGGACAACAAAGAGCAACATGGCTCTCGACATACTTGTGACGTCCATCAACGAGACTCAACACTCCCATATCACAGGATGCACGTCGGCCGCCAAGGCCTACATAAAACAGTCACGGGTGCATCAATCAAATGCCCTAGAAAATGGAATCATCATCTTCCAAAGGTTGATGTCGATGAGGGTGAGAAAAGGAGAATGGATATCCGCAGTTTTCAAGTCGTTTGACAACCTGTTGCAAGAGGTCCAACAAATGGAATGAAAACTCGACTCAACATGTATGCCATGATTCTTTTGATGGCGCTATCAGAAAGCTGGTGGTCCTTGATCACCGTATTTGGCGGTTGCAAGGAAGCACACGTGACATATGAGGCTGTTGACAAACACATCCGCAACGAGTCCATGTGACGCAATGACAGTGAGGCAAAATTTTCAGACCATGCCTCTCGCTTCCATGGATAGGGTGCAAGCTCCTGCTCTGGTCAAGGCAACAGCGGAAGCGGTGGCGGTGGAGGAAAAATCAATGGTGGTGGGAAGAGTTCCCAGAAGCCCGGAAACCGTGACAACTGTTGCATGGCTAGGTACTGGGCTAGAGACTGTCATAGTCCCAAGAAAGAAGGCAAGAACAAGGGTGAGAAGGACAAGAATGATCTCACCAACATGATGGCTAAAGGGTTACCCAGAAAGAGGACAGTGCTCCTTAGGCATGGGGCATTTGCCCTTGACTCGGGAACCAAACACCACTCCTCAAACAAAAAGGGTGGATTTGTCTCCATGGCTGAATCTGACATGCGCATCAAGTGTGCAAATGGCGGTGTCATCCAAGCCATGAGCAAAGCGGACACGGTGATCACGTTCAATGTGAACGGTGCCGAGAAGGAGGTAAATCTGCAAAAGGTGGTGTACATGCCCTCCTTTGCAACAAACCTGCTGGCACTCTCACAAATCACCGACAACAACATGACCATGGTGTTCACCAACAAGGAAGCCGTGGCCCTAAAAAACAAGGACATCAAGATTTTGTACACCAAAGACGACCTCATGCTTCAAGTTCCAAGAGTCGACTGTTAATCCGTGTACATATCCTGCTTCTGTGTGGATGTGAGTGCGCAGGGCAAGCCGACCATGAGACTGGAGGCAACGCATGATGAGCTCGTGCTTCACACGCATCAGGCGCAGCACCCTCCATGTGCTGCCGCTCATGACTCACGTGCCTCGGCTCCAGCTCAGTCGCATGCCCATGCTCCACTTGTTCACATGGGCACTAGGTGTTACCAAACCTAGATTAGGCNAGTGCGCAGGGCATGCCGACCATGAGACTGGAGACGACGCATGATGAGCTCGTGCTTCACACGCATCAGGCGCAGCACCCTCCATGTGCTGCCGCTCATGACTCACGTGCCTCGGCTCCAGCTCAGTCGCATGCCCATGCTCCACTTGTTCACATGGGCACTAGGTGTTACCAAACCTAGATTAGGCCTTGACTCTGTAGGGATATACTTGATGGTTTTGCAAAGAGACCTAGACTAGTCCTTCAATCTTGCATGACGTAGGCTAGAAAAGCCCGTTTGGGTACTTGACCGAGAATTCGGTCTAGGGGCGAGATTTTCCCTCAACTAGCGAGGGCGAGCTCGCTCGGCCGGCAGGCCTCGCTGCCCGGCCGAGCGATGAGTGAAGGACGTAATTCGTGCTTTGCTCCCTGCCCCTCGTTTCTGTCCACTCTCGACACTTGGTGTCGAAAACGTTTAGGTGTAGCCATGACAGTTTTGTTTTATTCTTCCTCTACACTTCATCGTTTTTAGTGATTCAACTTGCATTGTGAAGCTCTCTTCATTGTCATGGTATCAGATCAGGTCCGTCGGCCTGCGGTTATGGGAGCGAAGGGGAATTTTTGAAATCTCCAAAATGGCCGCAAGAGGCAAAAACGCGTTTTCGGCGATCTGGCAAGTTAGGGACGTCCGAGATCGGAACAGGGCAAGTCGCAAGACCAGGACGGAGGTGGAGAAGGCGCCTAGGGCCTGCGAGGCGAAAGGAAGGTGCAAAAGACAGGAAAAGGCGGCAAGGGTGGACACCACGGGCCACGTGGCCATTGGTGGTCCCCGTAAGGAGCCGCGCACAGTCCAGGGCAAGGGGGCGCATACGCCTTGCATACTAAGCTGAGAGGAGTAGGCAGGACCAAGGTCACCATGAGTGGTGAAGGGTCCGCGAGGCGGAGTAACGGGGGTGGCGGGAGTGCAAACACGGCTACCTCGGCAGCGGCTGTCACATTGAGTGACCTAAACAAGATTGCACTTCACAAGGACCTGACGTCCCCACCTCTAGGAACACGCGATTTCCTTGCATGGAAAGACGTGTTCCTCGTGTGGGCAGCTGAGCATGGACTCGAGGAACTATACCTCAACTCACCACCGGAGGAGGTAGACGATCGTACCCTCCTCTGTGCCTTCAATGCCTTGACGCGCACTCTTCCCGACGACCAGTCTTACGGCGTTCGTCACTTTCGGTATGGTGGGTGAGGAGAGGATCCAACTAATCCTCGCAGTGGAGCTCCCCGTCCTTCCGAGGCATGGCAACACCTAGTGACGCGCAAGGAGGATCAGGGGATGGCACTGGTTATCACGCTGCGGGACAAGCTTCGTCATCTTTACCCAAAGCCCGATGCGCCTATTGCCGAGTACTGGGATGCGGCGATGGACATCAGGCGCCGCATTCTTGGACTGGGTGCTTCTTGCACCATTCTAGAGTGGCTGGATCCAGTGCTGCTCCACCTTGGTGAGCCATACACGGAGTTTTGTCGTGACCTGCTGCAACGCCTTCGCGTTGCAGACATTGAGAGCACTGACCTGTCAACGGTGTTCGAAGAATTAAGGACCTACGACTACATCCTCCGAGGTGAGGATCAAGAGGCAGGCACTTCCACTGCCACTGCCTTCACACATCAGACGCCTGGGGCTCTTCATGCCATAACCAGGCAGGGAGGTTACAGTGGTGGAGGCGGAAGTGGTGGCCAAAGCAATAGAGGCCGCGGACGTGGACAAGACACTGGCAACTGTACCTGCAACTACTGTTGTCAGCCCAGTCACTACTGGTGTGCCTGTCCCGTGCTGCAGCGCATCATGAACCCACAGCAGCAGCAGTATTAACAGCAGCCTTATCAGCAGCAGTTGCATCCACCTACCATGGGACCACTGTCCCCTCCCACATGGGGAGCACCCGTTCACCTTGGGCCACGTGCGCCCACACCGACAGCTACAGCCACATTTGGACCACCTCAGCTCCAGCCGACTATGCAGCCGATGATGGAGCCGATGATGCAGCACGCAGTGCAGCCTTCAATCTTGCCTCCCGCGTACTACATGCCACCGCAGTCCACGGTGGCAGTTCCTGCACCTGAGTGGGCGCAGCGTGTGCATGCCAATATGGCAATGACACAGGAGCCATCTCCACCGCCTCAGTATGCTGGATGGGTCCCAAGCACAGAGCTCCAGCCACCCGGGCCGACAGCAGCACCTCAGGGAGCAGGTCAGCGGCTCGGAAACACGAATATCACTACATCCCATGCACTGCCCATGCACGAATGGTTGTATGACACAGCATCGTTCCATCACATGTCACCTCATTGCCAGTTATTTACGTCATTGTATGCCACACATGATGTTGAAGGGGGGAAAACTGGGCCGGGAGAGGTGCTTGCTGTTGAAGGTGTGGGGACTATGACTCTTCAGGCGCCAGGGGGAGTACTGTGGCTGACTGGTGTGTTATATGTTCCCAAGCTGAAGGTGAATCTGTTGTTGGGAGGACAGCTAGACAGACAATCGAATGTGTCCACGATAACTCAAAAGCAAGGATGCATGCTTTTGGATGCCTCTGGGTCCTTGCTGGCTGATGGACCATTGCACGATGACATGCTGTACGAAATCACTCTTTTTCCTCCTGTGCCCACAGCCCGAGCACAAGCAAATGTCACAACCACAGTTGACGCACAACACACTAATCTCATTCACCGTCGTCTTGCACATATCAACACGCCACTGGTTGCTGACCTCATGAAGCACACTCCTGCACACGGACTTCTGCCCACTGACTGTCAGCATGGTCTGAAACCAGGAGCATGTCTCGAATGTCATGAAGGAGAATCACACAGACAGACTTTCCCCACCTCGGAGAAGGAGAGCACTTCTCCTCTCGCGCTGGTGCATGCCGATGTCACTGGGCCCACGCCCATGCCATCCGTGCAGTATGGCTCAGTGTATGTTTTGACTCTGAATGACAATTACAGTCGTTTCCGCTGGGCCTTCTTGTTGAAAACACAAGCTGATGCTCAGCGTGTGATTGTTGAATGGATAGCTCGGGCGGAATGCCAAACCAATCAAAGATTGCTGAAGTTGCGCACGGACAGAGGCGGCAAATTCCTTGGATTTCTTGCCTCTGAACTCAAGGCAAGAGGCACAGAGCATCAGACCACCGCTCCCTACACGCCCCAACAAAACGGGGTTGCAGAGAGATGGCAAAGGACCTTGGGAGATGCCTTGCGTACCCTTCTTGGCGAGTCCAGTCTGTCCTTTGGGTTTTGAGAGGAGGCAGTAAAATATGTAACATGGGTTTGGAACCGCATCCCTCAGGGTCCACTGCCCAAATCAGTGACGCCCTGGGAGCGCTGGTTTCAAGAGAAGGCCGACTTGAGACCGGCACGGGTCTGGGGAACCATGGCGTGTGTGTGGTTCGCTCAGCCTCAAAGAAATCACAAACTCAGTCCACGAGGCAGATGGTGTGTGTTTGTGGGAGTATCCCATGCCTCCAAGGCATGGAGATTCTGGGATCCCACCAATCACAGTTTCATTGAATGTCGAGATGCATCCTTCCTAGAGCACATGCCTTACAAGAAGTTTCATACCCTACGACATGCCCCGCAAATTCTATCTCCACACCACTACCCGGAATATGTGAGTGTCCCTGTCTTTGTACCACGTCCCGTGCGTCACACCTCACCTGTTGCACAACAGTCGCATGGTGCACCTGTGGCATCCCCAGTCCCCACAGATCTGTTGACACCAACTGACCTGGCTAGCACTGCATCACACACAACACCCTCACCACCTGGCTTGGCACCAGTTCCACCATTGGAAAGTGTGGTCGAGGTTCGTCCAGCAGTCACTGAGCCTGTTCGTCAGTCTCCCCGCAACTTGGCATGTGTGGACTACAAACGGTTCTACCACATGGTGGGGCCTGCCTCTGTAGAAACCACAGCTGTAGAACCTCTCACACTGACAGAAGCAAGGGATCGACCGGACGTAGCACAGTGGGAAAAATCTATGGTGGCTGAGTTGAATGCACTGTTGGAACATGATGTGTACCAGATCGTGCCATTGCCAGCAGGACAAAAAGCAATTGATCTAAAGTGGGTGTTCAAACTCAAGAGAAATCTGGCAGGCATGATTGAGAAATACAAGGCTCATCTGGTTGCCAAAGGATTTCATCAAATTCCCGGACAAGATTTTACAGACACGTACGCCCCAGTCGGCAAGTATGGCACCAGCCATACCTTGCTGGCTGTGGCGGCACATGACGATTAGGAAATACATCAAATGGATGTGAAAAATGCTTTCCTGAATGGTCCTCTTGAGGAGGAACTGTATGTGAAACAACCAGAAGGGTTTGAGGATGGAACTGATCGTGTATGGCTGTTGTTGAAAGCACTGTATGGATTGAAGCAAGCTCCCAGGTGTTGGAACAAAGAGATCCGACGCACTCTGGAACGCGGCGGATTCTCCCAAAGCATCTCTGATCCCTCTCTGTTCCTGCGGTGGCAGGGTACAGAGCATGTTGCATTGCTTGTCTATGTGGATAATCTGTTTATCCTTTCCCCTTCACTCCCGCTCATCTCACAAACAAAGTCACTGCTCACCTCACACTACCGCATAACTGACCTTGGTGAAGCGCACAGCTTCTTGGGCATGACCATCACACAAGACAGACCCGCACGCACACTGACCCTACATCAAGGACGCTTTGTTGCCCATCTGACTGCACGCTTTCATAATATCGTGCAACACTTGCCATGGCAACAGTCACCCATGAGCCCTGACATCTATGCACATTTGCTTGACACACGCACCACAGATTACGGACCTAACTGTGACCCAACACTCTACCGACAGATCACAGGCAGTCTCTCCTATCAGGAAAATGGAACGAACAGTGGAGGCACAAGAATGGCTGAGACTGAGTGGAGCAAAGGTTCGATGTAGGTACAGGCTGCTGACGACTGCTGATGTCATACAGGTATGAAGAGTGAATCGCATAAAGGCATGGAAGATGCTGACCACAGCAACCCAAGCACTGGCTAGTAGCCACAGTGCTGAAGAGCGGGTCGAGATTGTGCGTGGGTGCAGTGCCACCAGGCACGGGCGCTGAGAAGCTGGAAGCGCCTCGGCAAAGTTGTGCGGGCGCGACAGAGAGAAGCGGAGGAGCGGCAAATTGTAGAGGTGATCAATGTGATGCCACGGCTTTGGGGCGGACAGGAGCGATGGAAGATACACGTGGAGATGCCACAGCGCATCGGCGGGCATGAGAATGAGGAGAAATGGAAGAAGGAACAGCCACAGCTCAGAGGCGCGCAGACAAAGGAATGAACACAGTGCCACAGCCGAGAGGCGGGCAGCCAAGAGGAATGACTGAATTTATTGATTGAGTGAGTACGGCAAAAGAACAAAGAGTACAACATAGGTCCTAAGTACTAGCTATGTCTTGTCTATGTCTAGGAGCAAGTAAGCCCGGCGGTGCGAGTTGTGCTACCGCAAGCGTCCCTGCTTCTGCTGCTGTGGTTGCAAAGTGTGGAGCCGCGTAGCCGCTCCGCTCGAGACTCGATCTTGGATGTTTGGTCCGCGCACATCTGTCGCCTGTATGGGGTAGGACGTGCCCACGGTACTACAGAGGTGTGAAGTCTCAGGGGTGCGTCGGCCCTCTTCTTTGTCGTTACTCGTGGACCGAGCCGCTTGCAGGTCTGACTTTGGCACGTCCCTTGCTTTGAGCCATTAGCCGACAGTGGTCGGTGCCGGTCGTTTGGTCGTGCACTTTTGTGCTTCGCGAGGGCTTGAGCGTGGTCCGCTTCTTTATTCTAATTTAACCCCGGAGCAAGATGTAACCGTAATGGACCAGTGTGGGATTGTTCCCGGAAAACCCGGGTCAGTGCTTGTCTTGTGGCCATTGTTTGTATTTTTCCAACACCCCCCTTCAATGCCACAAGACTTGACATGCAGCCAGAGGTGGTGGCCCATTTGAGGGGTTTATCTTTTGTCTCCTTTTCCTTCTGATGGTGGATGTTTTTGTGCTCTGTGGTGTTGAGCGGCGTTGTTGGAATGGTTGTAGGAAGTGAGGATACAGTTGGACCGGGTGATGTGAGTAGAGTGGATGGCGCTGATGTGTTAAGGGATGTGGTAGAGAAGGAGGCTGTGAGGACTGCAACACCGTTTGTGTTGGATGACGACTCGTCTGAGAAGGTGACGTTATCAGGGCCTTGAAAGGTCAGAGGAGTGTGCGGAGCAGTGTGCTTCGATGGTGATGCCATAGAAGTCATTCATGAGTGCAGCAACTTCGGTTCGAGAGAATGGTGAGGTTGTTGAGTAGGGAGGTGATGATGGAAGGTGAGAGATATCTCGAGGCTTTGGAGGACTTGTCGGAGAAAAGATAGTAGATGGTGTTCTGGTATGAGTCACCGGCTGAAAGGAAGCAGAGAGTAGCTGTTTCTGTTGAGCAGCGTTGAGACTGCGAGGTAGCAGGCGGCGCCTCTGTCGGCGGGCTTGGCTTTTTTATCAAGGCTGAGGGATTTTTCCAGGTAGTGGTAAAGCAAGGCATGCTGTTGTTGAGCCCTGTTGAGAGGATGTTGTCATGATGGAGCTGATTTCGAGTAAGTTGGCTGGTGGTATGAGGTGTGAACGGCTAGTTTTGTCGTCAGATCGATCCAAAGAAAAGATTTGACCAGAGAGTGGTGCCCTGGTGTTGCCTGGTGGCTGTGAGGATTGTGAGGAGGAAGAGAAGTTGGGTGTAGATGGCAGATGTTGCAATGACGCCGGTGTAGTGGTGTGTTGCGAGGATTTGTGATGAAGGCGGCTGACGATCGTGCCGGCAAGGCAGCCGAGGCTGAAGATTACAGGAATCATCTTTTTCTGGTGACTTGGATTGCCTTGATGCTGAAAGCTGTGGTGGATGAGTTGATGCGAGTTCAGAAGCGCAGGAGGGGAGAGACAGTTGCTGTTTCAACTGCTGCTGCTGTGCTTGTTGATGATGGTTTGTGCGCTTTGGTAGGGCGGTTCTGGCGACAGAGTGATTCCAAGGCAGATGGAGGACAGATCTGGTTGCGGTTGTCTTTTGCTGAAGGCTGAGCCGGTGAGGAAGCTACTGATTTGGCCGAAGAGAGTAGGAGATCAGATAGACGGCTGCTGCTGCTGCTGCTGCTGCTGCTGCTGTTGCTGCTGATTGCGTGTGTAGTACCGTCCCTTGAACCGTGCCCATACACAGTTCAGTGGAGGTGTTCACACACAGTATGAGGATGAAAAAGAAGAGATAGGAGGAGGCTTTTTTTGCAAGAACTGCCTGCTGCTGATGTGGAAGGAGAAGCTGCTACGACTAAGGAATTGGTGGCTGCCGCTTTGATGAAAAGAGCGTGGGCTGCAGTGCTTTGGAGACTGTGCCCATACACAGCTCCTTGGCCTTGCAGAAAGGAGAGGAAGGTGGCGACGGCAGTGCGGATGGCTTGGAACGATGGCGCGGTTTGATCAGTGATGGCGCGGCGCGTCTTGGCGGTTCAGGCGTCAGAGAGGCGGAGACGATTGAAAGAGGATGCAAGTTCTTCTTTTGCCCTCTGATACCATGTCAGGAAAATGGAACAAACAGCAGAGGCATAAGAATGGCTGAGACTGAGTGGAGTGAAGTTCGACGAAGGTACAGGCTGCTGACGACTGCTGATGTCATACAGGCATGAAGAGTGAATCGCATAAAGGCATGGAAGATGCTGACCACAGCAACCCAAGCACTGGCTAGTAGCCACAGTGCTGAAGTGCGGGTTGAGATTGTGCGTGGGCGTAGTGCCACTAGGCAATGGTGCTGAGAAGCTGGAAGCGCCTCGGTGAAGTTGTGCGGGCGCGACGGAGCGAAGCGGAGGAGCGGCAAATTGCAGAGGTGATCAATGTGATGCCACGGCTTTGGGGCGGACAGGAGCAATGGAAGATACACGTGGAGATGCCACAGCGCATCGGCGGGCATGAGAATGAGGAGAAAGGGCAGAAGGAACAGCCATAGCTCAGAGGCGGGCAGACAAAGGAATGAACAGAGTGCCACAGCCGAGAGGCGGGCAGCCAAGAGGAATGACTTAATTGATTGATTGAGTGAATACGGCAAAAGAACAAAGAGTACAACATAGGTCCTAAGTAATAGCTATGTCTTGTCTATGTGTAGGAGCAAGCAAGCCCGGCGGTGCGAGTTGTGCTACCGTAGGCGTCCCTACTTCTGCTGCTGTGGTTGTGAAGTGTGGAGCCGCGTAGCGGCTCCGCTCGAGACTCGATCTTGGATGTTTGGTCCGTGCACGTCTGTCGCCTGTAGGGGGTAGGACGTGCCCACGGTACTACAGAGGTGTGAAGTCTCGGGGGTGCGTCGGCCCTCTTCTTTGTCGTGACTCGTGGTTGGAGCCGCTCGCAGGTCTGACTTTGGCACGTCCGTTGCTTTGAGCCGTTAGCCGACAGTGGTCGGTGCCGGTCGTTTGGTCGTGCTCTTTTGTGCTTCGCGAGGGCTTGAGCGTGGTCCGCTTCTTTATTTTATTTTTACCCCGGAGCAGGATGTAACCGTAATGGACCAGTGTGGGATTGTTCCCGGAAAACCCGGGTCAGTGCTTGTCTTGTGGCCATTGTTTGTATTTTTCCAGCAGCTCCTACTTAGCATCCACAACACGACTTGACACTGCATGTGCTGTGAACACCTTGTTTGTATTTGGCCCGGTTCAGTCAGGAACCACGCAGTGCGCATCACAAGGCCCTACTGAAATTGCTCGGATGTTGATCTGGTCATCTCTCCCTCCTCAGCACCCCTCTTGGACGGGTATTGTGACAGTGACTATGCGCAGGATCGTGTTGCACGCAGTCAAGGGGGGTATGTTTTCCGTGTGTGGGGTATGGCCGTCTCATGGAGGAGTGCAAAACAGTCGTGTGTGGCACGTAGTGTGGCTGAAGCTGAATACATGGCATTGGGTGAGGCTGCATGCGAGGGGATATGGCTGGGACGGTTACTTGAAGAATTGGGCTTGACTGCGCTTGCCACACCATTGTTCAGTGATAGCTCAGCAGCACGACGGATTGCTGAGAATGATGGTGTACTGCACCCACGCACTAAGCATATCGCCGTTGAGCATCACTTTGTGCAACAAGCAGTTGAAGCAGGGGTTGTTCAGGTGTGCCCCATTGCGGGCGATGCTCAGTTGGCAGACTTCCTCACCAAAGCACTTCCCTTATCAAACCTTACCTCTCAACTGCACCAACTTGGCTGCATGCCTACGGCACTCACATCCAAGGGGGCGTGTTAATCCATGTACATATCCTGCTTTTGTGTCAATGTGAGTGCGCAGGGCATGCCGACCATGAGAATGGAGACGCCGCATGATGAGCTCGTGCTTCACACGCATCAAGCGCAGCACCCTCCATGTGCTGCTGCTCATGACTCACGTGCCTCAGCTCCAGCTCAGTCGCATGCCCATGCTCCACTTGTTCACATGGGCACTAGGTGTTACCAAACCTAGATTAGGCCTTGACTCTGTAGGGATATACTTGATGGTTTTGCAAAGAGACCTAGACTAGTCCTTCAATCTTGCATGACGTAGGCTAGGAAAGCCCGTTTGGGCACTTGACCGAGAATTTGGTCTAGGGGCGAGATTCGCCCTTGACTAGCGAGAGCGAGCTCGCTCGGCCGGCAGGCCTCGCTGCCCGGCCAAGCGACGAGCGAAGCACGTAATTTGTGCTTCGCTCCCTGCCCCTCGTTTCTGTCCACTCTCAACACTTGGTGTCGAAAACGTTTAGGTGTAGCCATGACAGTTTTGTTTTATTCAACCTCTACACTTCATCTTTTTTAGTGATTCAACTTGCATTGTGAGCTCTCTTCCTTCTCATCGACGGCCTCTACGTGCTTCAAGCCAAAGTCATCAAGGCGTCAGATGAGGGACTAGCATTTGCGACAGAGACAATGGCACCAAAGCCAGAGGTTGCACCGCCGCCAACCGCTGTGGCTGCCACATCAACCAAGGACACTAACGATGAGCTATGGCATTGGCGATTTGGCCACGTGGCTAACAGCATAGTGGAGAATGTGCAGGAGCAAGAGGTGATCCGCGGAATGGAAGGGTGCACCATGATGCATGGAGAAGGGTGTACATTGTGTGAACCATACCTCCAAGCGAAGGCAAAGGAGAAGCTGTTGGGGAGAGGAGGTCAACGAACGGAGAATGTCTTGGACCTGATCCACAGTGACGTGTGCGGACCTTTCTGCACCACATCTAACGGAGGAAGTAAGTACTTCCTGACCTTCATCGACAACCACAGCCGCAAGTTGTGGATCAACTTCCTCAAAACCAAGGGAGAGGTCAAGGAGAAGCTCCTTGAGTTCGTCTCCATGGTAGAGCGACAAACATCTCAGAAGGTGAAGATGCTCTGTAGTGACAACGGGGGTGAGTACGAGGCATGCAAGCCTTGGCTCAAGCATCATGGCATCCGCCACGAGCAAACCACCCCTTACACTCCCCAAAGCAATGGCATGGCCTAGAGGATGAACCAAACCCTGCTCGGTATGGTGAAAAGCTTTCTCTTTGACGCCAAGCTCCCACCTCGCTTTTGGGCTGAAGCAGCAACAACGGCCTACTACCTCTTGAATCTCACACCAGCAACCACCTTACGAAAGCATGAAAAGGAGGAGGACAATTAGCTGAAGACCCCACATAAATCATGGTCGGGAAAGAAATCCAACACCTCTCATGTGAAGGTGTTCGGGTCAACTGCATGGGTGAAGATCCCATTAAGAGAAGGTGGAGGCAAGCTAGACGCAAGTTCCAAGAAGGGCATCATGGTTGGGTACGGCACGTCACACAAAGCCTATTGGCTTTAGGACCAGGCAGTAAGCAAGCTCTTAAGGAGCCGCGAAGTCGAGTTCGACAAACACACCATTGGAAAGGGAGAGCTGCTGGACTCAATCTTTGCTCCCAAGGCGGGAGAGTAGATAGTGTTGCTTGATTCCGGAGACCGAGCACCCGACAACTGGTTCGCTTTGCCAGCAGGTGGTGAGAATGGAAGAGCAGGTGCGTAGGATGACGCGGAATCGGACATGGAAGCGGATACCGAGGCGTCCGGGGCTTCCAAGTCTGACTTGGAGTCTGACGACTTTTGTGATGACGACAACGATGACACACCACCACTTGTGGTAGCACCAGCAGCAAAGCAGGAAGCCTCACCATCACCCCGGCATAGTTTGCGACCAAAGAAACTACCTTTCTGATATGAGGATGATGGACCGGCCTTAGCTGGTCATGCCTGACTTAGGGAGAGCCATCCACAATGACGGAGGTGATGACTGGTCCAGATGCGGCCAAGTGGAAGGAGGCAGTGGATAGCGAGCTTGCATCCACTGATGAGAACGACATGTGGGTGCTGGTGGATAGACCCTACAAAGCCCACATGGTGGGATCCAAGTGATTCCTCTCAGTGAAGAAGAAGCAATACGGCAGAATCGAAAAGTTCAAGGCGAGGGTAGTGGCTAAGGGGTTTCCCAGTGCCCAGGCTCCGAGTACGATGAGAAGTTTGTGCCCGTCGTGACCTTTGCCTCCATCCTCTCTCTCCTTGCCATTGCACCCACACAGAAGCTGGAGATACACCAAATGGACTTCACGACAACTTTCCTTCACGAGAAACTTGACAAGGAAGTGCTCATGGAGGTGCCCGGAGGAGTCAAAGCTCCCAAGGGCAAGGTGTGCAAGTTTGTGAAAGCACTCTATGGGCTGAAACATGCCCCAAGGATATGGTACAAAGAGATGGACGGTTTTGTGATTGGTCTCTCCTTCCCGCATTGCCTGAATGACCCGAGCATGTACGTGCTCCATGATGGGAGAGCGCTGATCCTGGTTGCACTGTATGTGGATGATCTGATTATCTGCTTTTCTTCGTTTGTGCTACTGGATGAGCTAAAGTCTGACCTCAGCAAAAGGTTCAAGATGAAGGACATGGGTCCTCTTGAGTACTACTTCGGGATTTACATCCACCGCAACCGAGTAGCAGGCACCATCAAACTGAACAAAATCAAATACATCGGTGAGGTACTAAAGCACTACCGCATGAAAGACAACAAACCTGTTGGCACCCCAATGACGACTGATACAAAGCCGAAGGCCTCAATGTCGCCGAGAAATGAAGCACAACAAAGGGAGATGCAAGACATCCCCTACCAGTCCGCCGTGGGTAGCATCATGTGCGCCATGGTTGGCACTTTTCCGGATATCTACTATGCTGTGGGACAAGTGAGCAGGTTCGTGGCCAACCCAAAGCCACAAAATTGGCAGAGAGTCAAGCGCATCTTGTATTACCTGAAAAAAACGTGTCACATGGGCCTCCTCTTTGGAGGCCAAGAAGGTACGGACCCCCTCCGTCTGAAGTGCCACACCAACGTCGACTAGGGAGGAAATCTTGACGACCACAAATCCACCTCTAGATACGTGTGCATCTTGAATGGCCCTGCCGTCTCATGGGCCAGCAGGAGGCAGGATTGTATTTTTGTGTCCACAGCTGAGGGAGAGTACGTTGCTCTTTCTGAGTTGTGCAAGGAGACTCAGTGGCTGCACAGCTTGCTTTACAAAATGAAAGTGCCACAGAAGGAAGCCACAGTCGTATACGTGGACAACATGAGCACCAAATTGATGGATGAAGACAGGATCATATCCCGGCGACCAAAGCACATTGACATATGTTACCACTACTCACGTGACCTGGTCATGAAGAATGCGGTGGACTTGTTGCACTGCGGAACCAAGAGCATGCTTGATGACTACATGACCAAGCCGCTGGAGACCAACTTGCATTATGCAGGCATTTGTGGTGTTGGCATGGACAGTGTGGCAGAAGAAGGGTGAGCCCCAAGGCGTTCATGGAGCCAAGTGAATGACAGATGAACAGAGCTACAAGGGAGAAATTTGATGAATGATATGCACCTTCTCCACTCGCTAGCTGGCTGGCTACACGGACAGACAAGGCATGCACTACTCTATGGAGTACGTCCACTTGGTCTGTTATGAGATAGGCCTGGAATGCATTGCCCGTAATGGGTATGTCCCCTGGAGACCATCATAGGTAACACACTTTTGTGGCCTTGTTGGAACAGGCACCGGAGCTCATGGGCCGCGGGTTCAAACCCTGCGACGGCCGTAGTTTTCTTTCTGGCCCAAAATGGGACAAGAAGCTTCTAGGAGGCTTACTAGAGCCCCCCTCAAGGATGACACTTGGCGGTCTCAGGATGCACCAAGTACGACTATAGGTTGAGGTTGACTCATACGGAGCCACTACGAGCAGAAGCATTAGCAAAGCTGTGCACGTATAAAATCCTATACCAACGATGACCTTGGGCCATCAGACATCGATGCCCATTGATGCCCATTGGAACATCAATGGGGTTGTCTGCAGGGGCATTGATGTGACTACACATGAAACTGCCTAAAATGGCCACCAAAGCCTAGAAAACAGTGGTCATGAACACCGAAACAAATCAAAAGAGGCACACTTTCAGATAACACAGTTTATGCCCACGTGTCACATCTGTTTGCTATGCTATCACGTCATTTTCTGTTACTTTAAGCATGCCATAGTTTTCTGCCTTAGTCATAACATGCAATGCTGTCCGCCTCTGCACGGAACACACATTGAGGCAGCTATCATTGCATTGCAGTGAGCTGTTATTGCACCATCATCAACCATGATCTCACAAGAATGGCTTAGCTTGTATTACATTACACAACAACAGAGAAGGCCAACAAATCAACCACTCAATTGCAGGGAGCACGGAGGAAAAATGAAGACAATGTATAAATTTCCATTTGAAAACATCATGGTCTCAGAAAGACATTCTGCAGAGAAAATTTCATCAACTTGTAGTTGCTGCTACAACTTCTACTTCTTTGTAGCCTGCTTGCGCTTTGCAGCCTTCCTTGCTGCAGCGATTGCTGCTGCTGCTGAGCATTTGACAGCTATTCCTTTGGCTTCAGCACTTGGTGCTTTTCCTTTTCCTACAGCAGTACTGGCAGGGCCAACCCTCGATACTCCAATGGATGTCCCTCTGCGTGTTGGTGATCCTGCAACATCCATCACATCTACACCTGATCCTGGTGTTTCACCAGCAACACTGGCAGCAGCATCACCCTCCTGACCCTCCTCTCCCTCCTGTCCACCTTCACCCCTTTCTCATGCTCCCTCATCTCCCTTGTCTACTGCATTAGCCTCCTTCTCCCCTCCCTCACCTTGTTCCCTGTCAGCACTCTCATCCAGGTTCTCCTCTCCCTCACCCTGGTCCTCCTCATTGCCGCTCCCCTGATCACCAGGAGCATTCCTGGCTTCTGGCTCCTCTTGTTCACAGACACGGACAGGTCGTGCCTGTGGAAGTCTTAGCATGTCAGTTATGACACGGACCGACGCCATCACTTCCACAACATCATCTTCTACCTCTGCAGCCTCTTCCTCCTCATCTTCACCCCCCTTTTCATCACTGTCCATGTCTTCCTCCGGCACACTGAGAACCCCTTCTTCTTCCACAATGTCACCATCATCCTCAATTCCTTCTACTTCTCCTTCTTCTGCCTCTCTTGTTGCTTCTGCTTCTGCTACTTCTGCTGCTGTCCCAAGCCCCATTGCTGCCTTTCTCCCAATTTGCCCATACTGCTTCCGCATTCACACGTTCCACCGTACCAGTAGCTCCAGCGTCTCCACTTTCAGCCTCTTGCACCTGGCGGTGTGGATGAGCTTGTGCATGGAAAAGACACATTCAGATGTGGATGAGCTTGTGCATGGAAAAGACGCATTCAGATGATGAGCATGGCTCTGACAACACCTTGAGTGCAAGATCCCTCAGCACAGGAAGGTCGAACATGTAGTTTACATGCCACTCCACTGCAGACATTGTACCACAGTTCACCTTGGCAACTGCAGCAATGGCCTTTGTATTCCTCCAAGAAGTGACCATAGGGTCATTCACCAGCATCGTCTGAGCCTTTTGGAAAGCCTCTATCTCCCTCATCCCCAGGTCCTGCTTGTCATCCGGAACCAAGGCCTCAACCACCACCTGCCAAGCCGCCAACGTGTTGCTGTCCTTAGAGAGGTCATTGCCGAAATGCTCCGGGTGGAGCCGACGAGCTGCAGCATACAAGGAACAGGACATGTCCCTATACCAATGGGTCTCCAACCTACCCAGTAGAAAGTTCACATGACTCTCTGCCACCCTGCTTGGCTTCCTGCCCTTCTTCACAGATAGCGACTGCAGCTGCTCAGAACAATCCAACAACCCCTCATAGATCTCACCAGCACCCCCACCAGGCTTGTCAGCAACCCTCAGTACGACAGTCAGTGGCTGCAGTAGCTCCTTCAGTTGACACACCTGCAGCCAGAAGACCCTTTCCTGATGAAACGTCTCACCACCCGCTTCCTTGACCAAAATGAAGCATCCCTATGAGAACCAATGGTCTTCCAAACATCCAATGCCACGAATGTCTCAAGCGCATCCCACAGCTCCAGGAGTCTCTTTACCATTGAGAAGACCGAGGCAAAGCAGGTGTCACAGTAGACTTTCAATACCTTCCCTCATGTCCTCTCCTTTAGCCACGTCCTTGGCATCGCATTGTTCCTAAAAAAGGCAACAATCTTCTCACACCGCCCGATCACACTTGAACCCCAAGCAGACTTGCCCACATCCTTCATGATTAGGTCAATGTTGTGAGTAAATCTGTAGAAAAAAAGTCAAGCAAACTTCACCCTCGGATCAGCAAAAGATTTCTTGTTCACAGAAGCATTGTCGATATGACAGACACTACCTTGTCCTCCCCAACAATGTCAATTGCAACTTCAATCATGCTTGCAACATGGTCTGCGTCTCGGGTCAGTCCACTTGCATCCCGGGAAAAGAGGTGGACAGAACCTATGGCATTATAAATCAGTCTGACCTGACGGTCAGACCACTCATCCACAACTAGACTACAACAGTATGTGCTCCAACCGTGCTTCATAGGAGCATCTAGATCGTCCAGTTCCTTGTTGAGTTTTGGAAGCAGGACATCTAGCACTGTGGACCTAGCAGGCAACGAGAAAGCAGCAGTGGTCTTCTTCCCATTTGTCACAACCTCCATGAGCACGGCCTCACGGTAAAAAGAGATGGGTTGGGCAGCAATGGCCATTAGCTTCACAATGCGAAGCTGGCAGGATTCATTATTTGACTGGTCAGAGTGCTGTACCATTGTTGTCTACCAGAAGGAGACTGCTTTGTTGATGTCAAACAAGGGAACCTCACCCTGCAGCATTGTTGTTGCCGGCTGCCTCTGCTACTACTGACCATGTGCAGCTTCCTCGTTACTGTCTGGCTCTAGAGTCAAGCCATCCACCGCTGCCCGCTCCGCCTGCTGTTGTTTCTCCCAGGGTTTGATCCAGCGCACCGCCTTGTCCTTTGTGCCCCACTCTTTCCCCTCTTCCTTGTACAAACGGATGTTGACCGGCTGCCAGCCAGTAGGGGATGGGCAGCGCTCCAAACTGAGGACATCTCGGCACTTGCCGATGTTGGGTTTGATGCCTGCAAATTGACCGCGGATGCGGTCACACGTCCCACTGCCTTTCTTGCCACATGAGTCGCAACACCAGCCTGGATTCTTGGCTTTTGTGGGACACGTCTCTGTGTGCTTACTGAGCTCTTTGGTGAGGAAATCACCACTGAGCTGTTTCTTCTTTGGTGGGTTCCACCTGGCCGCATCGAACTGGCTTGATGCTGCAAAAACATTGGCAGAGCTCCCTGCCTGAGAGCCCATGCTGGACGGCCTTAACAGTTGGCCGGCGATGGCTAACTGTTGAGGCCAACAGCAAAGAGAGAGGAGGTGTGTGACTGCCTCTCTGATGCCGCTGCACTGTCCATTCGATTCGACCGTCGCCGTCGCAGCGACGGAGGTCAGGTTGAATCAACAAAGGGGTCGGTTTGACACGACCCTTAGATTGACGGTTTTGATCGATCAATGTTGCAGTGCATTCAACGGCCACCAGGCCCTCGGAGGAGGATATCAAAGTGTCATGAGGTAATGCATGTAGCCATGAATTCAGTGAACATGTTTGCGTGTTGCCAGGTTGGAGAAATGCATGGTGGTGATTGGGATGTAGTATATTCCTATCTTCTAGACAACATGGATGTTGATGTGCTTTGCCATGTGGAGACGCCACATGGCATGCCCATTAGGCTGATTCAGGCATACTATGCCACTTGACAAGTACACATGTTGAGAACCATACTGTTGGATGAAGATATGGGATAAAAATGTTTTTCAAAAAAATTGTCAAGAGTCCAACTCGTCGTTTTTTTGCTTTTTTGGTAATTCAGGGGTCCGCTGGTGTCTGAGGGACCGCTGGATCTCTCGGTCAGACTGGAGTGCGAGCTGGGTCCCCATCGGCATCGATGGGACATCGATGCGGATTGATGTCCCGATGTCGATGGAGGGGCCCTCCATCGAACACCGAGGACAACTATGGCCTATACCCTACATCCATCCATTTACAGTTCTTGCCTTTGAGACTCCTGATAGAGTGTCCAACCAAGGGTAGACATTGAAGACCTTCATGCGGACTTTGTGAGGTTGGAAACTGAATGAACCTAAAGTGTGGATCCCTTGTTTGAGGGTGAAATTTTATCTTGGTTGCAATCCCAAGAGCGGTTGGCAGCCTCCTATGTTGGGACCCATTTTCCAGACCGTTGCTATCTGTCGCATTAACACGCATGATCTGCTTCGCTGCGCACAAAACCAAGGCTAGCCAGCTGTTCATCAATCTTGTGGTACCATGCACGCGGTGCTTGCTTCAGGCTGTAGAATGCCTTCACAAGCGTGCACACATGATCCTCCTGCCCTTGCACCACATACCCCTCTGACTGCTCCATGTACACATCCTCCTTAAGGTCACCATTCAGAAATGCACGTCACATCCATCTGGTGCATCTCCCAGTTCATGGCAGCGGCGAGAGCAAGGATTGCAC
Source organism: Penium margaritaceum (assembly GCA_023375785.1). NCBI lineage: Eukaryota > Viridiplantae > Streptophyta > Zygnematophyceae > Desmidiales > Peniaceae > Penium > Penium margaritaceum. The sequence goes on from SZWC01000385.1 coordinate 417,081, forward strand.
AGATGGAGGGAAACTTTGCAACGGGTGCAAACGTCTTGTTGTAAGCCACACCCTCAGGCTGCGCATACTCCTTTGCAACCAGTCATGCTTTGTACCTGAGGACCTTACGGTCAGCATCGCGCTTGCGACGGAAGTTCCACCTGTAGCTGATCACTCAGCTGCCACATGGAGCTTTCTCAAAAGTCCAGGTCTTGTTCTTCATGAGTGCCTTGTACTCCTCATCTGTTGCAACACACCAATCTTCTACACCATCACTGCACATGGCTTTGCTGAATGTCGTTGGGTCGTCGATGACGGTGAGGAAGAGCAGCTTGAGTTCAGAAGAATCGTGTGAAGATGAAAAATAGAACAGATTCAGCAGCTCCTCTAGCAGCCTCTGTCTGCTTGCGAGGTGCTCGGATTGCCACAACGACTCCACAGGATCATCTGCACCACGGTTGAGGCGTGCAAACCTCCGTGGCAGCTGTTGCTGCTTGCTTGGCTGCTCGTCCTTTTCTGCATCGGTTGCCGGCTGCTTTGCCTCCTCAGCTCCCTCTGCTGCCTTTTCCCCACTACCTTCCACACGCTCCTCTTCAGTTGCAGGCTGTTTGTCTCCCACTAGCAAGAGCCAGTGCAACCGTGACTGCTTCCATAGGCCTCCATGTCCAGCCCTTCACGTCCTCCTTGAATACCAGGTCAAAACTGTGGACAATCTTGTGCACAGTGAGGTTGTACAGCCGGTATCCCATGGTGTCGGAGCTGAGGAAGGTAGCCTTCACACCCTTGGCATCCAGCTTGTTGCGGTTAGCGGCAGGCAGATGGAGAAATGTGCCACACCTGAACAATTTTAGGTGCGTGACAGTAGGCTTGCGTCCCGTCCACACCTCCTCCTGCGTCAGCGGCACGGCGCATGTCCGGCTTAGGTTTTTCAGGTCCATGGCGGTGTTTACCACCTCCGCTCAGAATGTTGCGGGAGCTTGACATCCTTGAGCATGGTGTAGACACGCTCCATGAGCGTGCGGTTGGCCTGCTCAGCCATGCCATTCAGCTGCGGTGTTGCGGGTGGCGTCACCTTGTATCAGATCTCGTGGTTCTTGAGGAAGTCGCGGAATTCATTGGCGGGGTACTCGCCTCCGCAATCGGTGCAAAAACACCTTCATACGCCTGCCACTCTCATTCTGTGCAGCAGCCAACCATGCCTTGAATGCATCAAAACACTCATCCTTCCTGGCCAAAAAGAATACCCATTTCTTCCGTGACTTGGCATCAATGAAGTTGAGAAAATACACCTTGCCGGACAAGGACAGTGATGGCATGGGACCACACACATTAGAGTGCACAAGAGAGAGAAGCTCAGCTGCGGCCTTCCACTCCCTAGAGAATGGAGAGCGGGCTTGCTTCCCTTTGATGCACCTCTTGCAGGCCGACACACCGGGCTGCTTCACCTCCTTCAGCTGTAGGCCACGCACCATCTGCTACATGGAGATGATTGCGTTGAAGTCGAGGTATCAAGCCGGAGATGCCACAGGCCGATGTCGTTGTCTTCCATTCTTGCAGCTGCTGCTGAGGCAGCTCCCTTCTCCTATGCCACAAAAAGACGGTAGCGGCCACTTTTGTTGTCTGCCTTTGCAAGCACCTGGCCCGCATGCGCTCAGATGGTGCAGCCACCATTCTCAAAGCAGATGTACAGGCCTTGGGAGATGAGAAAGGAAACAGAGAGGAGGTTAGCTGCCAGCCACGGAACATGGAGCACCCCCTTCACACGGCATTTCACGTGCTTGCCCTGGAAAGAAGCACAGAAGACAATCTCACCCTCTCCCACCGGCATCTGTACATGATTGTCACCCAGGTATACTTGGCGTTGTTCAATAGCGGTGTAGACAACAAACCACTCCCGGCGACAAGTCTTGAGCCGAGCGGCTCTCGAGTCCATGGCCCAGAACAAGGGCGTGTTGGTGGAGACGTGCAGGACCCGGATGGTGTTCACAAATCCACTCTCCCAATAAGCGGCGTTGGTACAGTTGTCAGACTGTTTCCCCCCTCCCACCCCAGCCACAAGATCTGCCTTCTTCTTTCGGCATTTGTGCGCCCAATGGCCTAGCTTCTTGCAGTGGTGGCACTTTCCCTTCTTCTTCCCTCCACCTCCGCTAGCGTTGGTTGATGCAGTACCACCCCTGTGATTCATGTTGGTGACAAGGGCTACGTCCAATCCGCTTCCTCTTGCTTCCTCCTTGCGCCACTCCTCCTCGAATAGCAAGCTCTCCTCCATGTCATCAAGTGAGAGCTTTTTGCCACGCTGGTCCAGGGCAAAAATGAGAGTGTAGCTGCTAGGAAGACCAGAGAGGATGGTGACCATGAGAGCACGTTCTTTGACAGGGTCCTCAATCACAGCAAGGTGGTCAGCCCAAGATTTCACCATGTTGAGATAATCCATCATGGAGCTTGACTCATCCAATCTCACCGTATCAAAATAAAGACGCAACTGCATGTTCATGAGGATTTACTTGGAAGCATAGGTGGACTCAAGCTTGTTCCAAACCTCTTTCGGGGTGAGGATGCCACCGACAACGAGTTTGCTATGTTCAACGAGGTAGAGGTAGATGGTGGCGAGGGCAAGTTCCCACTTCTCATAGTGGGTACGGGCCTCGGCAGCAGAGAGGGAGGTTTCAACAGAGTTAGCCTTAGTCATGTGGCTCCAGAGTCCCCACTCCATCAGCAACATCTTTATGTTGTTGCTCCAGTTGAAGAAATTTTTGCCTTCAAAGTTGGCGATGTTGATGCCGGCCACCACAGAAGTGGATGTTGCCATGTTGATTGCACTTCTCTCGCACACTGGTGTGTGAGAGAGAAGTTACATGATGCAGAAACAAAAATATGAAAGCGTCTGAAGTGGTGTAGAGAGAACAAATGGGGTTGGTTCAACTCATGGATGGGAAAATTATATTAGTACAGCATTCTAACAAGCCTAAGTGTGCTCCATTTGGCGCATGGAGCTAGAAGAACCACCCTTCCAAAGTTCACCTCCTAGCAGACTCCTGGCCTAGCGGGATAAGCGGCAATTACACTCTCACACAAGAGAATAACCATCCTTGCCATGTGCACAACCAATAATCTTGAGGACCTTGCTTAAAGCTCCCTGGAGGTGTTTCTTCAGTATTTCTACCTTGAAGGCTGCTCCAAGCATCCTTGCCCGATAATTCTGGACATCATTGGTGCTGGTAGTGCAGGAGGCGTCACTTGAACCGGACCCACTACCACGAAACCTTGAAAATCTATGTCTCCCTCAAACGGACTACAAATTGAGTTCTGTAAATTTCCATAGATCAGGAAGACATTCTCTATGCATCTGTGGTGCCTGATGATTTTAATCAAGCAACCCACTTTGGTCACTTTTTGGCACCCTATATCCATCATCGTGAAGTGGTAGTGCTACGAGACAGTGCCCAACAGCTTGGGGCCTCAATGAAAGCTCAGACACATCGATCATCTGACGGACACTTGTTTCACCTTGCTGCAGCATACGTCGCATAACAGGTCAGGACGTTGCACAATTAGGGAGGAAGTGTTATGTTGTAAAAGCACAGAAGTCCCTAAGCTCTTCCAGTGGGAAATTGTGGCCTTACCAGAATGGCCCACCGCGAGTTGAGCTCCGGAATTGTGCACCAATTGGCTGGGAAGATTTTGGCCACCTTTCCAGCCTCCGGTGTTCCCTTTTTCAATAACCTGACAAGCTTGACCACCTGTCCAACAAAGGTGTCACGTACTGTATCAATTTTTCAATGTTATTCCGCAGACTTCTGTGCACCACTGCAATTTTGTAAATAAAGTCCTTGAATATCCGTTGATGATGGCAAAGCCCCCCGACTTTTCAATGGGATCTCTCAATCTGATCTCTTACATGGAAACCCTGCACGCATCACTCACAATGGATGTCTAAGACCCCAAGTACACATCATTCGTACTTGCGTAGTTGTATGGATGTGGTCAATAATCTGACCAATTACTGCTAAATCTCAATGGCTCAAGTGTCCCAAACTCACAAATCGTGTTGTGCTCCGCAACCTCTTCCTGTAACCATCTATGTTCCACTATGCATGACACCTGCAATGGGTTTAGGGAGGGAGAGTCTAAGACTCATTATTCCTTCAAGGGTACCTTTGATGTTCCACCAAACATACATTACCGAATAAACCTAGGTTTGAAGAGGGATCTTTGTACGCATTTGCCATGTGAAAAGGCGGGTTTGCTGTTTAACATAGATCGAGAAAATAAAAGAAAAGAAGACCCCAAGGCTCTCCCCGTCATCAGTGTTAAAAATCAACCTGCCAGGCCCCACTACCACAAGGCCCGACACTTTTCTACACACATGTCAAACCTTAGAATGGCATACTTTACTTGGGGGAGGGTTTGAGATTAACCTGCTCATAAAGCAGGGGGTTTGTGGTAGAAAAATGATTGTGGCAAGAGACGCTAGTTGCTTGCTTTTTCCGCCTTGCGTTCTTTTCTAGACACGGTGGCTGACGGAATTTGCAGCCATGTACACAGATTCACCCATTGTGCAAGCCTTGATTGTGAAAGCCCCAATTGAGTGTAGCACAGAATGGTGGGCAAGGGGTGGGTGGAGGGGGGGGGGGCTGACATGTCAGAAATGCTGGCTGGATGTTTTACGTGTCCTCCCTCCCCAACACCTCGGCATTCCTTGATCAGGATGGCCGTAGCATTCTATGTTATGCCCGTTCAATGTCACATGCAGATGACTGTGCATGGAAACCATGTTCACAATATCAGTTCTTGTTGTTTGTTTTCTCTAGTGAAGGACAGGGGGTTATAATTTCTTAAATCAGGTATAGGAGAGTTCGTCTTGTGGTCGTGCAGGTACATTGGCCAGTAATCCACACATTTTTTGAAGGGGTTTATTCAGAGACATTGTGCATTTCAACCAGGAGAGGTGAACCATGAACTCAAGCGGGAGAGACTTTCCTACATTTTGGACCATTTGGGCATACACATGTGACTGCCAAAATAGAATTCAGGGAGAAAAGGTAAGATTCACATGGAAGAGGAAAATGTATCATAATCCTTTTGTGAAGAGCAGAGAACCTGGAATAGAATATCATCAATGTCTACAAGAGGTTGTTGGGTTGGTGAGACGCTTAAGCTACAAGAGGTTCTGAGAGGCAGGCAACCATATGCCATTCAAATTTATGAAGTTATTGCATTACCACGGGTTCAGTCTCAGACTTAAACTGACATAGACAATACATCTTCATCGTCAACATGTGCTCATCATGCGCAGATGGAAGGGTGTAATGTACGAGTCATTTTCACCTATAGCGTGGGGTCTCAATGCACTAGTTTTGTGAGTGAAATTCCATCTTTCCCTGCATCTCTCCCCAATGCGAGTGAGGGTTAGATAAGAAGCAGGTGCAGTGTAAAGGCGTCATGAAGGAAACACCTAGAACTGTACAAACGGTCAGCAGAACATGGAAAGTTACAAGCTGAGTTATGACGATGGCGCTACACTGGCAAATACAACAGCATGTGCTCTAAAGCTTGTTATGCCAGTGGCATCAGTCACTCAAGGCCTGAATGATGTGGATTCCCACAATTTCTTCAGAGCATCGCATCAATGCTTGGACACTAGGCACTACAACGGTGAGAAATTGGACACAGGTACAGCACACCATGACATGGACCAGCCATTTTCTGCTTGGAGGCAGTAGTAAAAAATGAAGGAGATTGTGCGGCAGCATGCATGGAGCTGGTTTCCATGGAACCTGTTGGATTTGTGATGGATGTCACGCTCCAATGGAAACCTTCTTTGGCAGTGGGGGAGGGGCTCGACTGCAAGCAGCTCCAACGCAAGGAACGCAGATGACCTTGCCGTTGTACAGATCTATGTCCCTGCACTCCCAGCCACCATTTGCTGCACTCATCATCCACAACTTCCCTCCAAAGAAAAGGGTCACGATCCTCATGCACCTGTCTCGTGCTGTGACTTTGTATGTGTTCAAGCCACGGCTGCACTGCTGCACGCCTTGTGTGCTCCCATCCACGCACACCTGCACAGAAAATAAAAAACAAAACAGGAAGAGGTGGCGAGGGACAAGGCTGTCATTGAGACGACCATGGTACTGTAACTTTCTCACAGCACACAACCATGTGATTTCTCTCCCCCCTATGCACACAGCCATCCAATCTCATGCTTGTTCAGTCTTGTCATGAACTACTTTCATCCAAAGTGACCAACTTTGCAGGGGTAGGGCGACAGCATCACCAGGAGCATGCCATCAACATGACGATTCCTTATCTATTCTTTTTTTGTTATTATGAGAGGGAGCATGCAAAGTCGCCATGGACAGGCACAATCACTTGGCATAAAAGCCGCCACAAACGGCATTATCTACTTATTTTACTGGTTTTTGTTTTTGTTTTTCTTTTTTTTTGGCACAACATTTTTTAGAAAGAAGCATGCAAAGCCGCCCCTGACCGGCACAACTGCGGGGTGTACAAGCGACCGACGGCACAATACAATGGGCATGCAGGGATGACCCCACAAAGGTCGGCAAAGGCCAGCATCTGGCGCACCCGCTGCCGGCGGGCGACCGGCGCCACCTCCGGCGGGAAAGGGGCCCACTCCCGGGCATGGGTCGTGACGTAGAGACGGATGGCAGCACACTGGGCACGGATGCCGGCAAGGGAACTGCGCTGGGCGAGGACTGCCACTGCCCGCTGAGCCCAGCGCTCAAAGGCCTCCTCCGAGCACCGACGGGGCCCGCAGTCGAGGCAGAGCTGGGCCAAGCGGCGAAGGAACGTCCAGAAGTCGTCCCCCAGGCCGCCGAGGGTCTCCCATGCAAGAGGGCGGAGGAAGTACCCCCTGCGCGGTCCACCTTCGCCCGCTCCGCCGCCCGGACAGCGGCGCCCGGCTGCGTGGCCCGCTGGCCCTGCGCGTCCACAGTGGTGACGTCCAGCACCCAGGTGGTGCCGGCGCCGTGGTCCGTCAGGGTGAGGTCCGGGCGCAGGTGCCCCCGCCCGCCCGGCCGGGGCAGCACCTACTTTGGCTCCACAATGACAGGGAGGCGGTGCTCTCTGCAGACGTCGGCCAGATCGTCACGGATGGCGTTGTGGACATGCCACACCGAGCCTCCCACCCTCTCCCGCCGAGTCACTGCGGCCGGCTCCAACCCGTCCAGCCCCACCTGCTCCAGATGGCCCAAAGGCAGGCCCAGCCACAGCTGCACGTGTAGACGGAAGTCCTCTGGCGAGAGATGGGGGGAGGCCCCCACCCCGGACGGCGAGGCCTGCAGCCAGAGGGTGCTCCCGCGCGTGGCTGTCGCCCAACACCGGGACTGCGCCCGGCTTTTGTTTTATTCTCCAGGTTAACACTGGACTGGCAGGAAAAAGCTGAAGACCTCCCTCAGGAAATATCCCTGACAGGAATCTGTATTACATGGCCATGAGGAACTCAGGGTACGGAGGCGTCTGCTGCCTCACATCCCCAGGAGATATTTCTAGACATGGTGCACCATGAGCGCCACCGAGCCTCTCAACCCAACCTCATCCTCCCACTTTGTCGCAGGGAGAGTACATGCCATCCGTAACACCCCGTCAATCACCATCACAGTCATGGCCGCTCTGAAAAAGAAGGCAATTCCAGCCCCTATCACTTCCACCCCCTCACCGCCACCTCACACCGCCTCCCCATTCCTCCAGCACTCTCGCGCACTCCGCCGCCTCATCATCCCCGAGCATCTGGCTGAACATGTGGCCCTCTGCCTGCGATGACGGCGCGAACCCGAGCCCCACGACAAGCTCCGCCTCGTCCTCCTGCCAAAGGCTCACACCCTGCTGCCCCACCAGGATGGCTGACATGAGCACGCCTGCCCGGCCCAGGCTCGCCAGGTCCGGTACACCCTGCATGAGCCTGTACAGAATGCCCTTGGTCTAGGCGTCACCCGTGCCGCACTTGTTGAAAGGAGTGCACTGCACAGCTGGGATGTGTGCCACCTCACGGCCGCGCAACGCGAGGTACGAGCCGCGGTTGCCGTCGGTGACAGAGACGAAGGGGCAGAAGTGCGAGAGGTGGAGGGTGAGGTCCGCAGGGTTGGCGTTGAGGCTGGCGGTGCAGCCAGTGAGCGCGCACGCCTCGACAACATTTGTGCAGAGGACGTGCGTGCTGCGGCACGGTGTTGACCGACACAGCTAGCGTTGCTGGCCGTGAGCATGACAAGGATGCTCTTGGACCTCGCGATGGCGCACGCGGCGGCAATGGCATCCACCGTCTGTGGCAACTCCCACAGGTACCCTCCACAACCAGCACGCGTGCCTTGCCCACCGCCGCCTCCAACGCCGCGTCGCACGTCACATGCAACAACATGCCCTGCTACGACAGCATGGTGTACTGTACGTCGGGCATGGTGAGCACCACCACATTGCCGGTGGTGCTGCCGGCGATGTGTGCTGCAAGAAGAAGTGAACGCTGGCGCACAATAGTTTTGTCGCCGAGGGGATCACTGCCCAGGCTACGCGCCACCATGGCCACGTGCACCAGCCCATCCCACTCCCCGGCGCCGCCCACCCTCTGACCCGCTGCTGCCACCACGCCCCCCGGCATCACCGCAGCAGCACCACCACCAGCCACACCGACTCTGGCAATGCCAGGAGTTGCAACCGGCACTGCTGCAGCAATGGCAGCGCTGGCGGCGGCAGCAGCGGCGGCTGTGGGGGACGGGGAGGCGGGGACGGGCACGGGTGGGGAATGTGGCAGTGCGGGCACGACACTGAGGTGGGTGAGCGCGACGAGCGTGTTGGAGACGAAGTGGTCAGCGGAAAGCTTGCAAGCCTTGCCGTTGAGAATGCGGAGCACATGGCCTCGCTCCTCGTGGTCCACCAGCTTGCACTGCTCCCTTAAATGGGGGAAGGAGCTTACGCCAGAAACCAGAGGTCTTTGGTCCTTCAAAATTGTCCAGCTCGAGTGGAACATTGGTCAAGATACGTGTCACTGAAGGACAGCCTCAAGCAATCAAGAAAAGGTCACAAAAATCTCTCCCCCCCTCCCCCCTCTCTCCCACGCCAAATTTTCTGATGGAATGAGGGTTGGGAGGGGGGGGGGGAGCAAATGCAAGCATACCTCATCAACAGCTGGCAGTGAAGTGGAGTGGTTGGACCATGCACCAATGCTGTCACAGAAGAGCCCCGGGTTCATCCCAAAGAACTTGAGCGGTGGCAGGCGGAACTTTGCAATGATGGAGGCACACGTGTCCGAGCTGTTGACAGCCACACGCATATTGCAGCGGGGTAGTGTCTCGTTGGGCTTGCCCATGGAAGACGTGTTGAGGCAAAGCTGCACACCAACCATCTCACAAGCACCCTCTGGTTGTATCAGTGGCGTACTTGTGCCGTCAGAATGAGACAACATATGCAGGCATCTACTATGATGAAAACAGAAGGGCGGCAGATGTTTTTCCTTCCCCATCTGGTTCTTTCCAGGTGTGGCCTCTCATACTGCCCTCTGCAAAACATGTTGCTGCCCTTCAGCCATTTGCACATCTGGCAAATGTGCAAATGGGTGAAGGGCGGCAACATGTTTCTTGCTTGGAAGGACCACTGGCACCAATGACCTGCTCCTCTTGCCTCGCCACTTCTTCCTTGATTCTGTTGCGTGTAGTACTCAGACTGATGAGTTACTTACCCTTGCCCCCCCCCTCCCCCAACGGGCAACGCACCCGCCTCGAACCTGGAAGAGCAGTACAACATTCTGGAATGTACATTTTTTTTCGATAAAAACTGAATTAATGAGAAGGAACATGCAAACGCTGCCCCTGACGGGGTATGAAAGCATGCAAACGCCGCCACCCACGGCACGAGGTGGAAAGGAAGAGCAAGGAAGCAAGCGTCAAGGACAGAGGAGACTCTCCTAGCCGTCCAACAGCACAGTATAGCAAAGGTCACACAGCGTAACAGGGCCAAGGGACCACAGCCGCGGCATCTCAACAGGCGTGACACTGCCCAGCGCTGGGTCCAGTCCCCCACGCCACAAGCCAAAGTCACGGAGCACATGACACTACTACTGAATCACAACAACGCAAAGCCCTGCGCGAACAAGGAAACTGCCCGCGCCAACCGCCCCGGCTGGTCAGTCTCACTACGCCTGCCCCAACCCCTCTCGAGGCACAACGCCGCCAACCGGCGGACAAAGAGCCAACAATCCGGGCCAAGACCGCCGAAAATATCCCAAGCCACTGTGCGCAACCAGTATCCCGGCTGCTTCACACGGGCGGCCTTGTAGTGCTTCTCCTTTGCGGCCTCCGTCGCCGGAAGAGCCTGCTCCTCCTCCTTCACCTTGTCTGACAAGGCATCCACCGTGGTGACGTCCACCACCCACACCGTACCTTGGGTCGAGTCAAACACAAGGACATCTGGTGAAAGCCCCCCCTGGCAACATCCCCTCTGGCTCCACCATCCCCCGGAGGGAATGCTCCCGACAAATTTCTGCCAACTCTTCTCAAATGGCTTGGTGAATGCGAATGATCGACCCAGACCCTGCACGGTGCGTGACGTCCGCCGGCAGGAGCCCATGACCGCCATGGATGGAGAGGTATCCCAGTGGCAGACCCAGCCAAAGCTGGGCGTGGAGGCGGAAGTCGGCCGGGGCCAGGTAAAGGCGATCGCCAAGACCCACAGGGCTCGCGTGAAGCCAGAGAGCCGCACCACGGGATCCCACCGCCCAGCACCTCTGCACCATAGCATCACACGCCTCCGAGAATAGCACACCACCAACCCTTTCCAACTCCCCAAGCCACTGGAGACGCTTGAAGTGGAAGAAAGCCGGGCTGAGCTACTAGTACAACCCCCGCCCCGCACACTTGCGCAGGACCTTGAGCGGCAGCAGGCATGCAACAATAGAAGCAGACAACTCCTCTGCGCCTCCTCCCAAAGAGGGCACAACAACTCCATCTCACGAGTAGCAGGGAGGTAGCAGCCAAAGAGGTCAAGAAGCGGCTGGAGCAAGGCCGCCGAAGAGCATGCATAGACAAGGGCACCCTCGGCGCCGCGGCAAAAAGCCCCACCCCCTCCGCATCAAATGGCAGCTACGCCTGGAGCCTCACCAAGCCCTCTAGAGCACCAGCATTGGAGGCAAGTGGGACCTCCACCACCCCCAAGATACCCAAGAGGGCGCCCTACACTACAGAATCAAATCCCTGTAACACCTGCAGCCAATCTGCCTAAGGGGGCAGAGCGTGCACCAAGAAGTCGGTCCGAGGCACAATGCACAGGGGAAGCATCAGCACAGCCGCCAGGGGATCCTCCAGCCGCGGCAACACCTGCAGCTCATGGGTCTGCTTGTGTAACCACTTCTCCTCCCAGCTCTTCCGGAAGCGTGCGGACCCAACAGGACAGCCCAACAGCTCCATCCCCTCCGTCGTCAATGGAATCCGTGCCAACACGCCAGGAAGAGCATACCTTGTCCGCCGCCACCGGAGACAATTCTTCGGCTGAACGTCAAGCCCCTGGCTGCGTGCCACCCGAAGCATGGTAGAGAAGCACGTGGCTAAGGCTTTCGGCTCAGTGCAAATCATGGTATCATCCTGGAAAGTGCACACGTGCCCCAAAGCAGCACCCTGGAGGCCGCGCAACTCCGCTGCCCCCGCCTTCAAGTCCGGTAGCAGAGCCAAGTCAAAGAGTACTTGCCCCATTGGGTCCCCCTATCGCACCCCGACTTGGCTCTCCAGGACGGCCGGTGCACTGACCCCGAATAACAGTAGCTGCCCAGGGGATGAGTAGAACTGCCGCAAGGACACCAAAGAGCCGAAACCCCTATCACGCACCACCTCAAACACACAATTACGCTCAATCTCGTTGAAGGCATTGTGGATGTCGAGGCGCAAAAGCCAGAACAAAGGATGCGCCCCGAAGATGGCGCGCGCCCCCCGCACAAGCAACGCCGCCCCCTCCGACACGCCCACCCCAAAATGGAGAGGTTACAACACTTTCTTTATCTTCTCCTTATCCCGCAGCAGCAGGACCCGTCCAGCCAGCCTGAACAACGCCTTGCCCACAGCAATGGGCCGAACACCCTCCTCCTTGGTGTCCCCCTTGAGCAAGGGGATAAGGCGATTGTGCCCCAAGAATGTGGCAGCCTCCCTCGGCGGTACCCCAGAAAGGATGAGACGAACCACGACTGTCAAAGACTCCGGCCCAACCAGGGTATCAAGGATGAGGTCACGAAGCATATCACAAGTCAGCCCCCTTGGGCCAGCCCGTGAGCCCCGCGGCGCCTCCTGCAAGGCCTCAACAACCATGTCTTCCGTGACCGCATGAAGGAGAAGGCCCTCCAGAGAAACAAATGGGGCAATCCAAGAAGCCAACGGGGACAATGATGGGGGATGACGCTCCTTGAGAGCTCGACGAGCGCACTCTGTCCCAGCTGCTGGAGGACGCGAAGAAAGCATCTCCACCCCCCGGCCTGGAGCACCCTAGTGCACCATGCGAACTGCATGTTTCCACTGCCCCTCCTCTGCTGTGAGCCCCTGCGCCAATGACAACCGGGTCGTATGCCGCACTGGTGGAGCTGGGCTCAATGCTAACTTGGTGGCTTCCATTGCCTCCTCCACAAGCCCCGCCAAGTCACCTTGCACAAACCGCTTACAGCACTCAAGGACGATCTCATGCTCAGGACGTCTGCGCCCCTGCCCCTGCTCACAAACTGGCCCCTGCTCCTGCTCGCGCTTGTCGTGTGTCACCGTCCGACAAAGCAAGATTTGAATGTGGAGGAGGAGCAGCAACCGAACACGCAGGTTCTCAGCGTTGAGGGACGGCCCCACCACCCAGGAACGGCAATGCTCCAAAAGAGCCGCCACACGACGGCGCGGCTCCCCGTACACACGCCGTTGAACCGCAGGCGCCGCGATAAGAGTGGATAGTAAGTCACTCGTAGGGTCCACCAACACCCCGCCAAGCCGCTCCCGACATACGCCAACAACACTCTCCCATGCCGTGCAGATGAGGAGTCTTCGGCCGGCCGTGCAACCTCACCAGCTTCTAGGAGACCCTCCAAGCGCCCCCTGACCAGACCGGCGGCATCGAGCAGGGTCGGCCCACCCAAGCGCCGCACCTCCTTGGGTACACCGGCAGCAATGACCTGCCCTGGCGCCACCAGTGCAAGCCCCGATTTGGACAGACGGTCGGCGATTGAGGTCTTCTCCCGAGGGATCCAGTTGAACAAGGTCCGCTGGATGCCCCATGCCGCCTCCAGGATCTCATCGCGGCGGCGCCGAAGACGGTCCATATTGATCCTGTATCGGCCCCGGAGCTGGTTGACCACCAGCTCAGAGTCCCCCACGGAAAACACATGCTGCAGCCCTACCTCCTGCGCCAGGCAAATCCACAAGCGCACCGCCGCATACTTTGCCTCGTCTGTTGGTTGATGGGCTCTCCAGGCGCAGCCAAGCAGAATGCAGAACCACCCCCTTGGGATCGAAAAGCACAGCCTTAGCCCCACCCACACGAGGACCACGCATGTCAGCGGCACCGTCAAAGAATATCCAGGAGGGAGGAAGAGCCGGTGGCGGGGGAGGGGGTGGTGGGAGAGAGGGGCGGAAGGCGAGGGTGGAAGCAGATGGGGGAGGAGGCGGAGGGGTCAGCGGTGTTGACGACGACGACGAAGGCGGCGTAGGAGACTGAAGAGGTGGA
>SZWC01000386.1:31941-45989 GCA_023375785.1 Penium margaritaceum
GTCGTGCATCCGTAGGATCAGACGGCGCTCCGTTTGGACGCTTGTGCGCAGAATTATGGCCAAAACAGTGGTTTTGGGCCGGTTCAGGTTTGACAGGCACCGCCGTGTGCGCCACCCGCCGTGAGCCACGGCGGCTATTTATGCTGTGGACCTGTCATTTGTTATTTCTCTCTGCATTTACTTCAGTTGAAGCTTGAGATACAAGTGCACTTGTCTCTCCCTACCCTTGCTGTCCCTTGCATGACCTGTGTGTCAACCAGCCAGACCCGTGCTGTCAGGCTAGCAAGCAGAAAGGCTAGGGAGCTTCCTGGAATATTCTCAAGAGGTCACTAGGTGTCTTTGACACATAAACCAATACTCCCCCATGACCCATAGCCGACACACAACACACACTCACATGGGCGTGACAAGGCATGACCAACAAGAATGTATGCAAGTATGCACAAGAACGAGGACTCAACAGGGAGCATCACGAGCACATAACAAGCCAGCGGCATGGACTGCAATGTTGAAGAAGCTGCTGCTGAGTGCCTTTGTGAGGAATTCATTTCTTTGTGGTCAAGTGTCAACCCATACGATATGGACATCACATGCAGCCACTCTCTCCTCCACACGCAAGTATGGTGCATGCCATCATGCTCAATAATTGCCATGGTGCTTTGATTATCATAGTGTTGTGTGATACAACGAGTGGGGACAAGCAACTGCTGTAACAGGAGACACAACCAAAGGCTTTTGCCTTCTCTTTGCCCTTGCCATTGCCACGACCCCGACCGCGGCCACAACCTTGGGAGGCAAGAGCAGAGGCTGTGGAGGAGGTAGAGGAAGAGGATGATGGAGAGGATTATGAAGAGCCCATGGAGGAGGACGAGGGAGTGGTGAGAGCTGCGACTCCTGTAACAACAAAGCGATGAAGCCTCTTGTTCCGGAGACTGGTCCACCAGGTAGCAAGGCGCTCGGCGGTGAAGTCCCAAAGCACACCTGGAGGAGACTTTGGTGCGACAGGCTGCGAAACGAGTCACTGCAGCTCATGTGCTTTGACATCCCGGAGAAGGCCAGAGAGCTCAAGAATGAGTCCGTTGACGATGGTGAGGACAGTCGACAGCTGCCCAGGAGCAGCATCACCGAGGTCACGAAGGAGCTTGAGACCGCGAGCCCAGTAAGCGTCAGCGGTCTCATCAGCACACATCAGAAGCTTGTTAAACTGAACAACGAGGACACTTTGTTCCGCCTGACCGGTGATGGAATGGCAACAATGAAGCATGGCGTAAACACCAATTGGCCCAGCTGGGCGGCCAGTAGAAGGATCGGCGTTGAACGTGCAAACATCGTCCACTAGGTGCTCAGCCGTAGCGGGGTTGAGAGAAAAAATAGCACGAGCAGCTACAGCACGAGCAGGGATGAAAGGAGGGTTTGCAAGAGGATCAGGGGTGAGGGAGTACTCCCAGAGACATTCGACCTAGGCCCAGACGCTAAAGTGAATGTTCCCAGACACGAAATAGGTAGTTCACCATGAAGTAGGTAGGCTGTGTCTGACCACTCTCCTCATTTGCGGTTAACTACCCACTTCGTGACAATGTCATGCCCGGCGACTAGCGCTGTGCTCTTAGTAGTAGGACATGAGAGGAGCAGCGCTCGAGGGCTCGTTCTGCCCCTGCATGAAGTTCCCTGCCACCAAGGTGGCTAGGAACAAGTTTTCGTTGGATGCCTCAAGCCTTTACTTTAAGCGTTGATGTTGCTGTAGCTCATGAGGTCGAGGCTGCTGCAGTTGTCGCAACTGTTGGTAATGCAAAAGTGGCTGCTGCTACCACTGCCGCAACTGCAGCTGTCATCGCTGCTACTCCCTATACCGAAGCTGCAGCTGCAGCTGCCGCCACACTTGGTTAAGGTTGTTGCTATAGCCGTTATAGCAGTTGAAGAGGTTGCTATGGTTGCGGAAAGGTAGTGCCGCAGGGCAATGTCGCAAGGCACTGCTGCAAGGCGTTGCTACTATTGCAGAGCTTGATGCCACGTTGCCGCAGTTGACGCGGCTGCCGCCGCTGCTACTGCTGCTGTCGAGAATGCAGCAGCCGTTTCTGTCATTCATTATGCTTCTGCACCTGCCCCAAGGCTATGACTGCCAAGTTCGCTGCGGGTGCAGCACGGCAACGCCGGAAGGCAAGGCCACAAGCCAGTGCCGGAAAGGCGGCGGCTACTGACGAGGCCACTGCTGCAGCTGCAGCCACTTTTGCTGTTGTGGAAGAGAAGTACAATGGTGGCGGCCAAAGGCAGCGGTGGTGGCTGGAAGCGCCACCAGCCGGCAAAACGTGTGGGTGTAGCGAGGTAGAGCCTTGTCAGGCACGTTTCTTGGCTGAGATGACCAGGAGGCGTGGCTGGAGCAGAGATGGTCAGAGCTCCTGGCCATTGAGGCTAGTAGTGTGGTGGCGGCGGCGGCGATGGCCCCGTCACTCACGGCCCGGATCTTGCGTTCAAGCTTGAACGCTACGCACTCTCTCCGAACGGCAGCAACTCCTTGTCAGTGGCATCCTCACACCAAAGGAGGTTTGGAAAAAGCTTGAGTCCACTTATGCTTCCAAGTCAATCCTCATGAACATGCAGCTGCGTCGTCGCTTTCACACAGTAAAGATGGATGAGTCTGGATCCATGATTGATTACATCAACATGGTG
Organism: Penium margaritaceum; assembly: GCA_023375785.1. NCBI lineage: Eukaryota > Viridiplantae > Streptophyta > Zygnematophyceae > Desmidiales > Peniaceae > Penium > Penium margaritaceum. The sequence goes on from SZWC01000386.1 coordinate 34,609, forward strand.
AAGTCTCTCTCTAACCAACTTGCTGCGATTGAGGACCCTGTCAAGGAGCGTGTGCTCATGCTAACCATCCTCTCTGGCATTCCTAGCAGTTACACTCCTCTCATTGTTGCCCTAGCGTGGCGACAAGCTCTCCCTAAACGATGTGGATGAGAGCTTGCTGTTTGAGGAGGAGCAGCGCAAGGGAGAGGAGGGCGGAAGCGGACTGGACGCCGATCTCATCACCAACTCTGGTCATGGGGGTGGTACGGCACCAACCACGCGTAACGGCGGAGGAGGGAAGAAGAAGGGGAACTGCCACTACTGCAAGAAGCCGGGCCATTAGGCGCGCGAATGCCAGAAGAAGAAGGCAGACCTTGCGCCTGGAGTGGGAGCGGGAAAGAATTCCGACGCTTCCGCGAACGCAGCAGATTGGAAGAGTGAATTTGTGACCACCATCCGGGTCCTGCATGTCTCTGAAAACACCGCCTTGTTCTGGATCATTGACTCGGGAGCCACGTAGCACATGACATGTCGTCGGGAGTGGTTCGTCGTCTACACCGCCATCGAGCCTCGTCGGGTATACATGGGGAACAATCATGAGCGAATGGCAGTTGGGGAGGGTGAGATTGTATTTTGTGCTTCCGTTGAGGGAAAGCACGTGGAACGTCGTGTGAATGGGGTGCTCCATGTTTTGGGGCTGGCAGATAACCTCCTCTCTGTCTCATCTCTCATCTCCGAAGGCATGCAGGTTTGCTTTGAGAATGGTGGCTGCACCATCTCTGCCCGTGCAGGCCGTGTGCTTGCAGAAGTGAACAAGGACGGTCTTTACTGCCTCTACGCGGCGTCGGAGAAGGAAGCCAACTCAGCGTTGGCGGCGAGAGAGGGAAAACACGACATCGGCCTGTGGCACCGCTGGCTCGGTCACCTCCGATTTGGCGCCATCATCTCCATGGAGCAGATGGTCCTTGGCCTGGAGCTTAAGGGGGTGAAACAGCCTGGTGCATCGGCTTGTGAGAGCTGCATTGAAGGGAAGCAAGCCTGTGCTCCTTTCATGCGGGAAGGGAAGGGAGCGGCTGAGCTTCTCTCACTCGTTCACAGTCCTTGTCTGGCAAGTTGTAATTTGTCACGTTCATTGATGACAAGTCGAGGAAGACGTGGGTGTCCTTCTTGGCTGGCAAGGATGAGTGCTTAGATGCTTTCAAGGTGTGGATTGTCGCTGCACAGAATGAGAGTGGCAGGCGGTTGAACGTGCTTTGCACCGATGGTGGAGGAGAGTACCTCTCCAACGACTTCCGCACCTTCCTCAAGCATCGCGGGATCAAGCACGAGGTCACCCCACCTGGAACATTGCGACTGAACGGCGTGGCTGAACGCGTGAACCGCACACTCATGGAGCGTGTTCGCACCATGCTCCAAGACGCGGAGCTGCCACCAACCTTCCGGGCGGAAGCGGTCAACACTGCCGTGTACCTGAAAAACCGAAGTCCCACGTGCGCCGTGCCACTGATGACACCGGAGGAGGCGTGGATGGGACGCAAGCCAACAGTGACACACGTGAAAGTTTTCAGGTGTAGCGCATTTGTGCACGTGCCTACCAGTAGCCGTAAGAAGCTTGACGCAAAGTCAGTGAAGGCCGCCTTCCTTGGCTACGACACCATGGGATACCGCCTCTACAACCTCGCTGCACGCAAGATCATCCGCAGCCGTGACGTGGTCTTTCAAGAGGATGTGAAGGGCTGGACTTGGAGCCCTATGTCTGCAGCTCCATTTGCTCCCGCACTTGTACCTGAAGTGGGAGAAGTTCCGGTAGCAGAAGAGGATGGTGTGGAAGATGGCGCTGACAGTAGTAACGACAAGGAAGTGGAGGGAGCTGCGAAGGAGAAGGAGCCAGGAGCCGAATCTGATGAGGAGGAGCAACAAAGCAACATACAGCAGCTGCCACGACGATCCACACGCATTAGCAAAGGTGCAAAGGACAGTGGGGAGCCGCTAAGGCGATCCGAGCGCCTCGCAAGCAGAAAGAGGCCACAGGAGGAGCTGGTGAACCTGTGCAGCGTTCCACCACCAACAAAGTTGTCTGACCTCGAGCTTCTCTTCCTCACAGTCACCAATGACCCAGCCACATTTGCTGAAGCCATGCGCAGCGCCGATGCGGCATATTGTCATGCCGCAGCAGACAAGGAGTATGGTGTGCTCATGACGAACGGCACCTGGACCCTCGAGGAAGCTCCACGTGGCAGCCGGGTGATCGGGCACCGGTGGATCTTCAGGCGCAAGCGTGGTGCGAATGGTAAGGTGCTCAGGTACAAAGCACGCTTGGTTGCAAAGGGGTATGCACAGACTGGGGGTGTGGATTACAATGAGACATTTGCACCTGTCACAAAGTTCCCATCCATCCAAGCGATCCTCGCTCTTGCTGCTGCTATGGACTGGGAGGTGCACCAAATGGATGTGACTTGTGCATTTCTGAATGGTGACCTCGATGAGGTTGTGTACATGGAGCAGCCGGACGGGTATGTGGTGGAGGGAAAGGAGGATGTGGTATGCAAGATTGTGAAGGCCCTCTACGGCCTGAAGCAAGCCCCGCGAGCATGGTACCACAAGATGGATGAGCAGCTGGCTGGCCTTGGCTTTGTGCACAATGAAGCTGGCCATGCAGTCTATGGGTGCACGCAAGTGGCCAGCCAGGTCATCATCTTGCTCTATGTTGATGATCTGCTCATTGCATCTGACTCCAAGTCTCTTTTGGACGATGTGAAGCAGTCCCTTGCTGCAAGGTTCGATATGAAAGACATGGGAGAGCTCAGCTACTACCTTGGTCTTCAGGTCAAGTACGACCGGCACCAGCTGACTTTGGAGTTGTCGCAGAGCACGTACGTGAGAGACATCGTCAAGCGCTTCAACATGGAAGGAGCGCGCAAGGCCGCAACACCACTGGAAGTGGGAGCGAAGCTGAGCATGACGCAGACACCCCGCGGCATGCAAGAGAGCAGCTGCATGGAAGCAGTGTCGTACCAAGCAACAGTTGGCATGCGCCTCGACATCAGCCAAGCAGTGGGAGTGCTCAGCAAGTTTTGCGCAAATCCGTCGTGTCGCATTGGGAGGCGGTCAAGCGCGTACTACGCTACCTTGACAGCAGCAGCACCCTTTGCCTCACCTTCAACGGCAACAACAGCCCCATCCTCATCGGCTACATTGATGCAGATTGGGTAGGTGACCTGGACACAAGGAGGTCGACCAGTGGGTTTGTGTTTGTACTCGGGGGAGGTGCAATCAGTTGGAGGAGCAAGAAGCAAAAGTGCTTCGCCCTCTCCTCTACCGAAGCTGAGTACATCGCCTTGAGTGAAGCAACAAAGGAAGCCATGTGGCTGTGTGAGCTGCTGGCAAGCCTTGGACAGCAGCAGACCACAGCGACTACAATCTACTGTGACAACATGAGCACCATTGCTCTGACCAAGGACGCAGAGTTTCACGCCCGCACCAAGCACATTGACCTGCGATATCACTTCATCCGCGAACTCGTGGCAAAGCAGGTGGTGAAGATCAAGTTCTGCCCTTCAAGCATGATTCTTGAAGACTTCCTGACCAAGCCGCTGGCAGCGCACCGCTTTCAGCAGCTGAGGGGACAGTGTGGACTTGTGTGATTTTTATTCTCACAAAGTGGGAGAATGTTGGATATGGGGTGCCAAAAAAAAGTGACCAAAGTGGGTTGCTCGATAAAAATCATCAGATCACAACAGTGAATAGAGGATGTTTTGCTGGTTCTGTAGCACTTTACGGAACTCGATTCGGAGTCCGTTTGAGGGAGATGTGGATTTTCAAGGGTTGGTGGCAATGGGTCCGGTTCAAGTGACGGCTCCTGCACTACCAGCACCAATGACGGCCACAATTATTGGCCAGGGAGGTTTGGAGCAGCCTTCAAGGTAGAACGGCGGCAGGAGGAAATTCAGGGAGCTTCAAGGAAGGTCTCCACCAAGATTATTGGTTGTGCACATGGCAGGGATGGTAATTCTCTTGTGTGAGTGTGACTGCCGCTCATCCCGCTAGGCTAGGAGTGTGCTAGGAGGTGAACTTTGACAGAGTGGTTCTTCCAGCTCCATGTGTCAAATGAGGCGTACTTAGGCTTGTTAGAAAGCTGTACTAATGTAATTTCTCACTCAAGAGTCGATTTAGTTATTCACGTTCTTTGCAAACCTNGGCTCCTGCACTACCAGCACCAATGACGGCCACAATTATTGGCCAAGGAGGTTTGGAGCGGCCTTCAGGGTAGAAAGGCGGCAGGAGGACCTTCAGGGAGCTTCAAGGAAGGTCCCCACCAAGATTATTGGTTGTGCACATGGCAGGGATGGTAATTCTCTTGTGTGAGTGTGACTGCCGCTCATCCCGCTAGGCTAGGAGTGTGCTAGGAGGTGAACTTTGACAGAGTGGTTCTTCCAGCTCCATGTGTCAAATGAGGCGTACTTAGGCTTGTTAGAAAGCTGTACTAATGTAATTTCTCACTCAAGAGTCGATTTAGTTATTCACGTTCTTTGCAAACCTACATTTGCTTCCGTAATTTCTGTCTGTGCAACCTGCAACTCCTTCTCACAAACAGTTGGTCCTGCCTAGGCGGCTCTTGGTGAGCCTGATCAGCTCCCTGAGGGCTGCCCCAGTTTCCATCAGGTGGAATCTGAGCTTCTCCCTCTTGTGCACTTTGACGTGTGTGATCCCATGCCATCACAGTCCTTTTCCGGCAAGCTTTTCTTTTTCACACTCATTGATAACAAGTCACAAGAAACGTGGTTGTTCTTTCTAGCTGGGAAGGATGAGTGTTTTGATGCATTCAAGGCATGGGTGGCTGCTGCACAGAATGAGAGTCGCAGGTGTCTAAAGATGCGTTCCACTGATGGTGGAGGCAACTACCTTTCCAACTTCTTCCAAGACTTCTTCAAGGACCGCAGGATCCAAGATGAGGTGACCCTATCCGCAACACGGCAGCTGAACGGCGTGTCTGATCATACCAACCGCATGCTCATGGAGCGTGTCTACAACATTCTCAAGGACGCCAAGCTCCCGCCAACATTCTGGGCGCAGGCAGTCAACACTGCCATATACTTGAAAAACCAGAGCCCAAGAAGTAACGTATTGCTGATGATGCCGGAGGAGGTGTGGAAAGGATGCAAGCCAACTTTCACGCACGTAAAGGTTTTTGGGTACGGTGCAATTTGTCCATATGCCTACCATTAAAAGCAATAAGTTGGTTGCCAAGGGGGTGAAGGCCGCCTTTGTCGACTACAAAACCATACGATACTACCTATAGAACCTTGACGCATGCAAGATCTTCTGCACTCATGATGTGGTATTTAAGGAGGAAGTGCAGTTCTGCACATAGAACCCTATGGAAGCAATCACAGTTCCTCTGGCTCTTGAGCCAGTGAGATCCAAATAGATTGCAACTGAAGAGGAGCGAGCGGAAGGTAGTGGTGACAGGCGATCAGGAGGAGCCGAGGAGGCGAAGTAGCTGGCAACTGAAGCAGATTAGGAGGAGCAGCCGAGCAAGCAGCAGCAGCTGCCACAAAGGTCTGGACACCTCAACCATGGTATGGATGGTCCAGTGGAGCCGCTTTGGTGATCCGAGCTCCTCGCAAGAAAACATTAATCTTTGGAGGAGCAACTGAAACTGTACACTTTTTGAAAGATTCAGTCGCTCCTCTAGCTCATTACTGTAGCGGCAAGGGCAAGGGTTGCATGGATGGAGGGAAGATTTGTGATGGGTGTAATCCACACCCTCAGTATGCACATACCCCTCTGCAACCAGCCGTGAGCACCGCACTTGCACTAAAAGATCCACCTGCAGCCGATCACCCGGCTGCCACGTCAAGCTTCTTCAAGAGTCCAGGTATTTTCATTCATGAGTGCCTTGTAATCCTCATCTACGGAGGCACGCCAATCTGCCACATTGTCACTGCACATGGCTTCACTCAATGTCGTTGGGTCATCAGCAACGGTGAGGAAGAGGAGCTAGAGGTCAGAAGCTGAGGTACAACAAGGAGGTACACCAGATGGATGTGACGTGTGCATTCCTGAATGATGACCTTGAGGAGGATGTATAAATGGAGCAGCTGTCAGTTTCTTTCATGAAGAGGCAGGAGGATAATGTATGCAAGCTTGTGAAAACACTGTATAGCCTGAAGCAAGCGCCGCATGCATGGTACCACAAGATTGATGAGCAGCTGGCTAGCCTTGGTTTTGTGCATAGCGAGGCAGATAATGCGATCTATGGGCGCACACAGGATGTAAGCCAGGTCATCATCATGCTCTGTGTTTATGAATTTATTAAAGCCTGTGACTCAAAGTCTCTCCTCGAATATTCTAAGAAGTCCCTTGCCGCCAAGTTTGACATGAAGGGCATCAAAGAGCTGAGCTACTACCTGCGTCTCCAGGTGAACCGTGATCAGCAGCAGTAGACCTTGGAGCTATAGTAGAGCACTTATGTGAGCAAAATTTTCAAGCACTTTAACATGGGAGTTACAGGGAAATTGGTGACACCAATGGAAGTGGGAGCAAAGCTGAACCTCACGTAGGAATCTCACGACAAGAAGCAGAGCAGCCGCATGGAGGCGGTACCATAACAGGCACAATCGGGAGCCTCATGTATATAGCCGTCAGCACGCGCCTCGATATCAGCCAAGCAGTGGGAGCAGTGAGCAAGTTCTGCACCGACCCCGGTGTGCCATGTTGGGAGGTGGTCAAGTGTGTGCTACGCTACCTCAACAGCAGCAGCAGCATTAGCCTCATCTTCCACCGCAACAACAACCCCATCCTCATCGGCTACAGCAATGCATAATGGGGTAGAGATCTGGAAACAAGGAGATCTACTAGTGGTTTTGTGCTTTTTCTTGGAGGAGCAGCAATGAGCAGGGGGAGCAAGAATCTGGAAGTTGCTGGAGTGTGTTTCTCTCTCCTCCACCGAGGCAGAGTACATCGCTCTAAGCAAAGCGGCAAGAGAAGCAGTGTGGTTGTGTGAGCTACTTGCAAGCTTTGGGCAGCAGCAGAAAACAGCAACGACCATCTACGGTGACAACATGAGCAACATAGCGCTCAAGAAGAACACAGAGTTCCACGCCCGCACCAAGTACATCTACTTGCGGTACCACTTCGTCAACGAGCTCATGGAAAAGGAGGTGGTGCATATCAATTTTTGCTCCTCAAGCATGATGCTGGCAGATTACCCAACAAACCACTGGAAGCGCATCAATTCTGGCAGCCGAGGGCACAATGTGGACTTTTGTAACTTTTATTCTTGCAAAATGAGAGAGTTATGGATGTACGGTCCCAAAAAGTGACCGAAGTGGGTTTCTTAAGAAAAATCGGGCACAACAGATGCAAAGAGGATGTATTCCTCGTTCTGTAGCATTTTACAGAACTCGATTCAGAGTCTGTTTGAGGAAGATATGGATTTTCAAGGTTTGGGGGTAGAGCGTTTGGTTCAAGTGAAGGCTCCTGCACTACCAGCACCAATGACGGCCAGAATTATTGGCCAGGGAGGCTTGGAGCGGCCTTCAAGGTAGAAAAGAGGCAGGATGACCTTTAGGGAACCTCAAGGAAGGTCCTCACCAAGATTATTGGTTGTGCACATGGCAGGGTTGGTAATTCTCTTGTGTGAGAGTGTGACTGCCGCTCATCCCGCGAGGCTAGGAATGTGCTAGGAGGTGAACTTTGACACAGTGGTTCTTCGAGCTCCATGCACCAAACGAAGAATATTTAGACTTTTTAGAAAGCTGTAAAGATTTTCTTCAGGATACATGAATGAAATGAGGCATCCGAGCTCTCTACACAACATTACAAGCTTCTGTATTTTTTTTCTTTGCAACCTGAAACTTGTCTCTCTCATAACATGGGTCCTGCCTTGTGGCTCTTGGTGAGCCTGATCACATCCCTGAGGGCTGCTCAAGTTTCTATCAGAGGGGGGTGGGGAGTGGGCTCTGAGTTGATTCCCCTATGGCCTCAAGCCAAAAGTCTTAGCTGATCACTTGTGTCTTGGTAGGTGGCTGCAGGCTACCTGATTGGCCACCGGCCACTTTGCCAACCAGCACCAGGTTTTTTGGTGGACAGGGAGGAGTGGCCAATGGCCAGGCTTTCTGCAACAAAGGGAGAGGGCCCAGCTGGCCCCCTTGCGCAAAATCTATAGAACAGTTTTTTTTTCAAATATTTTTTTCTTCCATTTTTTTTTTATGTATATGATTCACTGGTCACATCACAGCTTCTCTCAAGGTGCTATCTTTTTGGTGGCCTATGTGCCACACCTTTACCTCACACATGCTCTACCTCCAAATGGTAATTTTCAGCAATGACATGCTACCAACATAATACGGGTTTTTTTCCAGTCTGAAACATTTTCCCTAAGAATCTTGAAGAATGCTTTCTTTTTATAACAGGAGCCCACATAACATCAGTGTTATTTTGATTTCTCAGAGGGTGTAAAAAAACCATACCACCTGGGAGCCGCTTGACTGCTATGTGGTGCTCATGATCCATGCACTCCATATCAATTTCACAATTTCAACTTTGTCTCTCTTCTGAAATGTGGTGAAGGAGAAAACTGTACAGAGCCACTCTCATTGGCAGTGTCAGAAAGTAAGACAGAACTCTGGGATGTGAAGAGGCTGACCAAGAGCCACCTAGGTGAAAGAAGTTGATTGTGAAACATTTTTAGGTTCAAGTGACGCTAAGTATGGAAGGTTGTGAATTATTTTTGAGAAAAAATATTCTACATCAAATCTTGAGTGAGAAATAATACAAACATAGTAGCCTAACAGGACTCCAAATGCCTTACTTGACTGACGGGAAAAAAACATGCAACTTTGACAAAGATCACCCTCTATTGTACTCGTAGAATAACAGGATGAGCAGCAATTGATTTCAGATGCATGGACCCTTCCTCCTCCTTCACTTGCACTTGCAATAATTATGTGAAGCTTTGTGACTGAAGTATGCTAAAATTCCTCCTGATGTTTTGGGCCTTAAAGGCTGCTCTCTGCCTCCCTGGCCAATAACTTTGCCCATGTTTGTTCCTTCAAGTGCTGGCGATGTCACTTGAGTTGGACCCATGACCTCCAAAAATTGAAGAACCATATCTCACTTGAATCATCCCAAAACTGAATTCCGAAATATGCTATGAATTGTGTTAAAGAATCTACATGAGAATGCTTTTCACAATATGTTTTCCAAATTGATAGCATCCTCATATATTTCATTATCCCAATTTCTTCTCTGTCAAGTAATTCTCATGCACATAATTTACAATTACATCATTTGCAATCCAAGTGCACTTACTCTAGATTGCAAATTGCTGAATTTTCCCACTTTCTCAGATTTTTTTTAAAACACAAACTTTATCTTTATCTCTGCGATGTTGACCATGGGATAGACCTGAAGTAAGGCAGCAGACCGACCGTCATGGGAACATATGAGATGAGCGATGAAGAGCTGATCGAGCTAAAAATATATCTGAGTGAGATGCTCAATCTCAAGTCCTTGAGGCCATCCATGTCCACATACACCACAGCTGTACTTTTTGTTAGAAGAAATAAAAAAATGTGGGCCTGCATGGACCATAGGGCGCTTAATGATATTAATGCCAAGAACCGTTACCCCCTTACATGAAAAAAAACTTTCTATGACCAACTCCATGAAGTGAGGATTTCCACCCAAAAGAGCCCTTGGAGCGGCTATAATAAAATCTGCATATGTGATAAGGAAATCGAGAATATGGCATTTGTGCACCAAATATAGGCAGTTTGAATTCAAGATGATGCCGCTTGGTCTCACGAACGCCCACAAAATATTTATGGTAACTACAAGTAGTAGGGTTTGGGGTTTAGGGTTTAGGGTTTGACCGAAGAATTGGAGCCATTCCCCTTCAAGTGACTGACGGAGAATGGTTGCACATGTGGGAAAAAATGCATGGTCTTGAGCTGAACATTGTGGTGCATAAAACAGGGTGTTGGCAGTCACTCATACATTCACGATGTGGCTGTTCTAGCTGAAATATGGGCAATGTGTCATATGCATTAACTGCCACTCATGGAAGAACTTCATGACTCGGCCCAAAGAGTCATTGAAAAATGAAATGGATGACTTTCTGAGTCCAACTTTGACTACGTCATTGAATACTTTCCTAGAAAAAGAAATCTGAAGGATTCTCACAGCTAGCGACCAGGTCAGTGATGGATATGAGAGTGCCAGAAAGTGACAAAAATAGGTTGCTCGATAAAAATCATCAGGTCACAAAAGTGAATAGAGGATGTTTTGCTGGTTCTGTAGCACTTTACGGAACTCGATTTGGAGTCCGTTTGAGTGAGATATGGATTTTCAAGGTTGGTGGCCATGGGTCCGGTTCAAGTGATGGCTCCTGCACTACCAGCAGCAATCACGGCCACAATTATTGGCCAAGGAGGTTTGGAGCGGCCTTCAGGGTAGAAAGGCAGCAGGAGGACCTTCAGGTAGCTTCAAGGAAGGTCCCCACCAAGATTATTGGTTGTGCACATGGCAGGGATGGTAATTCTCTTGTGTGAGAGTGTGACTGCCGCTCATCCCGCTAGGCTAGGAGTGTGCTAGAGGGTGAGCTTTGACAGAGTGGATCTCAGTGCTCCCTTAGCCAAATGAGGCATATAAGGGCTTGTTAGAAAGCTGTGATGATTTACTTTCTCACTCAAGAGTTGATTCAGACATTCGCATTCTCTGCAGACCTACATTTGCTTCCATAATTTCTGTCTGTGCAACCTGCAACTCCCTCTCACAAACAGTTGGTCCTGCCTAGGCGGCTCTTCGTGAGCCTGATCACCTCCCTGAGGGCTGCCAAGTTTCCATCAGTGGTATCAGAGCTAGAACAAGGCTTTGTCTCATCCTTGAGGCATTCCTTGCACCCTGTTGTGTGAGAGAGCCATTTGTGGGCTGAACGATGCACTACCATGGCGACATCCGCTTCCGTGGTGGCCGGCGTCAACATCGCCAACTTCGAAGGCAAGAACTTCTTCAACTGGAGCAACAACATGAAGATGGTACTGATGGAGAAGGTTCTCTGGAGCCAGGTGGATGAGAAGGAGAAGGAACCAGAAGAAAGCTCCCTATCCCCTGTCAAGGCCCGTACCTACCGCGAGAAGCGTGACCGCGCCCTCGCAACCATCTACCTCCACCTCGCCGAACGGCAACAACTCCTTGTCCGTGGCATCCTCACGCCAAAGGAGGTTTGGAAAAAGCTTGAGTCCACTTATGCTTCCAAGTCAATCCTCATGAATATGCAGATGCGTCGTCGCTTTCACACTGTGAAGATGGATGAGTCCGGATCCATGATTGACTACATCAACATGGTGAAGTCTCTCTCTGACCAGCTTGCTGCGATTGAGGACCCTGTCAAGGAA
>SZWC01000386.1:59558-74622 GCA_023375785.1 Penium margaritaceum
CCCCCCCCCCCCCCCCACCTCTCCCCTCTTTAAATTCCATTGATGTTCTTTCCCTCTGGTGTTGTTTTTGCGCGCCAACAGGACGCCGATGAGCAAGGTTTGGGAAGACCTCAAGCATCTGGTCCTCCTGCTTGATATAGTCTGGGCTGGAGGTTAAATTTGGTCACCACAAAAGACTTTAGGTTCAAACCCCTAGATTGGCTGGGCTGTAAGAGATATAGTTAGTCAGGTGTTTTTCATGTACTGTGTATCCTGTAGAGTGATCTTCCAGGATGTTTTCCTGTGTGCTTGATACAAAGAATTATCTGGCAACGGCTGCAACAATGATGTAAGAAGTTTCTGTCTAACCAACTTGTGTCTGAGTACCTATTTTGTAGTGTATTGAGCAACTGTAGCTAAGGAGAGTCTGACATTTAGAACCAATCACCCCAAATTCATGCACTTCGCAAACAGTGTACACCACGTTCAACCATAAATGAGATGTTTCCAAGAAATTCCCTTCTAGTGGTTTCGAAACAGCAGAAGATGGTGAGAACCTTCCACTACATAGAGGTTGCAACATTTCCATACACACTCCTAAAGACAGACATCTCAACTCGTACCATGTTCTTAAGGAAGCTTCTTATCTTCCTAGTTTTTCCTCGTACAAAATCCATAAAAATGTTTTTAGGAATCCTTGGAATCTTCCATGTGTGATGTGCTTTTCTAAAGGTTTTAAAGACATGAATTAGGAATATTCCTCTCGTCTTTAGCACTTTTGCATGCAAAACAGTCATATGAGATGTGCATATACATTTATGTTAGCATCTTATATGATGAGATTAGTTTCTTATTCTTATTATAATCCACGATTTCTTAAAGTATACTCATGCTGTGATCACTTAGATGACCTACTTGTGGCAACAAAGACGTGGAATGGGCACAAGACTACTTTTGAGAGGCCGATAGAGGAGGAATGTTTAATAAGTCCTTACCTAGTACTCGTGCAACTTATGGACCTTCTCTTTTGGTTTGGCCCACCTCCCTTCTACCCCCCCGACCCTACTAAGTGAACGTGGGGGGTGTAGGAGAAGGTGCACGGCGGATAGTGTGCATGCACCTTTCAACTGTGCACAAGTGCTCATTCTCCGTCTAACCATCTCCACGAACGTTCCATTTGTGCAGAAGTGTACAAATGTCTCCGAGAGGCACTGCAACAACCGTGCACTCCCATATGAAATCATGGTCTGCGCATTGCTGTTGTTGGGGGGTGGGGATCCAGACCCCAAACCTCCCCCCCCCCCCCCCCCCCCCCCCCCCCCCCGTTCCGAGCTGATAGGTGCATGTGACGATTGTACGGCAAAGTGCATGAAAACTACCACGCAAAGAAGATGCATTTGTACATTAGTGCAAGGGTCGTTGCACTGCCCTTCGTGCCGTCAATGCAACTTGATTGACTGTCGAAATGGGGCCGACTGCGGGAGGCACGCCAAAATACGAGAAGCGAGGTCTATGAGGTCGTCTCCGTGCTTCAAAAAATGGAAGTCTAGGAAAAAGGAACATAGATGCCACAAAACGGATGGTGAACTGTTTGATGCGATCGTGTAACGGTTTTAGATCCGATGTGCAATTCCCTCCCACTATGGAGGCAGCCGCAAATTGGGCTGAAATCCTGTAAGAGAAGAGAGAAGAGCTTTATCAATTTTGTTCAATTGTGTTTCTCAACAATACATGAGACGTTCGATCTTTTGATCGGACAGTTTTCGATCATTGATGATAACGCGAGATAGAAAAATAGCATCGAGATGAAGATGATAGCGAATTGTATGAAAATATTTGGTACATAATCGGTCACTCTTCTCTCACAATATAGGAAAACACTCCAGTGCATCTTGTAGAATCTACTTGATCTACGTACCCTTACCTCCATGTGTGCAGAATCATTGTGCGTGCAATTAATGTGCACAAAATTAGAAACGGGACGACTGGCAGTCGCATTGTGACTCAATTTTTGTTCTTTTCAAGTGCACAGCGAACGGTATCCGTTTTCACCGTCGGCTCGAGGTCGGACTTTGGCCTCGAAAGGACTGTTGATTCATAGTCATTGACGGTGCAAATAGTGCACATCAATTTGCTCAAAAGTGTACATTCACATCGACTGCCACTGGCATTTGACGTGCACTTGCGCATGCACTCCCTATGTGCACTTCTAAGCTGGAGGGGTGGGGGGACTCTAGGACCCGGAACCGTTGGATCCCCCCTCGCTCCAACCACTAGAGTGTATAGCGCGATTGCATACGGGGGTGCACAAACATCTCACTATAATACGGATAAATCTGTACAAATGTGCAATCAAGAACCTTCATAGATGTGTCTTTAGTGGAGATTCACTTGTGCACATTTGGGTCGCATGTGTCTATACACCATCGTGCACCTTACCATACACTCCCCACGTACACTCTGTTGAGCTGTTGGGGTGGGGGGAGCGAACCGGATAAAAGGGTCTACTTCAAACGAGGTCAATTCATCTGGTCGAATTGAAGATATTCTGCCTTTGTGGCCCTTTTTACTATTGCAGAAGAGAATACGACCAGCCCACTCTGCCTAAACATAGCCTGTTATAGGTCACCTTAAGGTTCCCAACACATGTTTAAGTTATAAAGACGTGGGCTATGAACGGGGTAATTCACAACATAGGCTAAAGTGTTTTGAAGGGTTATGAACAGAGAGAATAAGTGCTTAGCACTCATTTTCCATCACCTTAAAGGTCAAAAAACATTTGTGAGTCTTTCTTAGATTATTTACTATATTTTAAAGAATAAAATTACAAATGGAACTTTTATTTTTTTTATAAAGATTTTATCACGCTTTTTTCATATCTCCTAATAAAAAAATGTAGGAAACTTCCTCACATGATGATTAGGATTAGATGCCTTGCTAAAGAAGTGTGTACACTTTCAGCCACCCCACCCTCCCACATAAATCTAGCCTTCCTCAAAGTTCACTATACACTAGTTTCCAATTTAATATGCACCACACTCATATAATCTCACACGTCTACATCCACTCCTCATATGCACTTTCACCCAACACCCCCCACCCCCTCACATCCACCTTTACCTCAACCTACATGATTCAATGCACAAGTGGACATATACCACCACAAAACACAATCACATTCATACATCTCCTCATGCACTCCCTACATACACTTTCACCCCTACCCGTCCCTGATTGAGATCAAAATTATCAATCAACAAGACCAAGGGCTGTGCTGGAACTGATATGATACAGGTCATTTCTTGGATGTTCATTGTGGATAATAAATGAGGAGTTTTGGGGAATGAAATAGAAGTCATGAAGTTAAAAAGGGCAGGAGTAGAAAGTAAACATCCTATCCAACTGAAAAAATTTGTGCCGACCAATTTCCCATGTAAACGGCTCTCAGTGCCACAGACAAGGGTTCCTGGGATCGTAAAGTTGCTTCAGGGAGATGAGGATGACCAAACAAGGATACTCCCATGCATGCAAACTAGGATTTCAAAACTCACAAAACGGTATTGTTGCTACTAGATAGAGGAACTTCTAAGAAATTTAAAAGCAAAGGGATGGTTTGAAAGCTGGGTTTGCAAACCAAATGAGGGGATTTTTAAGGAAAGCCCATTGGTAGATGAAATTAGATTTGTCAATTTTGGGAACCACTCTAAGTGCAAGTGTGAAAAATGCAGTGGTTTTGGGGAGATGCCCAAACAGCAACCATAAAATAATCCCAGAAACAAAATTCATATACTAACACTATGCACAATTAGACTAGAGCAGCTGCACTGTCTACATAAATGATGAAACAAAAAGTGGCACCTGCCTTTGATCAATCAACGCACATGATGACTTTACCTGAGTCCAAAATTGACTACGTCATCGAGTACTTGCCTAGAAAAACAAATCTGATGGATTCTCACAGCTAGCAACCAGATCAAATGGACTTAATTAGCACGTTCCTACTTAAACCAGACTTGTACTTCACAAGGTTTTTCGTAAAGGGTCACAGGGAGTTTGGTGGGTACAAGAAAGCCAATTATTGTTTCAACAATCCCAACGGATGACGAGTCTCTTGTGAGGTTTTCAAACACCAGAGTGATGAGCTACTTCACCTACTGTAGGAGGATTGCCACAAACCCGGCTTAGGTAAGAACTTTGACGAGGATAAAACCATGAATTCTCGACAGATTCTATAGAATAAACCTCTCCGGATGTTGCGTCACAAGGTGAGGGCCCAGTGAGCCCTAGAGTGTTGGTTGGTGGAGTGCCATTTTGAAGGAAATGAATGGCCACTCTTTCCTAGAAATGTAAGCAAAATAATTTCCCGGAGCGATATTTGGGCACTCAATGTGCACGGTCCGATGATTTTCAGGGGTGAGATGCCAAACGTGTCTTGTGCCGATAATTTTCTGCAAGACATGAGGTCACAGCGGTGTCAACATCTGCCCACACACGTTGTTTCTTCTGAGTGTTCAGTACGCCCACTTCTCTTCCTCTAGAACGTACAGCAGGAGACATGAGCAGGTAACATTAGTGTCAACATCTGCCCCCACACGTGTCTGTTGGAAATGGACAATGGCCAATGACGTGGACTGAGCTGTAACTAAGCTGTGCGCTTTGTTTGGTTCAACCCCAGTATCTGGGACAGTGTTCGCTAATGCATGTGCAATCCACAAGGTAACCAACAGTTTGTTTCCAGCAACGGCTTCACATGCGACGTTCACAATAGCGACAAACAAGTTTTCAAAATGACCAGCGAGCAGCTTGACCACTTGTCGGAGAAAACACCCTGCACGAGAACGAAAAGCGAAATCAAATATTGTGCACACATTGGAGTCCTTTTGCGATCCAAACTGAGGCTGGCAGAGGGAGACCTTTGCATGGATCTCACAACAAAAAACAACAGGTCACAGCAATTTCAGGGCACCAACTGGCCTTGGCAAGAACAATAAAAATAACCTGAGCTCGTAGGATGCGCGATCTGAATATCTTTGTCAACGTTTACGTGGACAAGATATCGGTTTTGTAAAAAAACAAAATGAGATCAATTGCATCAAGTGTATCACCGTGCTTGTCCCCAAATGGAAAACATGGGAGACCAAACTGCCAACAGGACCCAACCGTGTGCAGGGATAATCATGTGTATCGTCACCAGAACAGAAATGATCCATTTTTTCGTCGTCATCAATCGTATTGTGCTCAGAACCGGATCAATGACCAAAATCTATCATCAGACATTACCAAAACAATTGAAGCTTGGTGTCAGAGTTTGAGTTTGAGCCCCGACCTCGAGCACCAGACGTATCACACAATGGCCACATTCATTCAACATCGTCAATAACGACGTTGCTCAGTGGTACTTGATAAATTTCATCTCTTGCGTTAAACCCACAGTTCACAACACGAAACATCACAAACCTGTTTGCTTGAAAATTTCCAAGTAGAAATCACAGGGGACACCCACAAACCCGTTCCATTGTCCGCATGCTATGCTTACTATCGCCTTATACCCACTTGTCTCAGCGGCAATCAACTATAGCCTCATAATTCCAACATACTTTTCGAAGTGTCGAGCTGCATTTCCTTCTTCTCTGCACAATTTTAAATTATTTCAGTACCGACTTTAGGTGTGAATAGGGATAAGTGTAGGGAATAACCGTGCCTATTCCTCATGTATAAACAATTTCGCTAGATGGCTACCGTCCGATCTCAATATCTGATGTCCAGTTTATTCAAGAGCTGTTCAGTGGATGTAAAACTCTGAGCCACAACCATTCACTAGGAATTAATGACCACCTCATTACCGATAAACCAGAACGTCGGGTCAAATACTTTGCTTGGTGCAGAAACAAAGTTTACATGACATTGGTACCATCGAAGCTTTTTGCCTAATATCTCATGTTGTTCTCTCTAGGTTTATGATTATCTGCCACGTACACGTGCAAGGCATGCTGTTGCCACTGCAGCTGTTTCCTGTCGCACCGCTTCATGCCACGTGTATGTGATTTGATCCTGTGGGCAAGCAGTGTTTTGCATTGGTTACCCGATAGACCTACTGTAGCCGTGGTACAAGGACACAACCCCAACAAACATGTCATCGGTCTTGTGTTCTTGTTTGTCAATTCAGGTCAATTCATGTTACTTCTGGATGCATTGATGTCCGGCGTTGAGAATACGACCCTATCGCCTGCACCATCCTGGACACATCATTGATATCGTAAAAAGCTCAAACGAGGACCGACCGACTGGCCTTGACGAGAGAAAAGGGAGTAACCTGCTTGTGTAAGATGTGCGATGCACATATCGCCGTCAGTATATACTTGAACAAACTATCACTTTCGTAACCAACCAAAAGGAGGTCGATTGTGTCAAGTGCATCATCGTGCTTGTTCCTAAATCGACGACAGGAGAGACCATACTGCAACAGGACCCAAGCGCGTGCAAATCACACAGGGATAGTCATGTGTATTGTCACCAGAACAAAAAAGTTCCATTGCGTTGTCTTCATCAATCGTATTGTGTTTGGAACCGGATCAATGGCGGAAGTCTCTCATCGGAGGTTACCAGAAAAAGTGACTCTTAGAGTCAGAAATTGAGTTCAAGCCTTGACCTTGAGCACCACACGTATCACAGAATGTCCACAATCATGTCCACACCATAAATAACAACATTTCTAAGTGGTACTTGACAAATTTCATCTCTTTCGTTAAACCCACAGTTCACAACAGGAACCATCACAAACTTTTATGCGGAAATAATTCCACGTAGTATGAACATGGAAGCATTCACAGAGGACAGCCACAAAACCCTTACCTTGTCCACATGCTATGCTTACTATCACCATATACCCACTTATCTCAGCAGCAATCAACTATAGCTTCCAAAGTCTACCTTACATTTTGAATTGTTGATATTCATTTCCTTCTTGTGTACACGATTTCAAAGTAATTCAGTACCGAATTTAGTCGCTATTAGGGATAACCGTAGGGAATACCGTGCCCATTCCTCGTGCATAAACAAGTCTGTTAGATGGCCACCGTCCGATCTAAATATCGGGCGCTTAGTTCATTGAAGAGATGTCCAATGGATGTACAACTCTGAGCAATGATCAGTCACTAGGACTTAACAACCACCTCATTATAGATAAACCAAGACGTACGGTCAAATACAAATCTTCGTGTGGAAACAGCTTTTGCAGGAAATGGGTACCATCGAGGCTTTTTGCCCAATATGTCATGTTATTCTGTCTAGGTTCATGCTCATCCACCACAAAAATGCACAAGACATGCTATTTACATGGCAGATGTTGCCTGTTGTATTGCTTCATGCCATGTGTATGTAATTGCATTTTGCAGGCGAGCAGTCTTGCGCATTGGTTGCCCGATACTCCTTTTGTAGCCGTGGTACACGGACGCAACCCTAACAAACACGTCATTGGTCTTGTGTTCTTGCTTGTCAATTCAGGTCAAATCACGTTACTGACTAGATGCATTGATGTCCGGTGTCGAAAAAAATGACCCTATCGCCTGCAACATCGTGCACACGTCATCAATCCTGTAAACAGCTCAAACGAGGACCGGTTGACTGGCCTTGACGAGAACAAAGGGACTAACCTGTTCGCGTAAGATGCGTGCTGTAAATATCACTGTCAATGTGTACATGGACAAACTATCTCTTTCGTAGCCAAACAATAGGAGGTCGATTGCTTCAATTGCATCATCGTGCTTGTTCTTGAATGGATGACAGGAGAGACCATACTGCAACAGAACTTAAGCGCGTGCAACTCCCACAGGGGTAGTCATGTGTATCGTCACCAGAACAAAAAATATCCATTGCATCATTTCCATCAATCATATTGTGTTCGGAACCAGATCAATGGTGGAAGTCTCTCATCGGAGGTTACCAAAACAATTAATGCTTGGCGTCAGAATCTGAGTTTGAGATTTTACCTCAAGGACCACACATATCACAGAATGTCTACAGTCATGCAAAACCGTCAATAACGACGAGTTGTAATTGACAAATTTCATCTCTTTCGTTAAACCCACAGTTCACAGCACTAACCATCACAAACTTGAATGCTTGAAAGTTTCCACGTAGCCAGCACATGGCAGAATTCACAGGGGAAATCCACAAAACCCTTCCATTGTCCGCATGCTACCATCACCGTTTACCCAATTATCTCAGCAGCAATAAACTACAGCTTCCAAGGTCTAACCTACTTTTTGAATCGTCGAGCTGCATTTCCTTATTTTTTGCATGAAATTAAAGTAATTCAGTACCGAATGTAGGCGTGAATAGTGATAACCGTAGGGAATAAGCGTGCCCGTTCCTCATGCATAAACAAGTTTGCTAGATGGCTACCGTCCGATCTAAATATCAAACGTTCAGTTTTGTTCAAGACCTGTTCAGTGGATGTACAACTCTGAGCCATGATCAGTATCTAGGAAATAACAACCACCTCATTATAGATTAACCGTTCCATAGGGTCAAATACAATGATGGTGCAGAAACAGCTTTTGTAGGACATTGGTTCCACTGAAGCTTGTTTCCCAATATGTCATGCAATTCTGTCTAGGTTCATGCTTATCCTCCACGTAAATGTGCAAGGCACGCTATTGCCACTGCAGCTGTTGCCTGTCACACCACTTCATTCCATGTGTGTGTGATTTGATTCTGCGGATGAGCAACCTATCGCGTTGGTTACCCGATAGACCTATTGTAGCCCTCGTACACGGACGCAAACCCAACAAACACACCATCGGTCTTGTATCCAATGTGGAGAAGTTCTTTTGTCAATTCAGGTCAAATCACGTTACCTACTAGATGCATTGATGTCCGGTGTCGAGAATACGACCCTATCGCCTGCAACATTGTGGACACGTCATCGACTTGTAAACAGCTCAAACAAGGTCCGTTGTGTGGACGAAATTGGTCTCGTATGTAGCACAAATAGTCATCTGTCACATGAAAAGTCATCTGTCTCGTAACCAGAACAGAAGAGATCCATTACGATGTCGACATCGGATGCATGAATGTTTTCAAAACCAGATCGATGGGTGATATCTCATTTCTGACGGTCCAAAATGATTGACGCTTGGTGTCGGAGTTTTCCTTCAATCCCCGACCGTGCACACTACACGTGTCACTGCATGTCCATATGCATGCACCACCATCAATGACGACATTGCTCAGTTTACTTGGACAAATTTGAACTCTTCGTGTAAACCAACAGTTCACATGACCAACCATCACAAACTGGTGAACATGAGATTTTCCATCTATTATGCACATAGTGGTACAAACAGGAGGTCTTGGAAAAATACTGCCATCACCCAAATTCTGTTTGCACGATAGCCAAACACCCACTTATCTCAGATGTATCCAACCTCTTCAAGTATATCTTTGAAAGTTGTCACCTATATTTCAAAAAATCGAGCTGCATTTCCGCGTACTCTGGACAATATGAAATGTAATTGAGTGGTGAATTTCAATCGAGAGTAGCGATCCCCGTAAAAGATAACCATCACCTTACTCGATGACCATAGTAAGATTAAGTAATCTAACGGTCCCCATATTTCTGGTGGAAGGAACAAAAACCTTTCCATCAAAGAGTTTCTATATGGCAACCACAAAAAAAACAGTATTTAGTAGAAATCTATGCGTGATCACTGACAACAAAACTGCATTATGCCCAATATGTCTCGTCATTTTGTCTACATTGCTGCTTATCCACCACGTCAACATGCAAGCTATCTTACCTATAGTTGAGGCCTTTAGCAACATTCATGCCACGTGTATGATGCTTAGGTCTGCACAGACCATGTTTAGAGTTCTATCATGTTCATTACCAAATTGTGTAACTCTCAAAGTGCCGCAACCCTGACAAAAACATGTTATCGGTCTTGTAACCAGTGCAGAGAAGTTCCCGTGTGTCAATTAAACACAAAGCACGTGTCCTTGGCGTCTGAATGTCCACATGCAGACCATTGTCCTACCGTGCATCAGGCTGCGGTCAACTGCATTGGTTCCACGTAGTGAGCGCAGGAAGATCCATTCACAAACGGCATCCCGATGGTGTTGGGAGGTCTTTTTTGTATTTTGCAAGGAACCTTCCATGCTGTCGAATTGCATTACCATTTGCAAACAAGGGAAGCAAGCTCTTGACATAACGTATGAGGTTCCACCAATGATTTACTGGGAATGAAATGATGCCTGACCGCGTAATTGACACCAGACATCAACGTCTTTCTGATCATAAGATTCCACTGACTCCGTACGAAGCAAGATGATGCCTCGTCCCGTGTATCCGTACGGAATGCATCGTCTGATAAAATAAGCTGACGAGCAAAGGAACCTTTCGCATAACGTGAAGTCCGACAGTCGACATCATTAACAAGATCGATCTCCGCTTCTTGTTACATTTATGGTCAATCATCCCAAAAGTACACACTGATAAACTAGTGTATAGTTTTAGAACATACGTGGAGGATGTTTCCTGGAAATGATTTACCATTAATATGAATTCTTCCTAGAAGTGATGTGTAAATCCTAAATACACTAATACTTCAGTGTATACTACCTTGGAAGTTTCATTGAACTTCCTTCAAATTCTCATACCTTTCAGTTTATTTTCAAATTCTAGTAGTTCTGATTTATGAGCAACACATAAGTGATATATACTCTTGGCAAATGTTTCTTTTTTTGATTTATGCCCAGTCATCCCAAATCATACACTTCAGAATCAGTGGACAATACTGAAACATAAGTTGAGGATCGCATGAAACAAATGACAGTTAACAATGTTTTTGAGAAATTACTTGCTGCAATCATGTGCACATTATGTCTTATGTACATGCATACAAGAATTTCACTGAACGTTCCTAAGACCTGGATGTATTTTTTTTTTTTTTAATAAAATAAACTAAGACCTCTGTCAGATATCACTTCAACACATCTTTTTTTCTGAACGAGAACCCACTTCTGCACTTATGCAACGTGTGTGCTATGTCTGTACTATACTATCAGACACGTAAATGTACTCCGTTTTTTTCGTACACCTAAAATGCTTCTCATGTGTTCAAATGGGGGACCCGACGGTCGGGCGGCAGGTAACAACGATCAAGCGGGACCCCCCCCCCCCCCTCCCCCCGACAGGATCGGATTGAATTGGGGGGGGGGGGTACATTGGGTCCTGTATCTGGTGGGGGTCAGGTATTTTACACAAGTGAAGAAATACACTTTCATCGCTTCTTGTGTATGATGTATTTGTTTTTCTAGCCCCCCTACCACATCATAAGACAATGGAAGATGTTGGATGATGCCGATTGACGATCCGAATCGACATTTGCTTCCTACAAATAATATTCACATGTCTATTATTGCAGTTGTCTACCCGCTACAGCAACCGATACACTCACTAGATACACTTTTTACTTATGGAGGGAGGGCGGGGTCGTCGTCGATCCCCCCCCCCCTAGGTCGAAGTGTATCGGGGGTTTGTATTGGGTATTGTATCTGGAGAGGGGTTGACTTAGTACAAATGTGTACAAATACACATGTGTACGTTTTTTATTGTGTGAAAGAGACACTACCCGATACACGTCCCCAATAAATCCACAATGTCATGGGGGGGGTGGGCCATGTTGGGGTGCCGTTTCTAACTTCACATTGTGCCAATAGCAAATTGTTTGCGAAACACGAACCGTCAAGATATTGAGATCGGAAATTTTTTGCATTTCCTTTATCAAAATACACTCGTGAATCTATTTTTTTTCCATCCGCGACAATTTCCGATACACGAGCCAGAGACACTTCTCACTTTGGGGGGAGGGATGTCGAGTCCCCCCCCCCCCCCCCCCCCCCCGCAGTCGAAGTGAATTGGGGGAGTGTATTCGGAAGTGAATCTGGAGGGGATCAACTTCATGCACAAGTGTACAAATACACTTGCGTATGTTTTCGTATTGATTGCCAGATACTTCCTCCGATACACTCCCTCAATGCACACATGCTTTCGTTTGTGGGGGAGGGTTGTAGACGGGGTGCCGTTATTAACCTTGCAACGTCAGCAAAGCAATTTATGGGTTTTCTCTAACCCGTCCAGATCACACGATCGATGTCTCGAATTGAATTCCTCTTAATCATGAAAGAATACACATATGTATTGTTCTTTTTTTCTGTCCGCTGCAATCACCGATGCACATGCCACGTACACTTCCTACTTTTTAGGGGGGGGGTGGGGGGGACAGGTAGTCCCCCCCCCCCCCTCCCCCATAATACATGTGTATTGGGGGGGTTGTATTTGAAAGTGTATCTGGAGGGGTCTGAATTCATTCATAAGTGTATGAATACACTTGTGTACAATTTTAAGCATGCACACAATACAGACCCCGATACACACAACTAATACAATTGAAGATTGGGGGGGGGGGGGATTCCCACGATACGTTTGTGTACGGGTTTTTGAAACCCCACGATACACTACACGATACATCGTCCAAATACAATCGGGTAAGTGGCGGGGGGGGGGGGGGGGGGGGAGGGTGCATGATCGACTTCGAGCTTATTACGTTCACGGCACACGCGAACTTTCATAAAAGCTACCGGATGTCCTGTTTTCCTTCTATTAATCATCTTTATTTTCTGTCTGGGTTCTCATCACATTCTTTATATGACAGACATAGCCTATCTAACTTTTTGAGACGTGTATAGGTCATCTTAAAATTAAATTAGTATATTTTCATATTTACGGAGAACAAAGACTTAAAGATTCATACCTGTAACTATGTATTTCTAGGGAACAAAACTATGTTTGTTCATTGAGAAGCCAATGATCTAAAAATTGAATACATGCGAGTAAACTTCTGGGAAGGGAAGATAATGGAGGAGCGAGTTATGGTTAATCACCCAAAATTCATACACTCACCAATTGGTGTATCAAAAAGTGTATTCCTATATGCAAAGATTTCTTAGAAATCACCAACATCAATTCATGTCACTAGAGCCCAAACATAACTTCCTCATATAAGGTGTTACTTTCAATGGATTACATGTTCTTCGTACCAGTTTTTTCTAGATGTCCATGTTCACTGATATGTTCACTTCCCAATACACTTGTCGATACACAGTTTCAGGGGTGAGGTGATTGGTCATATATGGGAGGAGCAGTATACTTATGTAATGGAGTGTATAAAAGTGGGATGATTAACCATACCTCTCTTGTTACGCCCGACCGCGTACCTCTTTCCAATTGTGATACATTCCGAGATGGATACCCTCATAGCATCAGCAGTCGAACCGCATACGGGCTCTTTTTCTTGTCACCGCAGCTATTTTTTTAGGACTGGACTGTCATTTGGTCTGGTTTTCCAGTGTTTAGTTCTGAGCTCGACGTCAACTTTGTTCTCATTCAGCTCGTCACCCTTCAGCACTGAAGTCGACTTCTCTTCTCTCTTCTTACTGCCTCCCTTCACATAGTATAAGTAGAGCCAGCACCATCAGCAGTAGCAATGCCATTAGCATCGTCAGCTAAATCACCAGCACTGTCAGCATCGCCATCAGCATCAGCAGCACCGCCACCAGCATCGCCAGCAGCATCAACAGCAGCATCAGCAACAGAATCGCCGGCACTGCTATGATATCTTAGTAGTGGCCACTGTAGGGCTGCCTCTAGCATTCAGCAACATCCCGAGTTTGTCAAACGTGCGTCAGGGAGGCAAGATGGTGGTGCTGGGCAGCTAAAGCTCCGCGTGCTCCGAGGCAGCATAGGCGATTTCCAAAGTTCAGCCGCAGTTCGTACGTTCGACTGCCAAGGTGGTCGTCTACCTCGGCAGTGCGCAGCCGCAAAAGAAGCACAAATTGGATGTCCATGTGCAAGGTAAGCGGCTGGATTATCAAGCCTTCCTACTCTTCAGAGGCTAATGCCGCCCCTGTTGCTGCTGCTGCCGCTACATCTGTAGCTGCTCCTCCTGCTGCCACTGCTGTTGTCGCTGATGTTACTATCTCACTGTGCTCAATAGCGTGGATGGCAACCTTACTAGGTAATTAACCAAGCAGCTAATTAGCCAAGCAGCCAATCAGCAAAGCAGCTAATCAACCAAAAACCTAAGCAACTAGCTAGCCAAGCAGCTAACCAACCAAGCAGCTCATTCACCAAGAACCTAAGCAGCTAATCATTTTAAGCATCTAATCAACCAAGAACCTGAACCCTGAACCCTGTTCCCTGAATTCTCAATGCGCAGGCCGGGCGCTACACCAGCCTGCGCTGTCTGCTCTTTGTCACCCTCACCGTGCTGCACTTTGTTGTGCACGGTATACTTTGCACTATGCATAGGCGTGAGGACGTCATCACGAACGGTGACATGCCCTGGAGGTGTAGTGGCGTGTATTGGTTCTTGGTCTATGTCGTTCCACGCCTCAGCAGAAGCAGCTGGAGGACAAGGCCAGGGACACAGCGACAGTGGCGGCAGGGAGCGGCTGGAGGTGGTGCTGCCTCGGAAGGTGAGAAGGAACTATGGCTCATTGCAAACCCGGCCCTACACCCTCAACCTGAACTTGGACTCTGGACCGTGGACCTTGGACCCTGGACCTTGAACCCCTAACCCTAAATCCCAGAGCATAAACCCTGAACCAGAATCCTGGACCCTGGACCCTGGACCCTGGACCCTGGACCCCAAACTCTAAACCCGAAGCATGAACCCTAAACCATCAACCCTAAACCCTAAACCCTCAACCCTAAACACTCAACCCTAAACCCTAAACCGTAAACCCTAAACTCTAAACCCCTGAACCACATACCCCACACCCCATACCCCATACCCCATACCCCATACCCCCTACCCCCTACCCAACACCCCATACCCAATACCCATATCCCATACCCTGTACCCCATACCTCATACTCCATACCCCATACCCTATTCCCCATACCCATACCTTATACCCCATACCCCATACCCCATACCCCGAACCCAACACCCTACACCCCACACCGCACACCACACACCCAAGACCCCATATCCCAGACCCCAGATTAACATTCCATACC
>SZWC01000386.1:74655-89139 GCA_023375785.1 Penium margaritaceum
CCCCATACCCCATACCCCATACCCCCTACCCCCTACCCAACACCCCATACCCAATACCCATATCCCATACCCTGTACCCCATACCTCATACTCCATACCCCATACCCTATTCCCCATACCCATACCTTATACCCCATACCCCATACCCCATACCCCGAACCCAACACCCTACACCCCACACCGCACACCACACACCCAAGACCCCATATCCCAGACCCCAGATTAACATTCCATACCCCATACCCGACACCTCATACCCCATCCCCCACTCGCCACACCCCACACCACACACCCCATACCGTGTTCCCCATACACAGTATCCCAAATTGTCCTTGAGACATCCTCCATGTGATGTTTCTTTGTCAGTTGTGCATGCAGAAGTCATTTTTGTAATTTCTTTTCACAGAGAACGCGGACATGGATGGCCAGCATGAGGAGGGCAATGTGGGTTGCAGTCCACTTTGTAGCAGCAACATGAACAGTATGAGTGAGAGCCGCTACTGCACGTGCAGCAGCAGCATCTGCATGAGCAACAACAGCAGCCGCAGGAGCAGCTGCAGCCTAGGCAGGACCAGCCGACTCCTATGCAGGAGCAAGCGTGCGTGGAAGAGTAGCAGCCTCATGTGCAGGATCAGCAGTTGCATGTGCATGAGCAGCAGCCGCAAAGGCAGTTGCAGCAGCTGGAATTGCAGGAGCAACAGCCGCAACATCAGGAGCATCAGCCGCAATAGTAGGAGCAGCAGTCGCAACAGCAAGAGTAGCAGCCGCAACAGCAGGAGCAGTAGCCGCAACAGCAGGAGCAGCAGCCGCTACAGCAGGATCACCAGCCGTAACAATAGGAACAGCAGCCGCAACTGCAAGAGCAACCACGGTGGTCTCAACTGCAATAGAAGTACACACAGCAGCAGCAACAACAGCAGATCGATTTTGAAAAGCTGTAGCAAACCTACACACATCAGTAGCAGGAACAATAGTTTCCAGAGCAGAATTTACCACCACAACAACAGTTACTACCACAGTTGCTCCCACAGCAACACTTTCCACACCAGCAATTCTCACATCAACAATTCCCTCAGCAGCAGTTCCTTTAGCAAAATTTCTCATAGCAGAATTTACCACATCAGCAGCAGCCATACAGACAGCCAGACTCGGGGCTTGCCTTCGTACTTTAACAGCAAACAATGCTACAGCAACAGCCGTTGACGGCAAAACACTGCTGCCGTTGGCAGTAGCAACAACAGCAGCAGCTACAACAACAGTGGCAACAGAAGCAGCAGCTGCAACAGCAGCAGCTGCATGTGCAACTTTAGTAGCAGCAGTAGTTACCACAGCAGTAGCAGGAGCACGGGCAGCAGGAGCACCTGCAGCAGTAGCAGCAGCAACACCAGCAACACGGGCAGCAGAGCCGTAGCAGTAGCACCTACAGCAGCAGCAGCAGCAGCACGGGCAGCAGCAGCACTTGCAATAGCAGCATCTACAGCAGCCACAGTAGCAGAAGAAGCAGTAGCAGCCGCACTTACAAAAACAGCAGTTTCCATGGAAGCATTAGTTTTCACAGCAGCAATAGTTCCCACATCAGCAGAAGTTCCCACAGCATCAGCAGTTCCCACAACAGCACATACCACAGCGAGTACAGTAGCAACAGCCACTGCAGACACTGCTGCAGCAGCAGCAAGAGCCACAGCATCTACAGTATCAGCAGCAACATCTGCAGCAGGAGCCATTGCTCTAGCGGGACCTGCAGCCATGGCCGCGGCGGCGGTAGCAGGAGCAACAACAGTAGCCAGGACCTCAGGAGCCGCAGCAACAACGGCAAGAGAAAACGGAGCCTACGCAGTAGCAGCAACAGCATGTACAGGCAAGCAGCCAACCCAATATCAAGTGGAAAAAATGGGTGAACTGGGATGACTTCAAGTTGGTGGCCACCGCTGAAGGTGAGAAGCATCGAACAACCACAACGTCTCTATGCTTTTAAGACAAGAGTGACTGCTGAACTCTTCTATGTGTCCTTGCCAAATGTGGAAGAGGTGACGGTGCTGCAAGTGCGATGGCTCCAAGAGGACAGGAACCAATGCTTTGGAATTGGTTCCATTGAGAGGAACACAGGTGACGGCATGTTTCAACTATTGAATCTACGGCCTTCCTCCGATGGATTTTTTAAGTTGGAATTTTTTGCAAAGAAGGATCCGGCAACATGGTGGCAGTATATGCAAGGGTGGTGGGCCCAGACGATGATTCAAAAGTGTACGATGTCAAAGATTCCCAAGATGGGAGAAAAAGTAACTCTCTATGTGGAGATGTTCTACCAGGAGCATTGGGTGACAAAGAATCCTATCAGGCCAAAGGTAAAGACAAAAGAACAACGATATAAGGGAATGCTACAATAGCTTACCTCTCAGAGAAGATGAGGCTGAGGTCTACTCGTTGGTGCCAACCGGTAAGACTTTGTTGCTGTAATGAGTCATTACTGAACCACGTTACCTCTCATTTCCCATAACTTATGTGATGCGCTTTTGTAACATTGGTAGGCACGGCCGTGGGATGGGGTGCGCAAGCCAAAGAAGCCCATGAAGGGCTCAAAGCGGGCTCTGCAGACTGCCGAAGGGGATGATGACGAAAAATTCACCGAGGATAGCGATAATGAAGATGCGTACGACAAAGATGAACATGAAGAAGAAGACCAATATGATGAGGCCAGACCGGCCAATGCAGAAGAGATGAGACACTAGAATGTCACCTACACATTCCCAACATATGGACGCCTACACATTTCCTAATTTGGTCATTTCTCCATGCAGACTGTGACGCCTTCAGTGCCGTGGACGGCTCCTCCTGCATCGCGGACGGCACCTTCTGTGTCACGGACGGCGCCTTCCGTGCCGCAGACAGCGCCTTGTGTGTCGCAGATGACAGATGATGCTGCGATGGTGCCTTGAATTCAGAAATGATCAAAGAGTACGTGAAGGTAGGGACAACCACTGCCTTTGGAGGTAATGTGTAAAAATGTGAAGGTATTCTTGCGTTACTGCAGAGAAGTCTCTGACTGCGCTTTGTAACTGCAATGTACATGAGGATGTCAACGTTTCTCTGGACGACTTCGAGTTACCACCACCAGATCAAGACGGGATGCCTACAGGGCAGTCGGCAAATGAAGAGCTGCAGCAGTCGGCATCAGCCATGCTGCAACAGACACGTACCGCACCGTCGCATGCACCCACTGTGCCACTGTCAGCGCCTGGAATGCCCTCTATGCTGCCTCCAGTACAGACCGTTCAGGCACCTACCGTGGTGCTATCGGCACCTGCTCCTCCACGACCTCCAATACAGACTGCTTAGGCACCCCCGGCATCGCCAACTCAAGGGCAGCATGCTTCTGTACGTGGCATGCAGCCGCCGCCACCTTGAGTACAGACAGGTTGGGCCGCTTCGGATCTGCAACCTCAAGGGAAGCAGCGTTCAGTACCTGGCATGCCGACACCACGTCCGCCGCCTGTTTCCCAAGCTGCAACTGCCCCGGTGCCACTGCGACCAACGTCACAATGATTGCAATAATGTGTACCCCCGCCAGTTCAATCTGTTCATGCTGCTGGCCCATCATGGTCGGCAGCCACAACTGTTCATCCAACAGTTCATCACACTCCACTTGCTCCTTCCATGGAAACAACAGCACGGCAACCACAGGCAGCCTCTGGAGATGACCCGTTGGGGTCTGCAAGACTCCAACAATTCAGGCTGATGGAGTGCGTTCTGGCTGAATGCAAAGACGTGACCCACAGTTTGGTCTCGCATCTTCAGGAGTGGCTGAACTCCTTTGACAAAGAAATGCTGGTCACTCGAGAAAGTCTGGACACAAGTATGTTTGAGAAGCATGATTAGAAGTTTTTTTCAAATGGTTTACACTGTGTACCTAGTGGATATTATCTTTCTTAGAGGTGTTAGAGGAAGAGTGGAACAACATGAAAACCTCAACGATGGCGAAAATGAAGGTACTGGAGGTGAACGTTTTCCATCAATCTTGCACTTTTCTTTGTTTTTTGCTAATGAAATCCATGTCATTGTGTGCATCTTTTCATTGCTGTGTTCCGGAGGTTGACGAGCGACTTGGTCAATCAGGACATTGGGGCAGCCCCTCAGTTCTGTACAACGTTGCAGTACGAGCATGGTGATGGGGTGAGAAAATCGTTCTGGAAATGTTTGATCCCATTTATTCTCCTCCTTTTTATGCTTTTAATTCTTAGTTTTTGCATCACCGTGTTATGGGGTGTTTTCCGTCATATCTGGCAATCCTGCAGGTAACTTTGAATGATCCACCAACAGATTCCGTGGGCACCAAAAGGCAAGAGAAAGTGCCAATGGCACAAAGCCCGAAGGGTGGTGGTGCTCCCGAGCAGAAGTTTGGCAGATTGGGGGAGCAGAAGAGTGGTACTTCCGTGCAGCTGGAAAGTGGCTGGTCTGATTCACAGAAAGCTGGCAAATCAGCAGAGCAGAAGAGTGGCAAGACATTAGAGCAGAAAAGTGGGGGAGCAGGGCAGCAAAGGAGTAACAAACCAGCGGAGAAGAAGAGTGGCGGAGCAGAGTAGCAAAAGAGTGGTAAAGCAGAGCAGAGCAGCAATTCCACGCAGCAGAGGAGTGACAGAGTTTGGCAGCAAAGGAGCGGCAAGCCCACAGAGTAGATGAGTGGCGGGTCGGAGCAGCAAAGAGGTGGCAAGCCGGCGGAGCAGAGGAGTGGCGGAGTGGAGCAGCAATGGAGTGGGAAATCAGAGCAGGAGAATGGAGGAGCAGAGCAGCAAAAGAGTACGAAAGCGGCAGATCAGACCAGCTGCAAGTATGTGGAGTAGAAAAGCAGTGAGGCAGAGCAACAAAAGAGTGGCGGAGCAGAACTCATGCAGAGTGGCAAAGCAGCTGCGGCGAAGAAAAGTGGCGGAGCAGAGCAACGGAAGAGTGGCGGATTAGAACTCATGCAGAGTGGCAAAGCAGCTGGGGGAAGAAGAGTGGCGGATCAGAGCAACAGAAGAGTGGTGGAGCAGGTTTCATGCAGAGTGGAAAAGCAGCTGCGGGGAAGAAAAGTGGCAGAGCAGAGCAACAGAAGAGTGGCAGAGCAAAGCGACAGA
Source organism: Penium margaritaceum (assembly GCA_023375785.1). Classification (NCBI taxonomy): domain Eukaryota; kingdom Viridiplantae; phylum Streptophyta; class Zygnematophyceae; order Desmidiales; family Peniaceae; genus Penium; species Penium margaritaceum. The sequence continues at coordinate 79,767 of SZWC01000386.1, forward strand.
AGGCTGGCAAAGTAACCGAGCAGAGGAGCAATACAGCAGAGCAGAAAGATGGCAAAGTGTCCGAGCAGAAAACTTCCAGCTTAGTGGAGCGGAGCTGTGCTATGAAAGAAAAGCAAAGTGCCAGCAGGGGAGAGGAGAAAGACAGCGGAGAAGAGGGAGACTGTGGGGAAGAGAGAGGCAGCATGTCCGAGCAGAAAGCTTGCGTTGAAGAGCAGACTACTAGCAGTGGAGGAGGGAGGAGGGAGTCAGTGGTGAAGAGCAGGGAGGTAGTGGTGAAGAGCAAGGAAGTAGTGGTGAAGAGCAGGGAGGTAGTGGTGAAGAGCAAGGAGGTAATGGTGAAGAGCAGGAAGTCAGTGGTGAAGAGCAGGGAGTCTGTGGTGAAGATCAGGGAGGTAGTGTTGAAGCGGATGGATGCAGTTTGGATGAGCAGGGGGCTAGAGACGAGGAAAGTGCGAGTGGGGATGATGAGAGTTGTAGAGGAGAAGAAGCGAGCAGGAGTAGGAGCAACAAAGTACGGAGACTGGAAGGACAGAAGTGTTCCATATTAGAGAACCAAAAGGTCTCGAACACTGAGCTCCCAGAGCCAGTTGACAGGAGTAGAGTCAAGTGTTGCCTCTAGACAGCGTACGCATAGTGGATCACTCATGGTGCAGCGCAATACAGCTGCACTGTGGTGCAGGCAACATGACACAAAAAATCCACGCAGCAATGACAACAGCAGCTGAGTCCCTGTCTTTGCCATTTTCGGCCTCAAGCAGTAGTGACCAGGTCTTGCAGGACCGTACCATTGCAGAGCACCTTCAACAGCTGGCGCTTTGCATTGTAGGAGGTGCAATTGTATTAGGAAAGATGAGAGGTCGACAACCTTTTTGTCCTGTGTTATGTCGGGTACGATGAAGGTTGTGGGAGATATCAGTCCAGGTGTCATGAGGATGAGACTGGATATGACAACACCGCTTCGCTTGATGATTCACATACTTGTACTTGTGTTTTTCGACCCATCTACTAAGCAGGAAGCAGAGGCTAAATGCTACCTGGCATGTTGCTCGGTGTTAATGACAGGTTGTAAGGCAAATGACACTTGATCACTGACTCTGGTGCTACCCACCACATGACCTATCATCGCGCTGACTTCCTCGTCCTTGGCCACGTTGGTTTTGTCGGTCACATTCCACGAGGTCTGATCAGTCACTCCCTGATTCAGTTTGAAAGTCCGCCTTGCCCCTCTACATCTTAATGTACCTTATGTCCCTTGAGCTAAGCTTGCTGTCTGTTATTGCATGTACCAGAAGGGGTCTTCTTGTGAAACACATGCCATCATGCTCTGTTGTTTTGACATGGATGGCCTGTATTGCATTTATTGGTATGCTCCCTCCATCTCCTCTACTCCGCCCTAAGCTACACGTGTGTTCTTCACTAATGTGCTGTTTCCAAAGCACCAGCACCTGCTTCATTGCAGCCTTCGGCTTTTCAGCACACACACAATATCCAAGCTCATTTAAACACATTGCTCCCTCGTCTGGCCCCCTCTACAGTCAGGGTCAGTAAGGGCCCTAGAAATCTAGATGCAAGAGCGCAAACGTGTATCTTCATCGGCTATGAAACTGCCAACAAGGCTTATAGACTGTGGGACCAAAGAGCCAAAGAGGCCATCCGCAGCAAAGATGTGGATTTCCATGAAATGTATGTAAGGGAGAGCTTCTTGAACTCAAGAAAACTCCCAAACAGGGAGAGGCGGCTCACTCTCCTTGTGGATAGAGACGAAGCACCAGTACAATGGCATGGGCTGGGTGGTGCAACAGGGACAGGAGCTGATGAAGATGACTCGGAGGAATCAGGATCCGAGCCCGAAGTACCTGACCCTCCGGACCACGAGGATGATGCCTTTCCTATCATCAACGACGAAGTAGACCTGCAGCTTCCACATGAGCAGCAACAGCCAGCAGGTCCAAGGAGCGGTTCACGTCTCAAAGTGCCTCGGCAGCATTACGACGTAGATAGGGGTGAATGGAAAGATTTCAGCAATTTTTTCCTGGTTCAAGAGGAGCCAACGTTTGTCGCAGAGGTACTCACACGGCCTGAAAAAGCTGAGTGGGATGAAGCAATTCGCAGTGAGCTCAACTCCATCAAGAAGAATGGGACAAAGGTACTGGTGGACAGACCTACCGTGGCTCGCGTTATGCAGTCCAAATGGGTGCTGAAAGTAAAAAAGGAAAAATGAAGGTAAAAAAACAAGTACAAGGCTCGGGTGGTAGCAAAGAGGTTCTCCCAACGGCCTAGCACAGGGTACGATGAGAAATTTGCTCTTGTTGTGATGTTAGTTGACTCTATGTAGTCAATGCTCGCCATTGCTGCTGCCAAGAACATGGAATTACACCAGATGGATGTCAATACTGCCTTTCTTTATTGCAAATTTGACAAGCAGGTGCTAATGGAGGTTCCAGAGAGGTTTGATACTCCCGAGGGTAAGGATGTGCAAAATGCTGAAAGCTCTCTATGGGCTAAGACAAGCACCAAGACTTTGTTACTATGATATGGACACATTCATGGCTAAGGAGTCATGCATTGCAACAAAAACCCTAGTGTGTACGTGCATGAGAGAGAAAAAGGGAATATGTTGGTCACCTTGTATGCTGATGGCCTGATTTTATGCTCTTCATCTACGGGGCTGCTAGATGATCTCAAGGGGCTGCTGAGTAGGAGATTTGAGATGAAGGACATGGGTCCTCGTGACTCCTACCTTGTAATTGCCATCAAGCATGACAGAGGAGCAGGGTCCATCAGCCTGAACCAGAAAAAATACATCGACTCCATCTTCAAGCATTATGAAATGGCAAATTACAAGCCTTCTAGCACACCCATGAGCTCACAATGCAAGCTTTCCACCACTATGTCCCTATCCAACGAAGCAGAGAAAATTGACATGTTGGGCAACCCATATCAGTCTGTGGTGGGCAGTCTGATGTATGACATGGTCGGCACCCAACCAGATATAGCCCATACTGTTGGGCAGGTGAGCCGGTTTGTCGCCAACACTGATCCATTGCACTGGCAAGCGATGAAGCGCATCATGCGCCACCTTACGTGGATGCAGCATGTGGGGCTCCAGTTTGGAGGCCTCACTAGATCTACATCCCTCTGTTTCATGTGCTACACCGACGCCGATTGGGGAGGCAATATAGATGATAAGTAATCCACCTATGGCTTCATATGCATGCTGGATGGAGGTGCTGTCAATTGGGCGAAGTCACAATAAGGAATGTTTCTCTCTCTCAAAAATTGAAGCTGAGTACATCGCCTTGGCTGGGGTGTGTTAAGAGATTTAGTGGCTACGCAGCTTGATATTTGAGATGAAGACACCATAGGCAACGGCAATAACAACATGAGAGAAATTGACATGTCCAAGAACCTAGTCCTGTCGAGGTGCACAAAGCACATTGAAATCCGCTACCACTATGCTCGGGACTTGATCTACAGGTAGACAGTGGAGATCGGATATGTCAGTTTCAAGCTGAACCAGGCTGATATGCTTTCAAAGCCACTAGACAAGGATCCCCACTACGCAAGTATGCAAGGTATCAGCATGGTCAACGCAGGTGATGAAGAATGATGATGGCAGCTGATGCAAGGTGCAAGGGAGAGACTTTCTTCATATGTGTGTCCCTTCTTCAGTGTTGTTGGGAGGATCAGGAATTCTCTGCCCCTTGTGGAGGTATGACCATTTGATCCATTGTAGAGTGACTTAAATATGCACCATCTCATGTGAGATATGACATGTGAGTACACCATCTGGGTGAATGCTTAACTTGGACATTTTGTTGATTTGGCCGAATGAGAGGTTGATCCTGGCCCCATACACATCTTGGTTGTCATGGAATCTTCAAAGAAAGAAAGTCCGTAGCTTCTTGCAAGCTACATGTTTGGTGTGTCACCTTGACACTAGGATGCTTATGTGTCAAGCCCACATCGCAAGTCTATTGGTGATGTGGCTGGGTCAAGCCACTTCTTAGGAATGTGCTTTTGAGTTCTATGACTGGAAAGACAGCTACAAAAGGACTTGTATTGCATGCTGATCAATTAACCCTTGCTTGATTCTCTCTCACACATTGACACTTCAGCTCTTCTTGGGATGTAATGCTAAGGTGTTTGTAGTATTGGAGGTGAAGTGTATCCTTGATTAAGATTGGGATGCATGGCACATGCCTGCAAAAGAAAGTGTAAAAACATTTGTGAGCTTTTCGGTTTCGCGGCTTATCTGCCAGAGGTGATTAGCTCAATAGCTAACACGATGTACCCAGTCACCTCTTCACCATGGACATTGAGACGCGTGAGTACATGCACATGTTGAGAATTTGAGTTACGTGATGCAGAGGGCTGGTTAAAGATACTGAAGGGTACGTTGGCTGAGCTACTCATTAACGGTTCTAGTGGACACAGTCTAGATGGTTCTGAGTTCCATTCTATCGTAGCGTCAAACAATGCCTTACATCATGGGGATATTGTTTCCTTTATTTTTGACAAAATACAAGATAGCTCGGAGTTATTCTTCAGCTTAGCCTCATTATTTTCCTTCACATCTGGGCCATTCTTCTCCTCTTTTGAGCTTTACACATCACTTATTTCAGAGCTTGACCTTCCTTCGCTTCCTCTACTCGCCCATCTAGCTTTCGCACATGACCTCTGGAAAGGTGACCCTTAAGGAGATCTACCACCTATATTTTCTTAGCTTCAGGCAGTAGAGGTGGAGGCATAGGTGCTTTATCCAGTGATAGATGGCTTTCTTACCACCTGCATAGAGGTGTTTTTGGTGCTTGAGGATGCTAAGTTTGTGCTTTGCACAGTCACTCAAGAGGTTCATGCTCAGATGTGAGAGCACGCCTCTTTTCTCCAGGGTCAGTTGACTGTAGCAAAAGAGCACTTGCACACGTTCAAGTGTATAATTGATGCATTGAATCCAACGCCGAGCCCCACAGACATAGATCTGGCTTTATCCTTACTCTCCAGACGTGAAGCTTCCAACATCATCTTCTCTGCACGTACAACTTCAGAGTCGACTGGTTGAGACCTCTTGCAATAGCCACATATGAGGGGTTCAACTTAACTTTCCTCTCCCAGCCATGGAGCATTTCGTAGCATCATCTCCACTCCTACACCCTCTGAGTCCAATGAGAGTGAGACATAGAACTCTGCCAGCTGTGACCTTTGGCAGCCTCTGGGTGTCTAAGGTGAGACTTGTTTACTCTTCTCCTACCTCTCAGGAGTTGGTGAGTGATAGGCCTTAGACAGTGCACGAGTGATTAGGACACATGATAGCCATTGTAGCCTTTTCAACTCTTATCTAGTGCAGATTCCACATTTTTAGCTTCTACCAAGTGTAGATACTGTTTCATTATTCTTCCCAGGATTGTTTGAGCTCAAGGGCATGTGCTCATACCCAAAGACAGCCACGTTCATAGCCTTATGCATGCAAAGAGATCAGATTTATCGTAGCACAGCGGTGTTGGGGTTCATGTTCTTAGGAGTCTCTCATCAAGGGAAAGAGTATGTATCTTCCCATCTGGTACCTCTTTGACAGCTCTTGCAGCCAAGGGGGAATGTTGGTGTCTGGTCTATGAGCTCTTTGAGTGTCATATAACGTTGTGTGGTGAGATCGTCTCAGTTGGCCCCAATGATTCTGCAATAACTGCATTACTTCTTTTGTGGTGCGTAATGTGCATGCTAGTCTCCTAGTTCATCCGTGCATGGCTGATAGAGTTTTCTTTGTTGTTGAGACACAAGCACTTGGTGGTGTGTGCCAGTGCACACAAAGACACCATGATGATTATCCACAGCTTGCCTTTGATAGGTTCTGTATTCTCTTCGTGGTCAATACCTGGGTATGTTATGGCTTGTTCAGGTAACTCATGACATTTTGAACTCATTGATCTGGGAGGCATAACTTTCCTAGCTTTGAATTTCTAGTGGTGCTCGCATATCACAGTAGACTGTGGATGTGTTTTGGGCATATTGCAAATTTTCGTGGGCCAAATAGGTTGGATACCCATAAAATGCAAATTCTGACTCCCATCCACCCAGCATCGGCAAAGAAAACCTCAAAAGCCAAGCCCAAAATCATGCTCGCTCATGGCATGCGTTGACGGCGGAGAAAAAAAAAAAGTGCACAGGGACATTGCTCACACTCGAGAATATCGAGGGGGCGATGACCCCTTTATTTTTTTTTCTTCAACACACAAATCCCCCTGTTCATTTTAGGGTTTTTTGTGTTTGGCGCGGACGTAGCCCGTGGAAAGCATACAAAACCTTAAACTGAAAAAAACAAAGGGGTCGTTGCTCCCTTGCGATTGAGCAAAAATGCTCTTTTTTATTTTTTGTTCTTTTTTTGTACACACAAACCCATTCATTCAAACCTCAATCAAACCCTACACCAAATTTCATTCAGGGTTTTAGAGTTTTAGTTCTACTCGGGCTCCTGCTGGGCCCCTTGGTAGCGGGGCCCAGCAGGTTTCCTTTTAACGCATGGGGAGTCTCAAACTCCCCTCAAACTCTGGACAAAATACCTCCCGCTAGTATTACAAACCCTTCAACCTATGGGTTTGTAATACCAGCGGGGGGTACCGCATGTCATGCGTCGTTGACGCATGGAATGCAGCTTCGCCATGCCTTTTCGCCTTTTGTCTTTGTTACTCGCATGGCGGTAGTGGTGGCCGATGGGTAGCTAGGTTATTCTTCACTTGATGATAGGCAAATGAGCTGTATAGTTCCGAAAACAGGGTATATGTGACTTGCACCCTATTTTCTTGTCATTTGAGACCTGGGAACTTGGTCGATTATTCTAGTGCATCCAACGTCCTTTATTTTATGGCTTCACATTTCGTAGATTGCGTATTTCTTGTTGGTGCCTTTTGGTGCGACGGGGATGATAGGGCCTAGCTTGCCAAGTGTCATTCCCTAGTTCATAAAGCTCACAGTAGGGCTGTTTTTACTTCCTCCCTCCTTTCATAATCCATGCATTCCACAATGAGAAAAAAAATGGCGCTGCCATTCTCTTACTCACCAGCACAGCACATGTACTCTGTAGCATGGGCTTCCATGCCCTAGAACAATTTTTACAATCATGACCAGAAGGATGCGTTCATTTGTGTCCAGTACCTTGCGAATGACTGTGGGGTTTTGTATTTTGCCCCTTGTTTTGGCTGACCATTGTTCAGGCACCCCCATTTCTTTTATCATTTTCACTCCGTCCTTAATCTAAAAGTTCATTTTCACATTGTTGAAGTTCATTGGCCACTCACATCTCTATGCCTTCTTGTCTCACTCTCTATGGCACACACATGTATATGATTATTGCTCTGATACCAGTAGCTGGTTGGACATAGTGAGAGGCACAACAAGGGAAGAGAGGTTGAGAGGACCACTGGCAGAGCACCAAAGCACGAAGGACACGCACGTTGAAGTCGCTAACACCAAGAGAGGTGAGTCATAGGGATTGAGGTGGTGCTCGTCGGGGGAGAAGCCAAGAGGGAGCGACTTGCGAGCTCATTCTAGCTCGAGGCTTGCTCCCCACCTTACGACACCTTGGGGACCGAACCAGTTCCCTCCTTTTGGTTTTCTCACCTACACAGCAGCATACCGACCAAGGGTACAATTGAGGGTGTGCCCAACACTAGCACCAAGTTAGAAAGATTCAATGGACATAGTCAAGAAGGACATAAGTGGTGCTGATTTCCAAATGGCCCACAACCATGTCTCAGCGCCGGCCGACGCGCCCACAAAAGAAATTCTTCTCGCTCAGTCACCTGCATCAGTGAAATGTGGGACGTGCAATGAGGTCAAAGGTCACTAGGTATCTGTGACACAAAAAAAAAAAACACGTATGGCTGTTACATTGAGATTGAGACGAGATTTCGTTTACTACGGTACAAGATGTATCATCCCGGGTACAAAGAAATAGAAAGTCTTGGCCTCGAATTGATTTTTATTTTTCTGGTCTCGGCCTCATCTCGGTCTCGCTCTTGTCTGAGAGTATTGCCCATCTTTGTATTGTGTTGTAAGCCACCCCCATCTGTTTGTGAGCCACTCGACTATGTCCATGCTAGTGCAGATCCCTGATGCAGACCCAGTTGGCTGGAGAACCGGCAGGTGGTGGCTCCACACACCACCAACTGCTATGCACTTGCCACATTTATGACCAATCACCCCCAATACACCGTTACCACTGTGTACATCTTAGTTGTACATATGGAGGAAGATGTTGAGAAACTTCAAATACCTGTGGTGGAAGCTCTTCATGACACCCATAAAAAACAATAAACAGTCATATGGCATATTATAATGAAATTATACTTCATGGATTATCTAATGGTAGGAATTTGTATGTCAAACAACATCACAAACATTCTACTGCATTATGATAAACGGTGGTGTATAACGTGCCAGGACTAGGGGACTTGTCATATTTGTATTTATGCTTCGATGCTGGTAAGAGTCGCGTATATTATCCGACGTGAAACAGAACAATTTGCCGTAATGTACTACATTCCCAGGAACAAAATTAAAAAGGTCGTTGTCCTCGATGGCCAACATCACTATTGCCGAAATGGCGACACAATCTGTCAGGATTGCCGCTTGATCGGTAGGAGGTTTAAAAGATGATTGAAGGGCTCTGTCCAGTGGTTCGTCATCAGGCAGTTTTGATTGCATCTTGCACAACGTATCACTTGAATGTTAGTTGCTCGCATCGACGGTCACTGAAATCTATTCTTAGCGTCCTCCGTTCGGACAAGGGTGGCCCTCGCATCGTTCGCTCCAAAATCAAGACATTGCATAGCGTGCACTTTCATCGACGGACCGAAACTCAATATTTTATTAGTTTTCTGAATTTCTTCAAGTGATCTCAGCGATAACTTGATTACCGAGAGAAGTGACGAAGAAGCCACAAGCTGGTCAAATGTACTACACACTTGTGTACTACGGCGGTATTCGCAAAGTGCGCCAGATACACATTGTAATCCGTTACCTTGATACAAATTCAGATTGAGGGGGGGGCGGGCAGGAGTCGCCGATGACCGTCGATCGCTTGGTTATAGTTCAAAACTTCTGGCTGCATTTCAGAAGTTCAAACATATGCCATTTTTCAAACTAAACCAGAGGTCGTTTGAGAAAACTCGTATGTGATTTTCGACTTCAAGCAAATGTTTGACAATCTGACGGATTGTGTCCATCGATCCTTTTGAATCGATGGCTTCGGCACCAAACGGCAAGCACACCATTTGATGTCCACCAATGTACATTATTTCCATCTCTTCCTCACAAAGAATCGATCACTCTCCAATACATTCACGCAATACACTTTCTATGTTGGGGGAGGGGGGGG
>SZWC01000386.1:109110-121326 GCA_023375785.1 Penium margaritaceum
TCAGCAGAAGCAGCAGAAGCAGCAGCAGCAGAAGCAGTAGCAGTAGCAGCACCAGAAGCACAAGCAGCAGCAGCAGCAGCAGCAGCAGCAGCATCAGCAGCATCATCATCATCATCATCATCATCATCATCATCATCATCATCATCATCATCATCATCATCATCATCATCATCATCAGCAACAGCAGAAGTGGACGAAGCAGCAGTAGCTATGAAAGCAGCAGCAGCCGCAGCAACAGCCGCAGAAGCAGTGATCTGCTCTGAAGTTCGACCCGTGCTCGCTAGACTAAACTGCAGCAGCTACCACAAAGTCTGAAGGAGAAAAACGTGGTGAAAAAATTGCAACGGTACAGCTCTCTCTACCTTTGAGTGGAGGGCAATTGCCTTCCCTCGCATCTGGTTGAACTGCTTCTGGCCAATGACGTCCCTCGCTACCACCACAAGGGGGGCGAACAGGCCCTTGCCTGCATGCGGGTTGCCCATGCGCACCACTGCCCTGCACGGCCTGCCACTGCGACTGGAGAAAGTCCAGGAACCTTTCTGCGCTACGCTTGTGAGTGGCGCGAGGGACGTCGAGGTTACTGTTGCAAAACCGACGGAGTTTGGTGTGGTGCGAGCGCACAGCATTAAATCGAGTGCGAGGGTGGTGGAGGTCGACATGGCCATTGCGGTTGGTTGTATGGACGTAGGGCGGCTTTTCGCAGGGGTATCTTGCGTTGAAGGGCTGGAGAAACTTTCTGGTGTGGATCTGTAGGTGGAAATGTACACTGGAAAGGCTGATCGAACTGTAATGAATGGTGATTCTGTAAGCGTCACGATTGAGTACGTTTTATACGTCCAGCGCGCCTGCACTGGCAGAATATCGCCGGCGTGTGCAGCTCTTCTGCAAAAGCGCTTACGCACCCCTCCTCTAGTTCCTTCGTTTTCCCTCGCCCGGCCCGATTGCATCGCTTCGAGAAGCTATTCTCTTGAGGAGTCACGATCCCCGCCCTCACAAAGGATAGCCGTAGCGTTTCGTACCCTGGACGGCTCCTCCCATTACTCGACCCTGGACGCGTCCGCTAACCGCGAGAGGACCTGTGGTCCACAACTAGGGCCCGAGCTGGGGCAAGCGCCAGTGAACTGTGCCGCTTGCGCTGAAGCGGCCCTTGAAGGCTGCCTCCACCCTTAATTCCAGCGCAGCGCTGTGCGAGCAGTGGTTTCATTAATCGGTCAGTCAATCAAGGTGGATGCATTGACCGTCAAAGGTGCTGAAGCCGAGGGCAAGCCAGCTCCAATGCACGCTCACCATGCAACAACTACCGAGCTGTGCAGCGCCAGTCTGTGCGTACCAGCAGGGCATTGTTGCGTTTGACGTCGTGCACTCCACTGTCGCTCTTGTGAAATGGGCGGTCAGTCATTGTCGATGTGCAAATGAGGTGGCAGCGGAACGTCTCGCTATGCGTTCAATTGACTGCGTGCAGGAGAGGTCTGGTGCCGTGTTCCGCTGCTTTTTTTTTTTTGTATATTGTATCGAGCGCCAATGACGTGGCAGGCTCGGGCCGACCAATTCTGACAGAATTTAGGCTAGGCGAAGAAGAAATGTATCGACGGTGTCTCGGGCTTCTATATTGTCGTGAAGACGTTCCCCCCTAGCCTCTCCACCACAGATCTCCACAATTTATCGTTGCAACCCTTGGCTACAGGCAGGCTGTATCGATACCTTACGTGAGTTTTTGGTTTCACGGAAATCTTGCTGTTCTGTGAATCGATGGCGAGGATGACCATTGTCTTACAACCGACGATTGAAGATCGAACACTTCTCATCGGGAACTTCAAACGTCTACTGCTAAGAACAACCAGCCGCGTCACCGGCCGGCCAAACTTGTCGTTGCCGGCCGGCCATGATGGAGCCGGCCAAGCTTGTATTGGCCGGCCGATTCCGGCGGATGCCCTCAAACCATCCGTGCGTAGATACATTTTTTAATTAAGCGCTACATACATGTTTTTAGCCAGAGAGAAGAGGTTCGATGCCGCCCATTACAAAAAACAAAAGCAGCGGAACACGGCATGGGCCTCGTTCGGTTGATATAAAATTGTGGATTTTTAGGTATTTACCGCCAAAATCTTGGCGGGTTGCAAGTATCGAGCTGATGTGGCTAAACAAGAGACTAATCAATCTCCTCAACGTCCCTTCCCACATCACAACTAGCTAGTTAATCCATTCTGCATCTGCCATCCTCTTAGTCCATGGGCTAGATCATCACCAATTCTCAAGGATGGCAGACCACGGTGCTTCGGCACCGTGGTACTCAATACCACGGTATCCCAGTCTTACGGAGGGACACTACCAATACTGGTACCGGTACCGCATTACCTACGGTAGTAGTGAAACACGTCGGTATTCAAAGAGCACCGCGTTACATAGTGTACCATAGGTTGTAAAACCAGTAGAATTTCTAAGAAAATCAAGTACTGCAAAAAATATGGTGCAAATACTCACTGAAATCCACTTCTTTACAAGAAAATATGGTAGAAAACAGTAGAGCCACAGCTCTTTTCTTTGAGTTAAAAAATACCATGGTACAATACCATAGTACGGTTCCGCGGTATAGATGAGGGGTACCCCTCAAGTTGAATACCGATAACGTACCGCAAAAAGAAATACCGGTATCACGGTACCAAGATACTGCGATACAAAACCGTGCTATACCATAGTATCAGTAGTATCGCTGCCATCCCTGCCAGTTCTTGTCAGGAAGGGCTATAAAGTGCACGACTTGAAGTTTCATTATGTTTCATAAAAGACTGCACATAGCAATCCATGAATCACGGTCTGGACTCACGATTCCGAGTCTTGAGCTGGAACAGTGAGTCTTTTTCAATGACAGTCTCAACTCTTCGGGATCGTGAGTCCTTCGTGCGGGAGGGGGGGGGGGGGGGGGGGGGGGGGGGCAACAAAACTGGTTGGCGGTTCAAGACCGCTGACCATACAATGTGCACGAAAAGCGGTCATCCCCCCCCCATACATGGACTGTGTCCGTTTGTCCGGTATCCCTCCCCGCTTGTCTAAAGATCCCATTCGCCACCATGGTGGTTAGACCCCAGTTAGCGGTATCCATCACATGGCGGTCTAAGACAAATATCCTCGTAGGCTTAAGGCCACCATGGCGGCGAAACCGGCCTGTAGGGCGCAGGGTTGCCTAAGTAACAGTTCGCGAAGTGAGAGGTTTGTTTTTGCATTCGTGACCATGGTGGACACCTCAGGGACACCGACGGGGTCTAAGTCTCTTGCACCCGCTACATACGTCTTAGCCACTTAGCAGAGATCTTCTACTACCTTCGCCACGCCACTGAAGTCTCTTGCTCTTACCATAACGACTATTGTTGTGGGGTCTATGGCTGCTGCTACCCAGAAGTCACTAGCTGCCTCTGGGGAGACGTACCCCACCATGTCCCTCCTCACGTTTTTTAGCCTCATCATGGCAAAGATGCATTCATGGCAGGTGAAATTCGGTGCAGTAGAGAAGAAGAAAATGGCTGCCAAGGAGCTAGATCTCATTGAGAAGTTGCTGGTGGGCCTAAAGCCTGGCTTCCAGGATGTAACTGACAAGGCCTGCATCCAGCCATGCAGGTTGTCATAACATCAGTCGTGCAGTCAATCATGCAGTTAGTCATGTAGTCATTCATGCAGTCAAGCCATGGAATCATTCATGCATTAAGTCATGCATGTAGTCATGCATTATGTCATGCATCCGTGTGCTTGTGTACATGCAGGTTGAGACATGCATTCTTGTGCTTGTGTACTTGTAGGTCAATAATCATGTGAAGAAGGGCACTCCACACCACATTCTGGAAACTGTCGTGGACCTTAGGTTCCACCTTCGATACTTTGCAAATGTCCACAAGCTTCTCGGAGTAAAAGGGATAGTGGAGTTGGAGGTGCTGGTGTTAGATGCGCTAAGGCCATACTACAACCACGTCTTGCAACAACGTGAAGCATAAGCAACTGCTAAGGCAGTTGCTGAGGAGGTTGTAATAGCTTTGGTAAGAGCAGCAAATGTTGAAGAAGATGAGGAGGGCATGGACAAAAGTGGTCCCCCTCTACTACGAACTGCATCCACATCTGTGGATGTTGGTGGAAAAGAAGCTACAGCAAATAAACGTGGCTGATCAAAGAAGACGAAGAAGAAGGAGGAGAAGAAGAGAATTATGGAGGCTGTTACAACCGATACCATGGAAGAGCATTTTGCAACAAAGGAGGCTGAACTTGTGATCCGTTCACCAGACTCCCTTGAACAAGAGGTGGATGATTGGAAGAAGGAGAAGATGTTGTCTCAGATGACTAACATTCTGCACTACTTTTGTGACAATGCACACACGTTCCCATCATTTTCCATGCTTTTTTATCTCCTTGCTGTGCCTGGCATGCCATGTAAGCGTATGTTTTCACTTGGTGGAAAGGTCATCTTGGTGCCGTATCGGCACTTTCTAAAGAACATGTCCATGCAGGACTGTTTCACACTGAAAACATGGATCAATGATCGAAAAACACACAGCTTCCCTATTATTCCATATGGTGTGGTTGCACCAGATTTGAAGGAGGAGGAGGAGTGTACATAACGCAGGGATACCAGCTGGGCTATAGCGGAAAAGAAGCTGACAGCTCTTGGCTGCAGTGTTGGAGCAAAGGGTGCAGCCAACAAAGACAATGGAGAAGGGGATGGAGAGGGGGAAGGGGAAGCTCTGCCTCTTGATTCATCAAACAAGGGAGAAGATGATGACGATGAAGATGAGGGAAAGGGGATGGTGTAGATGACGATAAAATCCCAAGGTGCTTCTTGCTTAGCCTTGGGGATGATGACGCAATAGAGATGACCTAGAAATGCTTTATGCAGTAGACTGTGTACTCTTGACAGTGATTCTTTTTGTGTGCTTTTGATGGCTAGTAGCAGCAAGCAGTCAGGAAGGGAGGGGTGGGGGGGTCACCATGACTCCCCCCAACAAAAAATGCAATGGTCCATATGCTGCTTGCTCATGGCCTATGAGACACATATAATGCACTTCTTTCCTTGCCTCAATTTATTTGTGCTAATTCCGTGTTCATGTATTTTTGTAGCTTTACACTTGGTAATCATGAGTGTGCCTCGTGATGTGAATGAATTTCCTAAGAATGTAGTGTTAATTTTGACTTGAGTACTGATTACACATGTTAATGTATTACAAATGTGCTTCGAGAAAAGGGTGCAAGTTATGTAGTGAGAGATATGTCATGATGTAGTAGATCTTGAATGAGTGCTCATGTCACAAAGTAATTACGTAGTGCGAGATATGTCATGATGTAGTGGAGCTTGAATGAATGCTCATGTCACAAAGTAGGTATGTAGAATTGACACACTTTGAAAATGATAGTCAGCATGTTGATGAAGTGCTTAGTTAGGTTCGTGAAACCACGATGGAGGAGTTGCAAAACTGAGGACTCACGAGTCCCGAGAGAGATTCACGAGTTTGGTTCCAAGATTAGACTCATATGAGTGGATCCGGTTCCTTTTCAAGTTTCGTGATTTTGGATTCGTGTGCAAGCTTAGTTTCGTGTTTTTTTGTGTGTCAAAAACATTTATTAGATCCAACCTTCATCCATCAATGTGGCGATTCAACATGTCATCTCCCTAGCTGGAGGAGTTTTCCCCTCCACATCACTCTCGGAGACAATCATTATCAACAACCCATGCAAGGAGAATTGAATGTTTTGAGTCTCCAGAGGCCCATTTCTGCTATTACATTGCCTCCTCGTTTCAGGTCTAAAATGAGGGGTAGTTGCAAACCACCTCCTTGCTATTGTGAGGTGGGAGGGCCAAATCGGCCGTCACACTATGTTCCTCCCCACTGTGAACCATCCCGGTTCACGACCAACAAGTAGGAGTGCCAGATAATGAGTCGTCAACACTATGAAAGGAATATGATCACATTGATACGCTGCTACGCTGGAGCATTTGTGAGACAAACATGTTGTGCATCCTCAACCTCCTATGGTTGCTACCCATGAATGCCGTCCATTAAGAATGGTGTTCACTAATGTCGTACTGAGATGGTGTCCCTTTGCCAAACATTAATCTCTACAAGCTGCCATCTCATTCCAATCTCATTGAAAAATCATGTGGTAAAGCATGATTCTAACTCCTATGTTTTGTATTCAAGTCCACAACCGGCCCAATGGACGAGGTCTTCCCAAAAAACTCGTGGTCGAAGTGTACACTCTTGGTGATGGAGTTCACAGAATACCTCACATTGGTTGTCCACAACAAGGACTGTCGGTGGTGCCTGAAAGGTTCATTCTATTGTATGGAGCCCGTAAGCTCTCGTGAAAAATATCATGCATCTTCATGCTTGGTGGAAGCAGCAATTGGTGTGCCACAGGTGCAATACGTGAAACAATGTAAAACAGCCCAATCTGCTTTGGTAGGAGTTTTTGCACCCCTCGTGACTTCAGCTGAATGTTTTTACTGTGAAGTGACACGTTATGAGTGATGGAAAACGAGATCTCACAACAAATTTTGTCAAAAAATGCAATTTATTGTTGCCGAGCCGCTTGAAGGTGACCCTTTACTTCCTGTAACATATATATCTGTGCGCTCAACAAATGCTTGAGCAGAAGGATAATGTCCTTGTGCAGTCCCACTTTTCACCAGTGAAAAGAGAACTATTTTATGTCGGCCACTATCCGACACAAACGGTGTGAAATGAGTGGAGTCCTTGAACGTATTGTTCACCGCAAACTTTTTCACTGCTAGGAATCCATCCCAGTCATTCACGGTAGGATCCACGTGCATGAGGTGCATCTGCTCCATAGTGCAATTTGTGCTCTCACTTTGTTTGTTTTTTAGGGTGAAATACTTTCAATAATGGTAGAAGCACCTGTGAATATTTGCCCATACTTTACTATCAAATGTCTGATCTGAATCCAAGATAATACGTAATGGTAAGCCGTGGTACTTCACGACACCTTCAAAGAAGAGACGAGCGATCTCCTAAGAGTTTATGTCAGTGGTTGTAGGGATGAAATGTGTGAGCACTTCAGCCTAGGGCTACTCTCGTGAGTCTGGTTGGCATCTTCAACCATTTTGCCTCCTACACTCAATGGATTGCCAACTCAGCCCAGAGACTTCCCTATCGCAGTGTTCAAAGTGGCGAGCACGAAAGGAAGGCCCTTGGCCTGAGTGTCTAGGCAAACTACAGTGAGGTAGTGAGGTGCACATAGCGTGCCTTGTCGGTCAAGAGTCGGTCACGAGCTTGCAATGTCACAGTCGACCTTCTCGTGGTCAGGCCGAGTCTGGAGGCTTGTGTCGTAGCGAGTGGGAGCTCTCCCTTGATGGCACTTGATCCAGGCACGTCAAAGGAGGAACTTTTAGCTCACTAGGCAGAATTGTGGAAAGTTCCTTGCGAGAGTGATCTGATAGCCATCCATGGGTATGGTGTCTATAAGCTTGTTGACCTCCCGCTTGGGCGGAAGGTTGTATAGGCAAAGTGGGGTTTTTTTAAGAAGGTGAAACCTGATGACACAGTGGATCGCTACAAGGCCCACTTCACGGCCAAGGGGATCTCACAGGTTGAGTTGTGAATTTCATTGACACCTTCGCACCTGTTCACTGCATAACCAACACTCGTGCTCTATTTGGGGTTGTTGCTCACCATGACTGGGAGCTTCACCAGATGGATGTAAACAATGTATTCCTCTATGGCACCATAGCGGGGGAGATCTACGAGGTCTAGCAACCTGGCTTCAAGGTTGGTGACCAGGTGTGGTGCTTGCGCAGGGCCTTGTACTACCTGAAGCAGTAACCTTGGTGCTAGAATCAGGAGATCACCAGCACACTAACACATGCCAGTTCTGTGCAAAGTGATGCTGATCCATTTCTCTTTCTTGGAAAGACAGCTGAGAGTTCAAAACCATCCTTGTCTATGTTAATGACCTCATGATCACGTCTCATTTGGTGGAGGCCATCAAGGAGGCCAAGGCAATCCTTTATGCCCCCTATAGGATGAAGGACCTTGGTCCCTCAGATGTTTTCCTTGGGATGGAGATTGTAAGCAATCATCGGCGCCAGAAACTCTTGCCGCATCAAGAACGTTATGCCCGTGTTGTGGGGAAGTAGTTTGTCGACCTCCTTGGTGCAGTTTGCACAGCGTCCACCCCCATCACACTTGATGGACAGGATGTCGTCAAGGTGGATGATCAACCATAACTAGGGGAGGCAGTGGGGGGGACCCTGAACTTGTGCCTTATTGGCTCTCTGGTGTACGTGGCCAAAACCACATGACTCGACATTGCCTTTGTCCTAAAAATCCTCACACAGTTCTCCCACTTTCCTCGAGTGAGAGCCCTTCACGTGGCTCTGCAAGAGGTGCGGTACGTTGTTTCTACACCGTACCTCAGACTATAAAGTACTCTTTGGTAGTGTTTGGTTGTAGTCGATGGCTAAAATGACAATAATTGAGCATAGAGCCCTGATGGATGCAGTCCGACTGGCTACACGTTCCTGCTGGGTGGCACCATTATGTCGTGACGTAGCGGCAAGTATGGCTATATTGCATATAGCCCATCAGACGATGAGTATGTTGTGATGGTGCTGTGGCTGCTGAGGTGGTGTGGCTGCAACGTCTATTTTTTGAGTTGTATGAATCTGCCTTCCATCCTTCTACACAATGAAAACTAGAGTGATCTTTCCATTTCATAGGACTCAGGTGTATTTCATGCACATACTCAGCACATTGCTCTTGAACATCTCCTTGTATGTGATCTTATGGAGCGAAAGGTGATCTTTGTCATCTCGGTTGGCACGGACATGGGCTAAATTTCCAACCAATTCTAATGGCAAGTGGAAAGTTCATAGCAGCCATCTAATTTGTCAAGATTCACCCTTTTCCTGAGAGTGGCTAAGAGTGGAATGTGTGCGTATTGACTGTCAAGCATCTTGTCGCTCATTTGTGTCAGTTCTGCACATGTATGGAAATGCATACCATCGGGTCATGGGGGTTTGTTGTGATGTGAGCCGTCTCCATCTTTTTGTACAACTTACTGTGACCACAAGCTCATACTTTGGAGGGGGCGGGTGGGGGCTTGCTTGGATCATTTATCTAGCCCGGGATGTGACCCCCTGCATAGCATGCCACCATATTTTCCTGGCAGCCCAATCATGAGAAAAAAAACATATTAAGGTGCGGTCTTGAGATGTGGTCATGTGGAGAAAATCCACAGTCACAGGTGGACTCGCAGCCCACGTGGTTGTGGGGGGGCTTGGCCTTCCTCCCTCTCCCCTTCGCTCCATGGTTTGTGACTCGTGACTTTTAGCACTTCTTTCTTCCATGAAATCCATGTCATTTCTTCATTTCCAATGTTCTGCGTGCTGCCCTAGCTGCGGTCTACTTGTCTAGCACGCATCCTACTGGTATCAGAGCTCGGCAGAAGTAAGGCAGCATCTGTTCACACCGTCCCCAGATCCTGGGCCGTGAGCGTGTCCACCACCCCGCAAGTGCATAGTGGTTCTATGCCCGGCATCCGCCCAACCACTTGCTTTCATAGTCCCTAGGGCAGCCAGCAAGCAGCCCAGGGAAGAGTACAGCAAGCTGCTGTATCTAGTAGTAGCTGATAGGACTACTCGAGGCTGCTTTCAAGCAGTATTTGCAGCAGCAGTGCAGCCGAAACAACCACGGACTACAGTAGCAACAGCGGCAACAACGGCTCACAGCAGCAAGCAGCAGCGGCTACAGTAGTGACAGCAGCGTGGTAGCAGTAGTCAGAAACAGCCACAGCCAAGCAGCAGCAGTTGAAGTCTGAAGAAACAGTAACAGCTGCAACATCACGGCAGCAATCTTAGTAGCAGCATGGAAACAGAAACCGCGGACTACAGCAGCGGCAGTGGTATCAACGGTTCACAGTAATAGGAAGCAGAAGCCACATGAGCTGCAGCTGTGCAGCAGCAATATGCATAGCATCCGCAGCAGCAGCTGCGTGTTGCAACAGCAACATTTGAAGGCTGTGGCAACAAGAACTACACCATCGTTGTATCCATAGCAGCAGTGGCACAGCAGCAGCAGCAGCAGCAGCATCTGGCTGTGGAATCACCATAGAAATCAACAGCCCACAACAGCAATTAGCAGCCACTGCATTGTCTACTGCTATGGTGCAGCTATAGCCTCAATCTTGCAGCAGTAGCGGTAGCTCAGCAGCCATGGCTATTGGCTACAACAGTTGCATCCCCAGAAACAGCCAGAAGCAAACTGCAGCAGCAACAGCAATTGAAGTTATGAAGCAGTGAAAGCAGCAGTACCTTAGTGGCAGCTGTAGCAGCAGTGGTGGCAGCATCAGCCAGCACTGATACCATCAGCTGCTGTAGCATAGCAGTTGAAGCTGTAAAAACGGCAACTCCAGGCTGTGGTAGGAGCAGCAGCAGCAGCAGCAGCGCCAAAGCAACAACACCCAACACCCAGCATCATCAGCAGTCGAGGCTTCACCTCTGACTTGCGCCATAGGAGCAGCACCTTTTTTATGGTGCTTGTGGCCAAGCTGGCGCACTCCAAGGTCCTGCGTGCGGCACCACTTGGCGGCTACTACAAGGATTTCCAGGTGCATCAGTGCCACGCCTGAAGCAATGACGCTCTCATGGATAACACACGTGAACCTGGTATGCCCATCTCCCCCAAGCATCTCAGGGGGTGTTCAATAGACGCACAATGCCACTGAGGTGGAAGTCACTACAGCTCACTTGTACTCTGCACTTTGTCAGGATACTGTTGACCTCATGTGCCATCTGATGCGCATTGTCTTAACTGTCGTAGACCACCAGCCGCTACATTTGCGGTCGCAGCTAGAGCATCTTGTTGTTGAAAACTTGTCCCTCCCCATGCCTAAGTGCGGCGTGGGGAGGCGCCGACAAGCCGCCAGAGAGAGGAAGATCTTCGCAGTTGGATCTAGGAGGTCAAGGATTGCTCCGATCCTAAAATGGAGGATTCCTCCTGGAAGTTGACAAATCGCTGAATCTGTGGAAGTTGTTTCACCAGAATCGGACAAGTAACGAGAGAGATATGAGTTTCCAAATTTGGGGTGTGCGCGGCGGCTCTGGCAGCCGGCCGTGACTCGACTGCAGGTGAAAAATCGACCAGACCGAGTAACAAATGTCCATCTGGGGATTTTTCCCCGGAAGACTGCCGAGGCATCTGGTGGATAGTATCCACCGGAGCCAGTATTGCAGGTTGTTACAAAGGGACTTAGACAAAATCCTGGCTCGGCGTCCGAAACTCAGCAGTCCATTTTCTTACTAAGGGACGGTCAACATTCTGACTGCAGGTCCGCGGACAGGTTCTAAACCCTATTGAACCCCATCATCAAAATCAACCCAAAAGAGGCCGAGGTGCATCAAAACAGTGCAGGGAACCCCTCCATTATGTGCTAAGGGATCTGCGCCTTGGGAAGGGCGCTTCACATGTGAAGGGAGGCGCAACTGCGTGTGCGCATCATGGAGGCATTAGGCATTTTAGTGGTGGGCAAGACCTGTGCTTTGGCAAGTGTAACTTGGGCTATGCTTGGCCGAATTGTGTACGGTTTGGTGAGTTTGAGAGCTCATGACTAGCCCTAAAAATGTTTAGATAATGTCCATGTACTAAAACTAATGCAAAATTATGCAATTCCCTCTGCTTCACGGACAGTCTCTAAATTCCTACTCACATAGCATGAGGCAACCAGAAATCTCACACTCTGTCTCAGATTTGCCCAAAACAAAAGACGTGAACCACTAGAGAAGGTCACACAAATGCCGGGACAGCATCACGCTGATTTCACGACACTTCTGTGCCTGCGAGGTATGGTTAATCATGTCACTTTCATACACTAGGTAATCTATGTATACTACACATGCAATACATCCACTTCCTAGAAGTTTACTTATGTACATACACTTGTTACATCATCAGTTAATTTGTGAACAGTGTAGAATTTGTTTTAAGGGAATATTCTTAGTCATATTATTTGGTTCATATTGTAAACATATCGATAAATCGTATCATTCTACATTTCGTTAAAGTGTATATGTGAGTCCAGAAGTATGATGTGGGGTAGTTTTGTCCGACCTTCTAATGTTCTCATCCTTTCGGACGCGGTCATAGGTGTCTTATTTCTCGACGCTCGAAAGGGCACACATTTGACATTTTCTTGAAACTTATGACTTCGATGATGCCCCTCCCC
>SZWC01000386.1:133293-150970 GCA_023375785.1 Penium margaritaceum
AATCCACTCCCACTGCACCTCCTGCAGCCGTCCTGCACGATCGCTCGTCTCAAAAGCGACCTGCACGTCTGGTTTGGCGGTTGAGCTCTACTCTTCCCTATCAGCGAAGGGCAGAAGCAGTGGTGCTTCTGAGCGACAGCGAGGACGAGTAAGTTGGTGGTCAGGCGGATGACAGCGGTCAATGGACTCCTGGGGGCGTGAGATGCAGTCGATCCCCAAATCCCCTCCCCGCGCCAATCCGGTGCTCCTTGTCACGTTCGTCTCCCATGTAGAGGGTTTGTTTTGATATCGTCACATTTACGTAGACTCTCCTCTCAACCTTTCGCGCGGTCAAGTTCAGTGTAGTCTGGCATGCACGACCTGAGAAGTCGTGCGTCCGGTGGCTGTCCGCAACTTTCGAGACTGTCGACCAAGGCCGGCGTAGCCTCAGGAAGTGCGACGCATCACCATGCAACGGGGGCGAGGAACCGACGTCGGGTTACTGCTAATGATTCTAGGGTTTGTACTGATCCCGATCGATTTAACGATTTTTTATGATTCTCGATCGATCCCCCGCTTACGAGGTTACGGGTTCGAATCAGCGGTAAATACGACCGGAGCCCTCGTTTTCCGCGCGGTTTGTACCCCACGCGAAAAGCGATTGACGTCCGGATTTTGCGGGACGTAATCGCACGCCGAACACTGCCTTCCCGTGTCGCGCCAGTTCCCGACGGCAGGCTCGCTACACCCATCGCCGATTTCGTCGGTTGCGCCTCCCGACAGCGTCGCCAAGTGACCGATCCGACGCATAGGTGGGTATCGACCGTGGATGGCGCACCATTTTTACTGAATAACGATTTGCGCTTAAAATTATAGAATACGTCTTGATTGTGGGCATTCGTTGTGATTGTGCATGTTGATTCACGGAATGATTCTCCCACAAATGTGGAGGCATGCCACGTAGACAAATTTGGAGTTCGAGGATCAACTAATCGGCGGATAATCACTGGATAATCGCCGCCGAATGCTCGCGTAGAATGGCGGTTTCGCGCAAATGTTCGAGAGCTCGCTAAATCCTCGCNCCGACGCATAGGTGGGTATCGACCGTGGATGGCGCACCACTTTTAGTGATTAACGATTTGCACTTAAAATTATAGAATACGTCTTGATTGTGGGCATTCGTTGTGATTGTGCATGTTGATTCACGGAATGATTCTCCCACAAATGTGGAGGCATGCCACGTAGACAAATTTGGGGTTCGAGGATCAACTAATCGGCGGATAATCACAGGATAATCGCCGCCGAATGCTCGCGTAAAATGGCGGATTCGCGCAAATGTTCGAGAGCTCGCTAAATCCTCGCAACTACTCGCCACATCGCAACCCGCCCAGTGGTGTCCGAATCAGTAGCAGTAACAGGGCGTCGGTTCAAGCCCGGGATCGGGACGGACTCGTAGTTACCGTCGAACGCTCGTCCTCACCCATAAGCCCCCCACTCCCTCCCCCCCTGCGAGTAAGAATACTCGACTAGCCCCGATTCTGAGCGGATAAAGATAAATGTCTGTGAAGTATTTAGAACCAGAAAGTGTTAAATGAAGAAATCCTTGCACGTTGAGAAAAAGCTTTGGCCGAGTTTGAACACCTCTCAGAAGGTACAAGTTTCCATTATGGTTGAGAAAACTTGTTCAAGGAATCAAAAATGTGTAGTGACTTACCTAGTTGTGGTGTTGCTCATCTCAAAAACGTAAAAGGTCTTCACAAGGCAATTTAAAAAGGTATTTAAAATGACACCATCACAATCTTAGAAACTTTTTGGGCCTAGAACCTTGCTTATTTTTACTTCTCATTGTCATGATGCAGTACGTCCACAAGAATCCTCAAGGTTATTTCATCAAATTAAACATAATGTTATGATGTAATAGTGGTATTTTTCATGATTTTACTTTCATTAATACCTTCAATCGATGAATTACTGACAGGAAAGTAAACAAGTACATATTTATATAAGATTTCATATGTATTTATAATTTATGTCATGAATTACAAATATTATGTTAAAGTCTCCCTCGTTATTTCCCTAACGTGGACGAGCCCCTAAACTCTGCGGGTGGGCATTTTTGTCATTACATTTTATACTGTTTAGCCCACCGCACAAAAAACTAAAACATTTGACACCATTCAGCCGAGGGAATTTGGTGCAAATGCCCGATTTCTGCTCATTTCTCTTAGATGGTTATGACTACTTCTACCACTCCACAAAATGGTTGACAGAAGTGCTACGAATCGTATCAACATTTTAATACAATTTGGTCCACATCTCGATGGCACTAAATCTTAAAAATTTGTGCCTTGATATTCTTGAAGCCCCCCAAAGTTATCGGAGGAGCTTCTTGAACCAACCACCCACGTCGAACCCTCACACGCATTGCCCGGCTCAAGCACCAAGGAACCGACTCATTGTCATTTTCGGCATTGTAAATATGTGTTGGACTCACTTGACACTAATCATCAAAGTACACTTACTAGTAAATACAATTATCAATTTGTCCAAAATCCTTGAAACGTCTTCTGCTCCTCACCTCATCCCTGTGAACCACCTACATTGCGCTCAATTTTACACTTGGTATTAGAGCGTAGAGTTGTTGGAGGAGCAGCCAACAAATCAAGTACCAGGCGACAACCCCGCACGAGTCTTCAGCACATCTCCATCATTCAGAAGTTTACATACCCCGCGACAATCGTGAACAAAGAGAGCACACCCGACTACAAGCGGAAGTAGCTGACAAAGACTCCATAATGGAGGGTCGGCAACACGCAAACAACGCTCTCCTAACGAACTAGACAGTAACGGAAGATTTAGCAGTGAATGGTACATCACCAAGGAACCCGACGGCCAACCTTGTGATGGACCCCTCAGGCTTGGCAAACCCTCGCCGCCGCCGCTGCCCTTCAATTCGACATGTGGTGCAATGGGAGGTACTAGCCGACAAGCTTGAATTAATAAAGATCATTACCAAAATATTTTGATTCTATAGATCCTCAATGCCCATTTACTCTCAAACTCAATGTGCTAATGATAGAGCTTTCGATTTCTCGTGCTCGCAAATCACTGCTCACCAAGAGAAACATTCAACTGTCAAGTGAACCCCAAACATGACCAGCACGTTTTGAGCCGTTTCATCCTACAAACTCAAAGGACTCTGAAAATCAGGATATGGCAGACGAGTTTATACTTGTACATCCTCGCTGTTGGGGTGAAAAACGACAAAATCAATGACCTCACAATGTTGCTCTTGCGTGGCATGGCTTTAATTTGGTGGCCACATTAGCAGCCCACCGCACCAACTTCAGAATCTTGACGTTTTTCAACCAAGGGAATTTTGTCAAACTGCTTCAACCTTTGGTGTTTGATTCTAGAAGGTTCTGATCACGTGGACCACATTAGAGAACGGTTGATAGAAGTGCTACAAACTGTATTTAGATTTTAATACCAATTGGTCCACTTTTGGGGCAAGTTTTTTTATAAAAACGTGCCCCAATATTCTTGAAGCCCCCCAAATTTTTGGACGAGCTTCTCGAACCAGCCACCCACGTCGCAACCTCACATGCATCGCGTGGCTCGAGCACCAACATATGCCTCACTCTCATTCTCGGCATTGTAAGTATGTGCTGGACTCACTTGACACTTATCATCGAAGTACATTTACTACATGATACAAATCATCATATTGTCGCAAATCCTCAAAATGTCTTTTGCTCCACACCTCATCCATGTGAACCATCTAAGTTTTGCTCAATGTAACACTTGGTATCAAAGCTTAGAGGCCTTGTAGGGGTAGCTTACGCATTAAATACTAGGCAAAAACCTTGCACAAGTCTTCAGTAGATCTCCACTGTTCAGAAGTTTATAAACCTCACGGCAACAATCGTGAACAAAGCGAGCACACCCGACTACAAGCGGTCGTAGCTTGAAAAGACTCCATAATGGAGGTTCAAAAACATGTAGACGATGCTCTCCGAACGCATTAGACAGTAGCGACAATTTTAGTGATGAATGACACATCACTTACGAACCCGACAGCCAGCCTTGTGACGGACCCCTCAAGCTCGGCAAAACCCCGCCACCGTTGCTGCCTGTGGAGTTGACACCTAACGCGATTGGAGGCACTACCCGACGAGCTTGGGTTAATGAAGATCTTTATGATCTTCATTCATCGTAAAGATTGATGAAGATAAGGAATCAGGAATCGGGAATCCTAATTTCAAGAATCAACACCCGCAACACCCATCTACTCTAAAACTCAATGTGATAATGAAAGGACTTTGGATTTCTTGTGCGTGCGAAGAGGTGCTCACCAAGAGAAATATTAAGCCTTCAAGTAAGCCCCAAACTCAAACGAAACTTTTTGAGCCATTCCATCCTGCAAACTCAAAGGTATTGACGATCTGATGAGTTTAGAGTTGTACTTCCCCGCTGCCGGGATGACAGAAAAATGACATCACAACCTCCCTCTTGCATGGCATGGCTTTAAGTTGGTGGCCACATTTGTAGCCCACCAAACGACAACCTCAACCATATTTGACGCCGTTCAGCCGAGGGAATTTGGGCCAGCTGTCCCGACCTCTGGTGTTTCTTTTCTATAAGCTTCTGACTACTTCGACCACTTTACAGAATGGTCGAGAGAAGTGCTACAAATTTTATCAACATTTCAATGCCATTTGGTCCAGTACTGGACAGCACTAGAATTTTATAAAACCGTGCCCTGATTTTCTTGAAGCCCCTCAAATCCTCCGAGGAGCTTCTTGAACCAGCCACCCACGTGGTGCCCTCACAAGCATCACCCGGCTTGAACACCAAGGATCTGACACATGCCTCATTCTCATTCTTAAAATTGTTACAATGTGTTGGAATCACTCAACTAATGTCATTGAAGTACACTTATTCCTTGAAACAGATAATCCATTTGTCCCAAATCCACAAAACGTATTCTTCTCCACACCTCATCCCCGTGAACCACTTAAGTTCTGCTCAATGTAACTCTTGGCATCAGAGCATAGAGGCGTTGGAGGGGAAGCCACAGCATTTAGTGCAAGGCAACAACCACGCAAGAGTCTTAAGCACATTTCCACCGTTTAGAAGTATATAGACCTCGTGTCAACAATAGTGAAAAGAGCGAGCACACCCGAATACGAGCGGTAGTAGCCGGCAAAGATTCTAAAATGGAGGGTCATCAACATGTAAATGATGCTCTCCTAATGAACCAGATGGTAGCGACAACTATAGTAATGAATGGCACATCACCGACAAACCCGAAGGCCAAGCTTGTGACAAACCCCTAGGGCTCGGCAAACCCTTGCCCCCGCCGTAGCCCGTCGAGTTGACACCTGGTGCGATGGGAGGCACTATCCAACAAGCTTGAATGAATATAGATCTTTACCACAAAAGTTTAGGTCCCGTAGGCTTAGCACCCAACTACTCAAAAAACTCAATGCCATGATGAAATTGCTTTAGATTTCTCGTACACACAAAGCGATGCTCACCGATATAATTATACAAGATTTAAGTGAAACCCAAACTTGACTGGCACTTTTCAAGTTGTTCCATTCTATTAACTCAAAGGTACGAATAATCTGGATATGGCTATCTAGTTTATAGGTATAATTCCCCACTATGCGGGTCAACGACGACAAAACAATGATCTCAAAACCTTGATCTTGCATAACATGCCTTTAAGTTGGTGGTTTGATCTAAAGACCATTCAACCACAATAGGAGACCGGCAGAGGTGGATCAATGGCTCACTCTCACATCGTTGACCTCAGGCGCACTACCTCTTGAGAGGATCAATTTGACATGGCACGACTCTCTCATGTCACGAGAAAGTGGAGCGTCTTTCTGCGTGCTACACTCCTTTTGAAAACCTCAATGAGAAGTCTCACGCATGGTTTCAACTTCAACCTCCATGCCAGCGATCCAATGTAGTAGAGTATACAAGGCATTAACGCTTAATCATCACCAACAATGACCTCGCCCCCAACGAACTCCATTTTTACTACAATAGCCTTTGGCGAGACATCCAACAAACATTTGCCATTTTTAACATCCAGGATTACCTTCTGTGAATGATCACAACTGCCGCTCACATCACCACCGCCAACTAAAATGCGCAAGTACAAGAATCCAATCGCTGGCGACCAAAAGCAACAATGCCTATCGTGGCAATGGAAAGTCGCAGTGAGCAAAAACCTCGTTTGTAATGGAGATTTACACAGTTAAAAAACAAAAAATTCTTCACTTGACCTGCAAGAAGCTGGTCCACATCTTGTGCGGTTGTTGAAAACAGCAACAATAGGCTAAAAAGGGGGGGGGGGGAGAGCCACAAAAAAAGAGTAGGGATTCAAGAAACGCTAAAGACCAGGAGCAGACGGCGAGGCTCCTGTCCAATCAGAAAATTCTATGCCAACCATTTGCCAATCTAACCAGCACACATCACCACACAAAAGGGTTTAAGAAATCATAAATTTTGACAAGGGGTACAAGTACGCCCAACCAATGATAGTTCTACGAATACAACGGATGGGTTGTAAAAGTCGTAGACCGACAATAGCACTCCTAGAGGAGCTTCTCACAACTTTTTAAGAAAAGCAAATGGTTCGGAAACTGGGTTTGCAAATTAAACCAACGGTTTTTGAGGGATGAACTGTCAACGGATGACTATAAAATTAACTTTGCAAACCTCAGATCTAAGATTTGCAATCGGAGATTTGCACCATGTATTGGTCTGGAGGACTCGCATAATAAGCGACCATAACTTCATTTTTGGGCAAGATTTATTGTAGCCACACAGTTCATAGGTGCATTAGAGTAGTGGATCCGTCTACGTCTGCATTAATAAAAGAAGATCACATCTGCCTCTGGTCGAGTGACCCACAACGCAACGAAATTTATTGGAAGCAGCAGATGTGGAAGTTGTAAAGGAAGTTGTGGTAGTTAAAAGACGCCAACCAATATCTTTAAACATGGCTAAGAGATATCTGTAGTGCGTAGCACAAGCATTATTAGTCCACATGGAGACAGGGAAAATGGGAAAGTCTGCAGTTCTCGAGGTGACAACATCGGCCTCAATGCTTGAAATGTTTGCATCCGTTCCGGAATAGTTTGAAATACTCTTTGAGGAGTTTGAAGGTCGGCCTCAAGGACTACCTTGAGAGCTACATCCACAACAGAATGTCGATCATCAGATAGACCTGAAGTTGTTTAGTAGAATAACGATGAAGGGGACCTATCTGATGAGTGATCATGAGCTGACCAAACTCAAGAAGCGGCTAGACAAGATGCTCGGTCAGGGGTTCATCAAGCCTTCCACGTCACCCTATTCAGCACCTATACCTTTTGTGAAAACAAAAACTAAGGAGATGCGTATGTACCTGGAGTATTGAGCATAGGACAACATCATTATCAAGAATCATTATCAACTCTATGGGACCCACATCTTCCAAAAACTTGACCTACGCAAGGAATATCATTAGATTAGTATATTTGATAAGGACGTTAAGAAGACAACATTCCGCACTAGAAACAGGGACTTAGAGTACGATCATGTTGTTGCGATTGCCCTTGAAACATTTATGGCAGCGATGAAAAACACTTTTCACCTGTACGTGAACGATCTCATTGGCGTGTATCTCGATCACATTCGATATCTCTGAAACAATTTTGAGATTTTACAAAGAAAGATGTTTTTAGAATAATCTTGAAATGCAACTTCATCCATTGTTTGATCGAGTTCCTAGGCCACATTATTGACGGCAAAGAGATCACCATGGGCCCGAGCCATTGAAGCCAAATTTTCTCTAAGAGAACACCAGTGGAGAACAACCGGTCACGTACATATTGATGGCTCGAGCGGACGTGTTGGTGGCCATGATGTTGTTCACCTTTAAAAGTGCCAACCGGAAGGCTGGCGATAAAGTTGAAGCATTTCTCTAAGAGTTGAATGCTTCTTGTTTGCTATCACCCTAATTCCACTTGGTGGTTTTTTAGTGAGATTGGAGAGAGGCGTTGACACTCAAGTGTAGTCCTTTACAAATGGACAGTGGTAGAATAGAAGCTAAGAAACAATTTGACATCCCAATCATTGGTTGGCGTCGGCCAATTATGGATTGCCTCTACCTTCTTCTGGTCCATACTAATCCGTCTGCAACCTGTAATGTGGCCTAAAAACTCAATCGAACGGTGATCAAAGTTGCACTTATTGAGAACTTTGTCCCTTTCTAAAACTTGAGAAAATTTTCTTGATGTAGAATGTGCCCCTCTTGGTGCGAGTTTACACCAAGATATCGTCAAGATGCACAATAGCAAAAATTGGACAAAAATTGTTATTCATTGCCACCATAAATGTTGTAAGGGAATTTTTCAGTTCGAAAGGCATGAGTTTTAACTCTGAAGTATCTGCATCAAGTGTAGAATGCTGTCTTGTTGACGTCCTTCTTAGGTACGTGGATTTAATGATAGCAACTACATAGGTGAATTTTGCCATATTTATGGGCCCCACGGAGTTGGGCAAGAAGTTAATCTGCATGCAAACGATGGTAGCATTTCTTCATGGTGATGTCATTTAACGCTTGATCGTCCATGCACATCCACATTTTCCCAGTTTTATATTTTAAAAAAGATATGTTTGCTGCATAGGGTGACATGGAAGCATATATAACCAATCATCTCACCCCCAAAACTGTGGATCAACAAGTGGATTGAAATGGGAAGAAATCAGTGAACATAGACTTCTAGCACATAGTACATGTAATCCATAATAACTAACATCGTATATGAGGAGTTTACTTCTGGGATCTAGTGACATGAATTGATGATGATGATTTTTATTTTTTTGCATATAGGTATACACTTTCTCATACACCAATTGTCAAGTGTATAGATTTAGTGTGATTAACCAAAATTCCATGGAAGGCCTCACTAACCCCTGCCTGAGCATCTCCTCCACCTGCTCCTTGAGTTTGGTTAGCTCCTGATTGTGCATTTGATAGGTCCCTTTCATTGGAAGTCTGCTCCCCGACTTCAGGTCTATCAAATGACCGATGTTCCACTACGGAGGTAGCTCTTGAGATAGTTTGTCGATTAAAACCCCTTTAAACTCCTCGATCAGTGTTTCAAACCTCTCTAGAATGGCTCCAAACGTTTCAGGTGTCGAAGCAGATGTGTTCGAATCGGTCATTGCAACTTCCTTTGCTTCCCCGATCTCCACATGGACTAGCCACGCTTGAGCTCCTTGTTGTAGGTATATCTGGGTCATGTCTAAAGATATTGATTGGTGTCTTTTAGCTAATGCAACTTCCTCTACTAATTCCATCTCTTTTGCTTCCACTAACCACCGTTGCATCATTGGTCATCAGGTAAACGCCCTCTTCTACCATTAATGGTTACCTAGACTGATCCGCTACACCAGTCCACCTACAAATTGTGCTGATACAGGAAATCGAACCCAAAAATTTACTTTTTGGTTGCTCATAAGGTAATTCGTACACGTTCAAAAAAGTCGACAAGTCTGCATTCATTCGTCAACATGTTTTCCTTCAAACATCACTAGTTTGATGTGCAAACCGAACTCCCTTTTTTGTTCACTAAGCTCTGAGAATCTCCCCCATGCACTAGTGCTAAAACCGTTCTACGAATTTTACAACCGTTTGGATGTATCCATAGGAGTATCACCGATTGGTTGTTCTTGTACCCCTCGTCAGACTTCATGATCACAGGAAACCTTGTTTTCGGAAATGTGTGGCTCTAAGATGGGTGATCAGACAATGCAGCTTTTTCCAACTTGAAAGGAGCCTCATCGTGTACTCTGTTTACCCACTCCTCACTCTTAATCTACTACTTCATCTCATTTTTTGCCTACTGTTGCCATTTCCTAAAGTCGCACAAGATATAGCCCAGCTTCTTGTTGGTGGTACGGAGCCGTTAATTGTGCATAGAGGCATCAGAGTTTGTCAGGGGCGAGGTTGCTAATGGTGATGATTTGGTAGATTGTTTTGTATACTCGGACACACTAGACTTCTAAGGCAGGGTTTGAAGCCCGTATCATGCGTCGAACTTCTTGTTGAGGTTTCTAAAGCGAGAAAATGTAGTATGCACAAAGTCGATCCAAGTTTCCGGGGACGTGAGAGAGTCGTGCCACGTTTATTGATCTGCTTAAGAGGTAGTACAGTTGTGGTTGCCGATATGAGAGATTTCCTGAGCCATTCATTTAGTTCCACCAGTTATTACCAATGGATGGTCTTTGGTTTGGACCACCAACTTGAAGCCATGCCAAGCAAAAGCAAGGATGTAAGGTCAATGGTTTTTGTTCTTTTTAACCCCATGATTCGTGAAATTCACCTCAAAACTCGTTGGCTACATCCTTTGTCAGTCCCCATGAGTTTGTAGGATCAAATGCGTCAAGAACTGCCATCAAAATTGGGATTCAATTGAGATTTCAACATTTCTCTTGATGAGCACCACTTCATGTGCACGGAAAATCTGAAGCTCTTTCGTTGTTGTGTTACGTTGTTGGAGCAGATGGGTGCTTAGGCCCTCGAGTCCAAATAACTTCTGATATAAATCTTCATTAATTTCAGCTTTTCAACTAGCGCATCCCATCGCACCACGTGTCGACCCAACAGGCAGTGCCGGTGGCAAGGGGTTTGTCTGCCTTAAGGGGTTCGTCACCGGGTTGGCCGTCGGGCTCATTGGTGCTGTGCCATTCATTGCAAAATTAGTCGTTGTTGTTTGGTTCATCTGGAGAGTGTTGTTGTTTGCATGTTTTAACTTGCATTTCTGGAGTCTCAACTAGTTACTATTGCTTGTAATCAAGTGCGCTTGCTCCGTGAACCACCTTCTTACAAGGTCTCCAAACTTCTGCATGGTGGAGATACTTTGAAGACTCGTGCAAGGTTTTCGCCTGGTAGCTTATGCGTCGGCTACCCCTCGAATGACACTACTCTCTAATACCAAGTGGTACGCTGAGCAATATGTAGGTGGTTCACAAGGATGAGGTGCGGAGCAATAGACGTTTTGAGGACTTGGGACAAATGGATCATTTGTGTACTTCAATGACAAGTGTAAAGTGAGTTGAGCACAAAACTATGTCACAAATCAGGCATATGTCAGATCCTTGGATCTCAAGCCAAGCGTTGCATACAAGGTTGTGTTGTAGGTGGTTGCTCTAGGAAGCTGCGCCAAGAAGTCGGGGGGCTTCAAAAAATTGAGGTGCTGTTATAGAATAGTCCAGCACCATTGAGAAGTTGACCAAACGGTATTGAAGTGTTAATGCGGTTTGCGACTATTCTGTCGAACGTTTTGGAAAGTGGTCAAAGTAGTTACAACATTCCGGAATGAAACATTAGAGGTGGGAGAAGTTGGCAAAAATACCCTCAGTGAAACGACGTAGAATTCCTGAGGTTGTTTTTGCAGTAGGCTACAAATTGTAATGAAAAAATGCGCATCTGTGGATTGTAGCGGCTCGTGTACATCGGGGACGTAACTCTTCCCCCCATTTTAGCCATGACATTTAGGCGCATTAGTAGACGTAAACCTGTGATAGCAGTAGTAGCCGTCAATTAGATGATTGACATCTCGAAGGTTATTGTAGGCATTCCAGCTCTTGTGTGCAGCATGGTAGCTGTGCCATTTGAAAAAATACTTGGTCATTTTTTATAGTGTTGATGTCTAAGGGTACCTTCACTCACGTACTCTGTACCTCCGTCCACTTATAGGGGAGTTGAGGATGCGACGTTTTTGCCAGGGAAATCAATACTAGGGTCTTGGTAGTGCTTCATCTTGGGTGGATCGCCATGCCGTTAGGCAGCCAAAGTCAAGCAATGATAGAGATTTACATTCTCTTGATCTTGAACGGTCCCAACTAGCATGGTTGTAGCTTTGCAAAGTCATGTCCTCTTATTTTGATGTTTGCCGAGCTGAGGATGACGTAATTGTCGGCATTGAATATTTCATCTCTACGATGTTGGTTGGCTGCTCGCTTCACAACTGCTTGCGTCTTTGTGAGTGTCAACCGTGTTTCCTCCCTAAGGCTTGAGAATTATCAATGGTGGATGTCGAATATGAGGATGTTGACTTTGTGATCCTGCCAGTTTGGCAACAAGTTTGTTGTAAACCCGTTTGGATGGAATTTTACTCGTTGCGGTGGAAGTTTTAGACTTATATGATGCAAGTTTGGAAGTCGGAAGTTTAGTTTTCTAATCGGTGCCGTGCAGTTTGCATAATGTACGGAGAATCTATTGGACGTATGATTGGAATGCTCCGTCTACTAGTCTGTTTGAGGATGGAACACCGTAAGTAGCTCGATCTGACTGACATAGCACATTATTAATTTGCACTAAAAACGTCTTGTGAAGCGGCCGCCTCCATCAAAGATGATTGTACATGGCATGTCGTGCCACTGTACGATTCGATTTAGAAACAGCTGTGCTCTTCCTTCCACAATTGGCTTTGTTCATTGGCTGTGGTTGTTGTTAGGATGAAGTGCAACATTCCATTTATGACCAATCACCCTCGGAATGCAAACTCATTTCCTAGTGTACAACGTGCACGTCACATGATGGATACTTCCAAGAAACAAGGACACCCCATGTTCACCAGAAGGCAACTTCCTGAAAACACACCTACACTTGAAGGTAAATTCATGGAAACACATGTACACCAGGTAGAAAATTCATGGAAACACACATATACCAGTAAGTAATATCACGGAAATAGACATACACAAAAAACACATCCATGGAAACACACAGACACAGACATGCACCTTCCTGGAAAAACAAAAACACAGCGAAGCACTTTCCTGGAAACTACTTACTTTTCCATGAATTTCCAATAAGAGCACACACACACAGGGAATCACCTTCCTAGAAACAACATACTCCCACCTTCCCAAAAAAAAAACAAGGAAGCACCTTTCTGGAAGAGTACACATGCAGGGAATCCCCCACATTCACTTGCACATGTGAATCACAACATTATACACTAGTGTACATTTAGCACCCATCTCCATATACACTCTCCCCATACACTTACCACATACAACCCCCCCACCCTACCCCCACATGTACCTTCACATATGAATCACAGAATTATACACTAGTGTGCATTTAGCACCCATCACCCCATACACTCTCCTCATACACTCACCATATAGACCCCCCTCCCCCCTCCTCCCCACTCCCCTCATTCATTTGCACATGTGAATCACAACATTACACACTAGTGTATGTAGGGAGTGTATGGGAGAGGTGTGCTAAATGTGAATCAGTGTAAAATGTTGTGATTCACATGTGCAAATGAATGAGGGGAGTGGGGAGGAGGGGGGAGGGGGGGCTATATGGTGAGTGTATGAGGAGAGTGTATGGGGTGATGGGTGCTAAATGTACACTAGTGTATAATATTCTGATTCAGATATGTAAGTGAATGTGGGGGGAGGGGGTTGTATGTGGTGAGTGCATGGGGGGAGTGTATGTGGAGATGGGTGCTAAATGTACACTAGTGTATAATATTCTGATTCAGATATGTAAGTGAATGTGGGGGGAGGGGGTTGTATGTGGTGAGTGCATGGGGAGAGTGTATGTGGAGAAGGGTGCTCAATGTACACTAGTGTATAATGTTGTGATTCACAAGTGCAAGTGAGTGTGGGGAGCTTGGGAGGGGGGGGGTCTATATGGTGAGTGTATAGGGGGAGTGTATGGGGTGATGGGTGCTAAATGTACACTAGTGTATAATATTCTGATTCAGATATGTAAGTGAATGTGGGGGGAGGGGGTTGTATGTGGTGATTTTATGGGGGGAGTGTATGTGGAGATGGGTGCTAAATGTACACGTGTAATTTTCCGTGACTTGAATGTCTGCATAATACACTAGTGTACATACACTAGTGGCCGAGCAGTTGGGTGGGGCCGAGCAGTCGGGTGGGGCCGAGCAGTTGGGTGGGGCCAAGCAGTCGGGTGCCGCCGAGCAGTCAGGTGCGGCCGAGCAGTCGAGTGCTGCCGAGCAGTTGGGTGCGGCTGAGCAGTCGGGTGGGGCCGAGCAGTTGGGTGGGGCCAAGCAGTCGGGTGCCGCCGAGCAGTCAGGTGCGGCCGAGCAGTCGAGTGCTGCCGAGCAGTTGGGTGCGGCTGAGCAGTCGGGTGGGGCCGAGCAGTTGGTTGTGGTCGAGTAGTCAGGTGCAGCCGAGCAGTCGGGTGCGGCGGAGCAGTCGGGTGCGGCCGAGCAGTCAGGTGCGGCCGAGCGGTCGGGTGCGGCCGAGCAGTCAGGTGCGGCCGAGCAGTCGGGTGCAACTGGACAGTCGGGTGTGGCGGGGCAGTCGGGTGCCTATAAATCATGTGACACTTGTGAGAGAAAAAACTCGTCACAAGAGGCCGCTATGACTACATAAAAACTACCTATTTTGACGGAATTGTGGGCTGACATCAGCATGGACTTCTTCAAGGGACTGCCCACCAATACCGCGGGATATGACGCTCTCCTCATGGTGGTGGAAAGATTTTATAAAAAGCCGCATTCATCCTGACAATGACTGCTCTCATTGTAGAAGGATCAGTGCAGTTGTTTTTAACCCAGATCGTATGGCTGCCAAGTGTGCCACGTACCATCGTCAGCGAGAGAGACAGCCGCTTTACTAGCCGTGTTTGGCACAATGTGATGACTCATTATGGCAGTCGGATCGAGCTATCTACGGCGTTCCATCCTCAAACCATTGGGGAAAGAGAGTGGACCAATAAGATGCTGAAAAAAATTCTTTGCATATTATGCAAAGTGCAGGACACAATTTGGGCATCTAAACTACCAACTGTCGAAGTCGCATACAACTCCACCACTTCCGCCGTAATGGGTAAAACAACGGGGAGTCCTACGACAACCCCTGAGACACCGAAGGCTACTGCCGATAT
This sequence comes from Penium margaritaceum, assembly GCA_023375785.1. Classification (NCBI taxonomy): domain Eukaryota; kingdom Viridiplantae; phylum Streptophyta; class Zygnematophyceae; order Desmidiales; family Peniaceae; genus Penium; species Penium margaritaceum. The sequence goes on from SZWC01000386.1 coordinate 148,220, forward strand.
CATTGATCTACGCTTGCTAACACGCCAAGAATTCACGGCTAAAAGGGAGGGAAGTGTTACGTCCCCTACATACACAAGCCCGCAAACTCCGCGAGTGGGCATTTTTGTCATTACATTTGTAGCCCACCGAGCGATGACCTAAGGATTTTTACGCCGTTTGGCTGAGAAATTCTGACCAACTGTCCCTACCTCTGGGGTTCTCTTCCAGAAGGTTCTGACTACTTTGACCACTTTCCAGAATGGTTGACAGAAGTGTCGCAAATTGTACCGACATCTCGATGGCCCTAGACTAAACTAAAACTGCACCTCGATATTCTTGAAGCCCCCAAAATTCTCGACAGAGCTTCTGCAAGCAGCCACCCTTGGCGCGACCTCGCACGAGTCGTTCGGCTCGAGCACTAGGGTCCTGACACATGCCTCATTCTTATTCTCGGCATTGTATATGTGTGCTTGACTCACTCGATAGCTGTCATTGAAGTACACTTACTGCTTTGTAGAAATTACCCATTTGTCCCAAATCCTTGAAACGTCTTATGCTCCGCACCTCATCATTGTAACCCACCTACGTTCCGATTGGCAGAAGCCGAGCCAATGGTTTGGGAGGGAAATACCCACCTTATGGTACACCTAATTTTGTTGGGTCCGAGATTGGGATTATAGTACATGATAACACATTGTATTCATCAAGGAAATCTTCTTATGCTAAAAAAATTAAGGCCTTGTGCTCCAAACCTGGTGATGTCGTTTTGGGGAATCTAACCAATTGGTTGCTATGTAGTTGTATGTAACATCTGTCAATCGGTAGATGCGCTTCAATGTTGGGGCAATAGCTCACCGATTTCACGTGCATCTTTGAGGAAACCTTTCGCCTTAAGGTTATCATGTCAAAAGTAACTTCCACTTTGACAAGAGCACTTCCAACTTGTATTAGTTTGCACCCGGGACCACAGTTAGACAGGGGGCCGACCTTTGAATGATGTAAGTGCCTGGCAGTTCAGGTGTGACTCCCCTGGTCCTCGATGATTTCTGGTCCCACTCTCTAACAGGCCAGCAAAATGATGAATAATCCCATTGTCAATCTTCTGACCCTCTTTTAGGGGCGTTTTCATGGACAGGAGAGTCGAAAGCGTTCTATGTTTGGCTATTTTCCTTTTCTTTTCGTTCGGAATTTCGCCGGATGAAGACGCCCTCAGTCCATTTCTGCTCAGCAGTCAATTGAATGCCTAGACGTTCGGTCGTGTTTTGCCGTTGCCACCTCATCCGCACGTCGACGATGACTGACCGCCCGTTCGGCAACAGCGAACAAAGAGAACTCACTCCCTGCTGGTACGAACAGCCGGGCGCTGTACGGCTCAGCAGCGTGCATTGGAGCTGGCATGCCTTTGGCCTGGCGCCGCATCCTAACCAGCAAGGGCTGAGAAGGCGGGTCAGCAGTCAATGCATCCACCTGCATTGACTGACCGACCGGTTGAAGAACCCGGTGCTTACACAGCGCTGCGCTGAGCAGTAGGTGGAGAAAGCCTTCCAGAGCCGCTGTATGCCTTCAGCCCAAGCGGCACACTTCGTTGGCGCTTGCCCCAGCTTTGGCTCTGGATGTGGACCACATGTCCGCTGACGATGCGCGAGCTAGTGCCTAGCATCGGCTCGCGGTTCGCTGACGCGTCCAGGGTGGAGCAATGGGAGGGCTCTCACCAGTCCAGCCGTGCAGGGTGCGACGATCCTACTCCTGCCCTCAGTGACGGCTGGGATAATGACTCGTCCTCAAGCGAACTGAATCTCAAAGAGATGCAAAACGAGCCGGGCGGGGGAAGAACAAGAGGATGAGAGGGGAAGCGCTTTTGCAAAGGAGCTGCGCACACTGGCCAGGTTCTGACAAGTAGTAGCGATGAATGTATAAAACGAACTCACTCGCGATCCCTACAGCATCACCATTCACTCCACTTCGATCCACCTTTCCGGTGCTCATCCACTTCACCAATCTCCACCAGGAAGTCTCTCCAGCTCTTCGGTACCACTGGTATCATACCAGAAATCCATACGTCAATTCGCCTTCAGTCAGCGAACCGTGATGGCCGTGTCAACTTCCACCACCCTCGGACACAGCTCACTTCTGTGCGCTCGCACCACACCCAACTCCGTCGGTTTCGTAACAGTAACCGCAGCCTCCCTTGCGCCACTCACAAGCGCAGCGCCGGCCTTCTCCAGCCGCTGTGGCAGGCCGTGCAGGGCAGTGGTGTGCATGGGCAACCCGCACGCAGGCAAGGGCTTGTTCGCCCCCCTTGTGGTGGTGGCGAGGGACGTCATTGGCCAGAAGCAGGGATGGCAGCGGTACTACCGATACCGCGGTATACCGCGGTTTTGTACCGCGGTATTGCGGTACCGCGGTACCGTTACGTTTTTGGCGGTACCGGTACGGTATCGGTACTGACCTTGAGGGGTACCCCTCTTCTGTACCGCGGTACCGTACCGCGTTACAGTACCGCGGTACTTTCCAACTATGAGAAAAACACGAAAGAATGTATTGACGATTACTGTTTTTAGCCTGTTCTGCACTTTTGAAATGGATTTCAGAGTTAATTCAGACTACGCTTTCTGCGGTCGTCTATTTCCACACTAAAAAAATAGGTTTTACAGTCGACGGTACAACATGTACCGCAGTACAACTGGAATACCGCGGTATTTTACTAATACCGTTGGTAACGCGGTACCGGTACCGGTATCGGTAGTGACCTGCCAGAAAAGTAGTATACC
>SZWC01000386.1:153239-173114 GCA_023375785.1 Penium margaritaceum
GGGGGGGGGGGGGGGGGGGGGGGGGGGGGGGGGACGGGCAGAGAAATCCGCCTAACCTTTGTGGTGTCCTTCATTAAAGGTGGAAAATTCAGGCAGAATATTGAGGACGTTGTTCTGCCGGAGTTTCTAGGTGTGATGTTGCATGTAGACCGACTGACTTGCATTGTGAAACTGTCTGTACACATTCACAAGTCAGAAATTCCCTTGATCACTCATCCTACTTCCAATCCTGTCCGATTCTTAACGGCTGTGTTTACTGGAAGGCAGGGACCGCAGTACCCAGTACTACCGATACCATGGAATTCCGCAGTTTTGTACCGCGGTATCTTTGTACCGTGGTTCTGGTTTTTGTGGAACCGGTACGGTATCGTTACTCAGCCTTAGGGATACCCCTCTTCTGTACCCCGGTACTGCACCGTGGTACTGTACCGTGGTACTTTCGAACCTAAAGGAAAGAGCTACACCAGTCCTGTTTTCTAGTCTCTTTTCTACTGTAGGAGTGGGTTTCAGCGTCACAAAAGTTTATTCACACAGTTTTTTCCAAGGTAATCAAATTGCACAGACATACTACTGGTTTTACAGTCTACGGTATACCTTGTACCATGATACTCTTTGAAGACCGCGGTTTCAACTAATACCATCAGTAACGCGGTACTTTTGTACCGTGGTACTTTGGTACTATGGTACCAAAGTACCGTGGTACTTTGGCACCGTGGAGCTCAAAACCCCAGTATGCCATCCCTGCTGGAAGGTGTGGAAAAGACCCTCCCCCCTCCCCACCCCATGACAAGTCCACTTTGTCAAGGTCTGAGTCCTGGGAGGACAGGGCCGATCTGAACCATTGAAGTGACCAGAAATTCAGGAGTGAGCTCCTCTCAAGCTGAATAGTGGAATATCGGCAGGGAGAAGAGAAACGCCATAGAACTGGATGCTCCTGTCCGTGGATCACACCGGGGGTGCTGGGAATCCACCAACCTTGATAACTTGACTATTGAAAGGTGCAAAGAAGACACGGACGAGGGACATCAGACACGGTATTACCGCGCTATCAAGAAAAGGTCACCTAGAATAGCTAGGAGCAGTATGAGTAGACATTTCTATCACTTTGTTCGTTGATCTTCCTTCACCGCATCATTATGAGATACCCTACTGAATTTTAATTTCGATTATAACCCATTTTTTGTTCATCAAATTTTGTGCTTCGTCGAATTTAAAGCGGCACCAAATTAATTTGAAAGTGCAATAACCGAATTCAAGGTGTCACCTAAATACTTTCGCAATCGGGTTCATGAGAATGTGTTATAAGTCGTACGCAACATGTTGTGTTATGTAAACTTGTTAAAATCCAAGAAATGCACACGGCACATCGTGTTCACGAATTCGGCGAGACAGCTCAGCGAGAGCGAGCACAACATGAAACACAGAGCACACAGATAGCAAAAAAAAAACATTTACACGCAAAAATTGCTTCATTAAATGCAAATTCATTTACACCACCATGTCCTCCTCTTGCACCCCATCAGTAGAAAACAAAAGCTGTCCAGCTTAGGGTGCTGCACAACGCTAGAAAGCGGGATCAAAGACACGGGGGAAATTGGACTTCACCCATGCGTTCTTGACCATCAGTTCTTCCCCACGCATGTACATCCACGCCTCATAAAACCACTCACATGCCGCCTCTTTTATGATTTTCATGCCAACTTTACTGCTCTCTCCTGTCCTTGTCCGCTCAGTACCCCACTCGGCAAACAGCTCCTCCAGTCTATTTTAAAGCGGACGCATGAGCCCGATGTCCGCGGGCTGTGCCTTAGGCGTACATCCTGTGGGGATGTAAACAGTCCTCATGTACGGGAAGTTGGTTCGGAGCCACTCTTGGAATGAACCGCTGCATTGAGGGCGCCAGGTGTCAAGGACTAGGAGCATGGCTGCCTCTCCTTCCTTCATACCGAGCGCCTTGCATGTACGCCTGTAGTAGGGGAGGACGATGGCACGGACACACTCGGAGGTAGTCTCCGCATTTGCCCAGTGTGTCTGAGTGTACGTCAGGCTCCAGCCTGCTTCCTGAAGACGTGCGGCGTTGTCTCCGGACGGCAGACAACGCGCCGTCTTCCCCCGAAGATGAGCTGCATGGGCAGAAGGTCACCAGGCATCGAGCTGGTGACAACGGCTGTGATGCACCGCTTGTCCTCAAGCCCGAGGATGCTGACGTCATCGCTGCCGACTGGCACGTACGTGTGTCCCGTGGCTGGCATGAGTTGCACGCTTGTATGTTCCGCATTTAGCACCATGAATGGGTTGATGCCATACATGCGGACCATACATGCTGCGCGTTGATGGAAGGTGTGAAACTTCTCCTCCCAGTCCTCCGGCACCTTCTGAGCGGCTGTGGTTCCCGCTCGCCATCCCCATCCCAGTTCTCGGCTCACCAAAACACGGACCCATGAGCATCCAAAGGCTTTTAGGCCCATCTTAAACAGCTCTTCCGGTGCATGGCGAGCGAAGATGCCATGCACGAGCTGGCAAATCGTCTTGCTGTTCAGTGCAACTCGTGCAGCACATGCGGCTAGCAGCTCCTTAAATTCTGCCATGATGGCTGGCTGACTGGACAGCCAGGCTCTCTTCCCCTTGTAGCCGTGCTTCTTTTTGTTGTTGGACACAGGAGCTGATGGTGCTGCGGTGATTGATGCCAGTACCGCCTCCTTGTACTGCTTCTTCACAATCTTCGTTCCCTCCACAAACCACCCCGAAACTGTGGAAGCAGCGAGACGATCGAACACGCAGTAGCCGTCTGGTGTTTGAAACGTGCGGCGGAGATGCTGCACAGTTGCGTACGCCGTTGGTTGTGTTTTGTATGCCTTGTAGATTGTCCAAAAATGTCCAGAGCTGAACCAGTTGGCGTACTTCCCCCTCTTCCGTGACGTTGATGCCCCAGTAGATGTGCCGGTGGTGGAGCCTGTTGCATTTTTTTCTGACAACTGGAGTGCCAAGCACTCCGTATCTGTGGAGTCGTCGCTGTCCTGACCGTCGGATGATGACGATGAAGGTGTGTTGCTGGCCGAAGAGTCGCTGCTGTCGCTGTAGTCGTTGGAGCTGTCGACGGTGTTGTCGCTGTCAGGTTTTCCGCTCTTCGCACGCCCGCCATCGTTGATGATTAAGGCTCCTGAATGGAGCCTTGTTCTCGGTGGCTCCCTGGTCGCATGCTTGGGAGGGGGGGTAGTTCCACACTGATTGTGGAGGTCGTGGGAGGACCGTCACAGAGCCGTCGATGGAGAGCTGAAAACCGCGGACGGTAGGCACCAAACGAGAGGGATGTTCGAGGGTAGTGCGAGCGGTGTTGTCTCTGTGGATGTGGGGGGGACGTAGGTGGAGTAGTCATCAGGAGCATGCATGCGGGGTCCTTCGGTTGTGTCCACCGTGAGAGTGACAGGCTTGCGTGGACGGCCGACAGAACGACGCGGTGGTGGAGCACAAGGTTGAGGGCCCTGCTGTGTTGCATACATGATGCAACGCAAACGCTCCTCGGCGGAAACCTTCTACAGGTAGCAGTCCATGACGAGCGGGAACGTAGATTGGTCTGGAAACAATTGATAGATTGGCCTACGGGATGTAATGTGATCGTGACACGCGACTGCATAATTCAGTAAGTCAGCAGTTTCCAACGGCGTGATTGGCTGTTGCTGCACGTCTCGGTTTCCCCCTTTGTCGCGTTGGATTTTTGCGGCGCCCACACTGACAGGTTGCCGTGAATGCCGTGAAACGGACTACATCATTTGCCGAATTAAAAAAACTATGCCGGACCTGTCACCGAATTCAAGGTACCACCCACAGCCTTTTGACGAATTCCAAGAAAACAAGACAAAATTATCCAAGCGCCGAAAGTAGACATTTCTAAATTCACAACTGCTAAATCGTTGAAATTAAAATTCAGTAGGGTATGAGGGCATTTTTGGACATCTCTGGTCACGGGCTTTGTGTTCCTGATTCAAGTGTTGAATCTTGAACCGTGCTTTGAAAACAATGTGTGCAAGAGTTTAAGAGGGAGTCCTTTCGACAAAGGACTTAAGTGAATCACGGAGAAGAACACAGTACATTAGCAGCACCTTAGTTGATTGGGACAGATTAATGTTTATAACAGATATCTGATGCTGGATCCCCTAAGAGAGTCCACCTAGCATTTCTGTTCTGCCTTTTTGGATGCTACACCAATACCCTTCCCCATCTAGTCGAGGACCTGTGAGAAGGGTCCTTGCAAGGCAAAAGATGTGTAGTACACCTGTGGAACATACCTTCCCTCCATATAGAAATACACCAAGAAGGCACTCAGTGCGTTTTTTTGTCTCATTTAGGCATGCACTCCTTGTTAACAACCTTTTTGAGTGTTCAATCTAGTGAATACTTGACTAATCTGGTGAGTTGAGGTCCCTTATACAAGGTAGTCCAGTGCTTTGGGTTAGTCCGTATGGCAAGTGTACTCATGATCCCTACAAAAGTACACCAGGAGCGCACTCAATGCACCAATTTGCCTCACGTGACCAAGCAGTCCTTGAGCACACTTACCTTGTAGTGCTTTCATCTAGTGCATTCTCACCTTGTGCAATGTGGGGCAGTGTGTGTTTGGTTGTTGCGTATGGCTGGTGCACCTACCGTCCATACGAAAACACACTAAGAGCACACCTTAAGTTCTACTTTTATGTTATTCATGGATTTTACAGAAGGTTTCCATTGTTCTTTTTTCAACTATGTACTATCCTCTCCATATAATGCATAGACAATCATCATTCCGATAGATGTACTTGATTTCAATTTTTTGCATGACTTGTTCAGATGTTTATACATGTGATGGACATGAAGCAAAAAATTGAACGTTTTAGTGACTTTTGGCTTTGCCCTTCCACTTGTTCTTCAAATATCCTTTACATTCCAATTTTACACATTTTAAATGCTGATATTGTTGTTTATGGTGTTTCGTAGTTTTCCACACTACACATTGGTGTACGACCTTGTATAGTCCTTGCATTTTGGTACGTCTATGAATCATGTGAAGTTCAGGTCCGGAATCCTGAGTTTATTCTGTTTTGTATTGACAGTCCACCGCTGTGTCTCTTGCAGCACCGTTAGATGAGTCATTGAAACAGCTCTCGATGCTGCTCTTGGCGTATTGTTAAGATTTGACGAATTTCCACTGGTGCCCGCATTATCTTCACGATTGAAGGTGGTCCTTATGGAACCCCCCAGTGATGGGAATAATTTATATGGTGAGTGTACTCATTTTGTATGAGAATGTGCACTTATCACACACTGAGTGTGCGATTGCTGTCCTCTGACATCAATGAACAGTGGAACATGAACTTTGTTTTTTGTTTTTGTTTACAGACGAACATCATTAATGAAATAGGAGAAAATGCCGCCACAGACCGGCACATGGATGTGGTAATGTCACATCGCCACCCACAGCACAGAAGGTGGAAAGAGAAAGAGAAGGAAAAGGAGCAGAAACATCAAAGGGTCTGGAGACTCTCCTCTCCCTCCAGGGCATCGGTGTAACACAGATCAGACAAGGCAAGAGGGCCAAGGGGCCAAGGCCGTGGTGGCGGCACACAAGAGACTGTGCCCAGAGACAAGTCTAGTCCCCCATGCCACAAGGCAAAGTCTTGTAGCACTGCACACTGTTGCCAAAACCCTGCAATAGAGAGATGCTGTGAAAACAAGGTCACTGTTTGCGCCGACCACCCCGGCTGGTCTGCCTCCTTGCGTCGACCCCGGCCCTCTCCAGACACAAAGCAGCCACCCGGCGGACGAAGTGCCAGCAATGAGGCCCAGAACCATTAAAGGTATCCCACGCCACTGTGTGTAGCCTCCACCCTGGCTGCTGCCCAAGAGCGACCTTGTACCTTTTCTCCTTCTGGGCCTCAGCCACTCGTATTGCCTGCCCCTCGTCCCTCACCTTATCTGACTGAGCATCCACCGTGGTTACATCCACCACAGACGCTGTTCCCTGGGCTGAGTCGAAAAGAAGGAGGTCCGGACAAAGCCCCCCCAGCAGTAAACCATCTTGTTCCACCATCACTCGTAGTGAGTGCTCGCGAAAGATTTCTGCCAGCTCATTGCGGATGGCGTGGTGGACCCAAATAATCAGTCCCGACCCTGCTTGTCGAGTGACCTCTGCTGGCAGCAGGCCATGGGCACCACGAAGGGTGAGGTACCCCAATGGTAGCCCAAGCCAGAGTTGGGCCTGCAGGTGAAAGTCAGCGGGGGCCAAGTACAAGCGGTCTCCAGGGCCCATGGGACTTGCCTAAAGACAAAGAGCAGCCCCCCGGGATCCAACAGCCCAACACCTCCGCACCATCTCGTCGCAAGCCTCTGGAAACAGCGCTCCGCCAACCATTTCCACCTCCTCCAGCCACTGTACATGCTTGCAGTGAAAGAAGGATGGACTGAATTTCTGATAAAGCCCTCGTCCTGAGCACTGTTGCAGTGCGTCCAGAGAAGGGAGGCTGGCAATGACCAAAGCTGGCAGCTCCTCCACGGCCTCCTCCCACAAAGGACACAAGAACTCCATCTCTCTAGGCCCTGGGAGGAAACTACCAAAGAGGTCAACAAGAGAGTGGAGCATGGTTGCACAGGAGCATGCGTACGCAAAATGTGCTCTTGGCACGGCTGCAAAAAGGCTCATGCTCCCCACGTTAAACGGCAACTGCGCCTGGAGCATCGCCAGCCTCTGCAGAGCACCTGTCGGGTAGTCCGTTGGGGCCTCCACCACCCCAAGAATCCCCAAAAGAGCACACCAAACGGCTGAGTCAAACGCTTGCAAGACGTCAGCCACTCCGGATCAGGGGGCAGTGTGTGCACCCAGAAGTCAGCCCGAGGCACAATGCACAGGCAAAGCATCGTCACGGCCGACTGAGGATCTTCTAGTTGCGGCAACACCTGAAGCCCCCGGGTCTGCTCCCGTAGCCACTTCTCACCCCAACCATTCTGAAAACTGTCGGACCCAATTGGACAACCCAAGAGCTCCACCCCATCTTGGACGCCAATGTCAATGCATGCAACCCAGAATCTGAACATCAATCCTCCTGGTTCACAACCACGTATTCATGACCATGCATAGGTCAAAAGGACCTGTTTGAGGAACCATGGGTAAGTTGGCTGAACTCAACCAACTTTCACAAAGCACATGCGACTCACATGATTTTAATTTTTGCTCGGAAAAAAGGGTCAAGGATACGGCAAATCATGCCTGTCCCTTTTTTCAACACTTTGTTGATATTTGAAAGAGGTGGCATTGACTATCATGCAATAACAACTGCCATCAATTGTTGTTATCAAGCACAAGAAAATGCTCAGATTCACATGATGTCAGAGCAAACCATCATCCTCTGGTTTCATACCCTAAGTCTCTCAATCAGACACTGATTAGGAATCTCAGGTTCATCGAGAGAGTTTTAGTCACGTTTTTGTTGCAACAACGTCTGGATATAACACACTATGTTTTCCTTATTTTTTCCTCCTTTCTTTCCTCTATAGACCCAAAGTTTAATATTACTTGTTGTGTGGTCATTCAGACCACAAACATGGAGATTACAGCATGTGGTTGGTATGTAGCAGTTAGCTTTGGTGTCTTCTCCACGGTTGTGGCTGTTTGGTATAGCCCATGGATTGTGTCATTCCAACTTGAACGCTGTTGCTTCATAGAAGACTCTGATTCGTTCATGGTATTATGAAAACCCGTTAAGCGAGGTAATCACCCAAGTAGCATGGAAATTAACAGCCAGGATACCTCCACATTTATGAGAAGGAAATCATATCATAGGCATTGGTTCGAGTTCCCTTGTCTCCCTTTGGCCTCAACCTATTCTTGTTTCAGGTGAAAATGGAAATAAAGTGGCTTTCTTATGTACGTTTTTCCTTAGTTCAGCTTTCAGTCATTCAAGTTATATGATAATTTATACCATTTTGTTGTGACTACTGAAATATCGTATCTCAAGTTGATACAGGTATCAGACAGGGAGTTGTCCCCTCTTTTATGTATGCATGGTTTTTCATGAGATCCTCCTTGGTGAGACCATTTTTTTCGACCTTTGAATTCTTGATGGGGCCATGATATGGGAGTTGGCATTGTCAAATGCTTGGTACCACAAAGTAACCACAAATCCCTCCCCTTTACTTGATGAGACAACATTTGGCAGTTGTCTCATCATCTCCATTATTTATATATCTCTCAATCAGTTCTGCACCTGTCAAACCATGTTTTAGCCAACCAAAAAACTGATCAGCCCTGATGCCTGAGATATTGTTCTTGATTGGTAAAGATGGTGTAGAATATGAGACAACGTACCACCAAGTCCAAAAGGAACGTCCCGTCTCTCTAGAGCCGTTAAGCTCAAGACTAATGCATTGATTCCGGTGCATTCTCTTGTAAAGGAAGAGATGTAAACTAAGTCTCCTGGTGAAGGCATGAACCCCGTGCTTACACTATCACATAGTGTATCCATGGTCTGGATAAATGTTCCTGACATTTGATGATTTGGTGCATGATTTGTAATGTAAATCACTACAATCCGCTGAGTATCGAGAAAGTTACAGGCTCTAAATTCAGGGTGTGTGCGGTGGCTTGTGGAGTTGGCCAAAATGGGCATCCGGTGAAAGTTTCCACTAGATCTGAGTAACAAGGCACATCCGGTGAGAATACATGTTAGATTACTGCGGGATCATCTGACGGATATTTTCCCCAAATCTGTTATTGGCGGACTTCACCAGATTCATGGTTCACAGTCCGTGACTCAAATTTATGGTTTGTTATTAAGGGACATAGTCAACTGATGAATATGAGGGTGCCAGAAAGTGACAAAAATAGGTTGCTCGATAAAAATCATCTGGCATAGTAGTTGCATAGAGGAGGTTTTACAGGTTCCAATGCACTCAACGGAACTCAATTTGAAGTATGTTTTGAGTGAGATAGGGATTTCCAAAGTTGGGAGATCATGGGTCGGGTTCAAGTGACGACCTGAGCACTTTTGAGCTCACAAGGCGGCAGAATTATTGGCCAGGATGGCTGAGAGCGACCTTCAAGGAGAAAAGACGGCTGGAGGGCCTCCAAGAGAATTAAAAGAAAGACCAGTTCATGAGAACTGGCCGTGCAGGTCGTGGCAGACATAATTTTCATGCATAATTCTCATGCATGTGTGACTGCCGCTCATCTCGCTAGGCAATGAGTGTGCTAGGAGGTCAACTTTGACAGAGTGAATATGAGTGCTTCCTTGGCCAAATGAGGCATATAATGTTTTGTTTGAAATCTGTGATAATGTAATTTCTCACTCAAGAGTCCATTTAGGCATTTACGTTCCTTGCAAACTTACATTCGCTTCTGTAACTTCTGTCTGTGCAACCTGCAACTCCTTCTCACAAATAGTTGGTCCTGCCTAGGCGGGTCTTAGTGAGCCTGATCACCTCCCTGATGGCTGCCCTAGTTTCAATCAGTGGTATCAGAGCTAGAAAAAGGCTGTGCCTCATTGTTGAGGCATTCCTTGCACCCTGTTGTGTGAGAGAGCCGTTTGTGGGCTAAACGTTGCACTACCATGGCGACATCCGCTTATGTGATGGCCGGCGTCAACATCGCCAAGTTAGAAGGCGAGAACTTCTTCAACTGAAGCAACAACATGAAGATGGTGCTGATGGAGAAGGGACTCTGGAGCCATGTGAGTGAGGAGGAGCCAAATGAGTCCTCTCTCTCACTTGGTGATTCCCGTATCTATCACCAGAAGCGTGACCGCGCCCTTGCCACCATCTACCTTTACCTCGCCAAACATCAGCAGCTCCTCGTCCGTGGCATCCTCATGCCAAAGGAGGTTTGAAAAAAGATTGAGTCCACTTATGCTTCCAATTCAATCCTCATGAATATGCAGCTGCGTCGTTGCTTTCACAGTATGAAGATGGATGAGTTCGGATCCATGATTGACTACATCAACATGGTGAAGTCTCTCTCTGACCAACTTGCTGTGATTGATGACCCTTTCAAGGAGTGTTTTCTCATGCTAACCATCCTCTTTGGCTTTCCTATTAGCTACACTCCTCTCATTGTTGCCCGAGACCAGCGTGGCAACAAGCTCTTCCTCAACGACGTGGAAGAGAGCCTACTGTCTGAAGAGGAGCGATACAAGGGAGAGGAGGGCGGAAGGGGACTGGACATCGCTTTGTAATCAACTCTGGTCGTGGTTGTGGTGCTGCACCAACCAGGGCCAATGGCGGAGGAGAGAAGAAGAATGGGAACTGCCAATAATACAAGAAGCCGGGCCAATGGACGCGTAAATGTCAGAAGAAGAAAGTGGACCGTGCGATTGGAATGGGAGCAGGAAAGCAGTCTTACGCTTTCACAAATGCAACAGATTGGGAGAGTGGATTCGTGACCACCATCTGGGTCTTGCACGTCTCCGACAACACCGCATTGTCCTGGATCATCGACTCAGGAGCCACACGGCACATGACGTGTCACCGGGAGTTGTTCATCGTCTACGCCAACATTGAGCCTCGCCGGGTGTACATGGGGGACAATCATGGCGGTTGGGGAGAGTGAGATTGTGTTTTGTGCTTCCATTGAGGGCAATTACGTGGAATGCCATATGAAGGGGAGTCTTCATGTTCCAGGGCCGGCAGCTAGCTTCCTCTCTGTTTCTTCTCTCATCTCCGAAGGCATGCAGGTTCGCTTTGAGAATGGTGGCTGCACCATCTCTGCAAGTGCAAGGCATGTGCTTGCAAAAGCAAACAAAGAGGACGGTCTTTACCATCTCTATGTGGCGTCGGAGAAGGAAGCCGACTCAGCTTTGGTGGCGAGGGAGGGAAAACGCAACATCGGCCTGTGGAACCGCCGGCTTGGTCACCTCGGCTTTTGGGCCATCATCTCCATGCAGCAGATGGTCCTGGCCTGGAGCTCAAGGGGGTGAAGCAGCCTGGTGCATTGGCTTATGAAATTTGTATTGAAGGGAAGCAAGCTCACTCTCCTTTCACGGGGGAAGGAAAGGGGGCAACTGAGCTTCTCTCACTCGTTCACTCTGATTTGTGCGGCCCCATGCCATCACAGTCCTTGTCCGGCAAGTTGTACTTTGTCACATTCATTGATGACAAGTTGAGAAAGACATGGTGTCCTTCCTGGTTGGAAAGGATGAGTGTTTTGATGCTTTTAAGGTGTGGATTGCTACTGCACGGACTGAGAGTGGCAGGCGGTTGAAGGAGCTTCGCACCAATAATGGAGGAGAGTACCTCTCAAACAACTTCCGCACCTTCCTCATGCGTCGCAGGATCAGGCAAGAGGTCACCCCACTTCGAACACCGCAGCTGAACGGCATGGCTGAACGCACGAACCGTACACTCATGGAGAGTGTTTGAAGCATGCTCTAAGACGCGGAGTTTCTGCCAACCTTTTGGGTGGAAGCGGTCAACACTGCCATGTACCTGAAAAACGGAGTCCCACGTACACCGTGCAGCTGATAACACCGGAGGAGGCCTGGACAGCGGAAGCCAATAGTGACGCACCTGAAATTCTTTGGGTGTGGTGCATTCAAGCACGTGCCTGCCAGCAACCGCAACAAGCTAGACGCAAAGTCGGCAAAGATGGCCTTCTTCAGCTACGACACCATGGGATACCGGTTGTACAACCTCACCGCAAGCAAGATCATCCGCAACCGTGACGTGGTCTTTCAAGAGGACGTAAAGGGCTGGAATTGGAGCCTATTTCTGCAGTTCCACTTGCTCTCGCACTTGTACCAGAAGTGGGAGAAGAACTGGTAGCAGAAGAGGGCATTGCGGAAGATGGCGGTGATAGCAGAAACGACAAGGATTTGGAGGGAGCTGAGAAGGAGAAGGAGCCAGCAGCCAAATTTGATGAAGAGGAGCAGCAAATTGATGAAAGCAGCTGCCACGAAGGCCTTCACGCCTCAAAAAAGGTGTGAAGAATAGTAGGGGGCAGCTACGGCGGTCCGAGAGGCTCGCAAGAAGCAGCCGCATCAGGGGGCTGAACCTGTGCACCGCTCCACCACCAACGAAGTCCTCTGAACTTGAGCTCCTCTTTCTCAAATCATCGATGACCCAGCCACATTTGCTGAAGCCATGAGCACCACCAAGGCAGTAGATTGGCGTACCGCAGCAGACGAGGAGTATGTTGCACTCATGGGGAATGACACCTGGACCCTCGAGGAAGCTCCACACGATAGCCGGATGATTGGGTGCCTGTGGATCTTCAGGCGCAAGCGTGGTGCAGATGGTAAGGTGCTCAGGAACAAAGCATGGCTGATCGCAAAGGGGTATGCGCAGACGGAGGGTGTGGATTGTAATGAGACATTTACACCTGTCGAAAAGTTCCCATCCATCCGAGCGATCCTCGCTCTTGCTGCTGTTATGGACCAGGAGGTGCACCAAATGGATGTGACGTGTGCATTTCTGAATGGTGACCTTGAAGAGGATGTGTACATGGAGCAGCCGGAGGGTTATGTGGTGGAAGGGAAAGAGGATTTGGTGTACAAGCTTGTGAAGGCTCTCTACGGCCTGAAGCAGGCACCGCGAGCATGGTACCACAAGATAGATGAGCAGCTGGCTGGGCTTGGTTTTGTGCGCAGTGAATCGGACCATGTAGACCATGGGCATATGCAAGAGACAAGCCAGGTCATCATCTTGCTCTATGTTGATGATCTTCTCATAGCATCTGACTCCAAGTCTCTTTGGGACGATGTGAAGCAGTCCCTTACTGCCAGGTTTGACATGAAAGACATGGGAGAGCTCAGTTACTACCTTGGCCTTTAGGTCAAGCGCAACTGGTAGCAGCCGAAATCATTGTTGTCGCAGAGCATGTACGTGAGTGACATCGGCAAGCGCTTCAACATGGCAGGAGCGTGCAGAGCCGTAACACCACTGGAAGTGGGAGCAAAGCTGAGCATGATGCAGAATCCCCATGGTGTGCAAGAGAGCCGACGCATGGAAGCAGTACGGTACCAAGCACCAGTTGGAATCCTCATATATGCAGCAGTCGGCACGTGCCTTGACATCAGCCAAGCAGTGGGAGTTTTCAGCACGTTTTGTGCGAATCCGTGTGCGCCGCATTGGGAGGTGGTTAAGCATGTGTTGCGCTACCTGGAAAGCAGCAGCGGCCGTTGCCTCACCTTCAACGGCAACAATAGCCACATCCTCATTGGCTACAGTGACACAGATTGGGGGGGTGATCATCCAGTGGGTCATCCAGTGGGTCATCCAGTGGGTTTGTGTTTGTGCTTGGGGGAGATGCAATCAGTTGTAGGAGTAAGATTCAAGAGTGTGTCGCTCTCTCCTCCACCAAAGCAGAGTACATTGCCCTGAGTGAAGCAACAAAGGAATTCTTGTGGCTGAGTGAGCTTCTGGCAAGCTTTGGGCAGCAGCAGACTGCAGAAACCACCATTTATTAAGACAACATGAGCGCCATTGCTCTGTCCAAGAACGCTGAGTTTCACGCCCGCACCAAGCACATCGACCTGCGATACCACTTCATTTGCGAGTTTGTGGTGAAGCAGGTGGTGCAGATCAACTTCTGCCCTTCAAGCATGATGTTGACAGACATCTTGACCAAGCCGCTGGCAGCGCACCGCTTTCAGCAGCTGAGGGGACAGTGCGGATTTGTGTGATTTTTATTCTTGCAAAGTGGGAGTATGATGGACATGAGGGTGCCCGAAAGTGACAAGAATAGGTTACACAATAAAAATCATCTGGCATGATAGTTGCATAGAGGATATTTCACAGGTTCCAACGCACTTTACAGAACTCAATTTGGATTCCATTTGAGTGAGGTATGAATTTCCAAAGGTTCGAGATCATGGGTCGGGTTCAAGTGACGACCTGAACACTTTCGAGCTCAAAAGGCGGCAGAATTATTGGCCAGGACGGCTGAGAGCGGCCTTAAAGGAGAAAATACGGCTGGAGAGCTTCCAGGAGACTTCAAGGAAGGATCAGTCTATGATAATTGGCCGTGCAGGTCGTGGGAGACATAATTCTCATGCATAACAGTGTGACTGCCGCTCATCCCGCTACGCTATGAGTGTGCTAGAGGATCAACTTTGACAGAGTGGATCTGAGTGCTCCCTTGGCCAAATGAGGAGTATAAGGGCTTGTTAGAAATCTGTGCTTGTTTACTTTCTCAATCAAGAGTCCACTTAGACATTAAAATTCTTTGTAAACCTAAATTTGCTTCTATAATTTCTGTCTGTGCATCCTGCAACTCCCTCTCACAAACAATTGGTCCTGCCTAGGCGGCTCTTAGCGAGCCTGATCACCTCCCTGAGGGCTGTCCCAATTTCCATCATCAACATTGTAACTGCAGGTCCGTAAGCAGGTTTCAAACACCTTCCAAGACCAACTTAACACTAAAATCAACAGAAAAGCCACCGAGGCAGGTCAAAACAGTGCAAAGGATGTGCAAAGGGATTTGTGCCTCCAGAAACGCATTTGGCGCATGGGAAAAGGAGCCACGTCAAGTGGGCACCACAGGGGGTGTAAGGTATTTCTGTGGTAGGTGAGACCTGCACTTTGGCAAGCATAACTTTGCCAAATCATGCGCGGTTTGCTGCCGTAAATAGCAATATAACCTGTGACGACGTGTCCAAAACATAACATAAACTTGCTCTATTCCTGTTTGCAAAAGTGACTGTGTCTAAATTCCCCCTCAAATTGCGTGAGGCAACCATAAAGCTAACGCTTAGACTCAAACTGCCACAAAAGGAAGAAGTGAACCACAAAGGACGTTCATGCATCGTCAGACCACAGTTTTGTTCAAGGGATTATGGGCCTACTTTTTTACCGTCCTCCAAACGCTTAAAATTCTCACAGAGCACAAAATTTGTATCACAGATGCCGTTGCCAACTCTGAGGATCTACCAGAGTTAGAGACTGTGCACTGGCACAGACGAGGGATATGCAACCTATTCACAAGTATGCGGGAGGCTCAGTTTTGGGCTATGGAGGTAGCACTTCAAGATCCACCTTGTGGATAAGGGGCTGCTGAGGTCATGTTTCCAACGGAAGTTTTCGACGAGGTGAAAGCAACGTAAAAGGAGAAGCAGACCTTCACAAAGAAGATCATGGAGGCACTCATGCTCCTGTTGTGCAGTACACATGATTCCCGTAGAGCTACTTCCAGTGTTGCAAGTTGGCAGCCACAGCTTGGTAACAAATCTTTGTAATCCATCAATTTAAGTTTCTCCTGAACAAATATTTTGCACTGAAGCGTCTACAGTGTGAATCAAGGATGGGGATGAGATCATCACTACCATGCAGTAGATCGAGTTTCTCGCCTCACAGTGCAATGATTTAGGATGCAAGATGAAAATGCAGTCGCAGGAAATGGCCCTCGTCTTGGCTCTACCCAACAGTTGGGACCCACTCATGACCTCTTGGGAAGATGAGCAAGCTCACCTATGGCTCTTTCACACAGTACGTTCACAACGAGGTGCATCATCAGAGCTACAGGGATGCCTCGCCTTCCTCATCCGCCCTCTTCACCAAAATGTGCGGTACTAGAAGCGGGATCAAGGGAGGCAGCAGAAAGGGTGGCAACAAGAAGAGCGCCATGAAAATTGCACGCCATAACTGGGACACGGAGGGCCATTGGGCCCGCGAGGAGGAGGTGAAAGCTGTCGGCAAGGATGCCTAAGGCAAGAAAATGCTCCTCAATGCCAAAAAGAACCAGTTTCTCAAGAAGGCCATTAGACATTTTCTGGACTTGGAGCGCAGAAGTACATGCAGGCTGAGAATGCACAATGATTCTGCTAAGTCAATGGTGGTCACAAACAACAAAATGAAATCAGCGGCTGTCCAAGGTGAGATGGAGCTGGAAGTCATGGTGGGCAGTAAGAAGTCATTGTGCATGGTTTGTAGAGTGCAGCATATCCCTGGCATGGGTGATATCTTGAGTGTCTTGCTGCTTGATGGACAAGGGGTGTGAGGAGCGATTCTGGAGGAATGGCACAGTGGTGCACAAGGACGGCGGTGGTGAGGTTGTGCTGGAGGAAAATTTGTGAGGGCGACCTCTACATTGGATAAGGTGATGCATATGGCATTGGACGCAGCAGAATCACACATGCGGCATTCCGAACACGCCACGCGGGGGTGGCTTCCCCCTCTCGACGGGCAGCGTATCGCATACGCTACCCGCCGAGGGGTTTGTCTCGGAGGCGGGCTCTCGACAACGCACACGTTCAACTGCGGAAGGAGTTCCGGTGGCAGCAACTGCGCGACGGCCGCATTACCACCGGTGGCGTACGCAGCAGGACAACCGCAGCCACCGCCAAGAAGCATCAAGCCAACGCGGCGGCTCGCCGAGAGACAAGCCAGACCGTCGATCTGGACGATCGACGACCGAGCACTCCTCGCACTAGGCATTAGGTGCAAGTAGAGCACTAGGTCCAGGTGCAAGTAAAGCACTGGGATCAGGAGGAAGTAGCTTGCTACAGCAAGCTAGGAGAGCAGTAGGCTAGGGCAAGAGTAGCCGGCCATATAGTATAAATACCATGTACTCTGTTCATTGTCATTAACCTGTGATTTTCCAGCTCTGGCTTCCAGACTTCTCCAAGTCTATCTTTCCGCTGTGACTATGCTCTCCAGACACTAAAGCTTAATCTCCAGAGAGCACCCACTCTCACATCTGGTATCAGAGCCAGAGCCACGCGTTGGGCGGAGGCGCTGTCGGACCTCGCCAAACTTCAAGGAGCGAAGGTGCGGACTATGCCGGACAACGTCGAGGCTGATCGAGAGGGAGATTGTTGGACCAGACTTCGAAGCCAACGCACGAGCCAACCTCTGGAAATTTTTTCTTCATTTCCAAAGCGTCCACACGGCCTACCGTGTGTGCACGGGAGGCAACGGGTGACTCCTACGCACTTCGAAGATGTCAGATTTTCGTCCCGGACTGCCGAACTACTACCGGAAAACTTTCCAATTGCTGCCGAAACGCTGTCAAATTTTTTCGAAGGATCTCCAGTGGCTAAAATTCATCCAAAGCCATGGATCAGGCCCTGCATCAGATCGTAGAGCAGCTATGAGCCCTCAAGCTGGAGAACGAGCGGCTCAATCGGCAGATGGCTGACCTGCGGGACGGGACTGACGGTGGACAGGTTCGGGTGGCCCAGTCAAGGAGTCCGCCAAGACCAAAGCCAAAGGCTCCGGAACCGTTCAATCCCTTAGTCAAGGGTGCGAGCGTTCAGACCTGGTTGTTTGCAATGAACAGCTACTTTGGGACTCTGGGTCACCGTCCACAGGACAATGTTGTGCGTGTGTCATTCACACTGACACTGCTACGCGGAGCAGCATTGGAGTGGTGGAGGCAGCTGAATATGCTGGCCACTCGAGTTGGAGGTGGGAACGCAGCTGTGCAACATGCCGTGTTGTGGGAGACAGGCGCAGGACAAGCTGAAGGTCGCGTGCCGACGACATGGAAGCAGTTTGAGCAAGCCATCAGTGATCGGTTCGATCTCGTGAATACCTCCATGGTTGCATGCAACAAGCTGAAGCAGCTGAAGCAACTCAAGCAGATCAAATCGGTGTAGGAGTTTCTCGGCATTGTGCTCGGAGATTGATGACATGAGCGAGCCAGAGATGGCAGACAAATACCACGATGGCTTGAAGGTAGAAATTCAGTGCACGCTGGCACTAAGTGGCATCACGGAGTTCCAGACAATGGTAGCCACTGCTGAGCACGTTGACGCGCTACGCTACCATCGAGGGGGTTTCCGTGAGAAGCAAGAAAATTTCCAACGTCGAACACAACACCAACAAACCGACCCCATGGAGATCAACGCAGTGCAAGGAGGCCAGCAGCAGAGCAAGCCACGTGGCGGACACTGTTGGATCTGCGAGAAGCCTGGGCACCACAAGAAGGACTGTAAGAAGAAGCAGCAGGGAAACGGCAACCAGCAGTGAGTGGCGGACGGCCAACTGCTGGGAAAGTTTCGTCCGCATCAGCAAACACCAGCCCCAGAAGTCCTTCAACAACTAGGGAGATGCTAAGTGTATTGTTGCGTAGCGAAGGAAGCGGAAGCATTCTGGGATTCCTCCTGAAAGCCGAAATTTTATCGGCTGGTTCTGCGGACGGCGAGGGGCGCCAGACTCGCCGGTAGATTAAAGCATTACTGGATTGCGGCGCATCGCACTCATTCTTCAGCAACGAGCTTGCAAAGATGTTGGGGCTTGCACGGCTACCTGGGAAGCCAACTACGGCCAAGTTGGTGCAAGGGGAGCAGGAGTGCGGATTGCCTCTGAAGCCTCTGAGGATCCGTCTGGGCAAGCTGTCGTGCGAGGTGAACTTTTGCACGTGCCCGATGGATGCCTACAACGCCATTATGGGGCGTGACTGGCTGCACCGGTGGAATCCTGCCATGGATTGGGTGCGCAGCCAGGTGAAAGTGAAGAAATACGGAGAGCAAATCGTTTTGCTGTTGTGGGTAGAGGAGAAGGACTCCAAGGTAGGCAAGGTTTCACAGTTGAGTTACGTGCAGCTGAAGCATTGTCAGCGCAAGGGGGATCAAGTGTACCTTGTGTGGGTGCGGCAGAAATAAGCGACTAAAGAGGTGGAAATGTTGGTTGCAGAGGCAAAGCAACAAGAGGAAGAGTAGCATAAAGCACCTGTAGCAAAGCTGTCGGAAGGCATCAAGGGAGTGTTAGAGAGCTACGGTGACTTGTTTCTTGTTGAGCTGCCAAAGGGTTTACCACCGAAGCAAGACAACGACCATAAAATTGATTTGGTTCCGGGAGCAACTCCAATGGTGCGGGCTGCATATCGCATGAGCGATAATGAGCTGGGTGAGCTGAAGAAGGAGTTGGAGGAGCTGATGGAGCAGGGTTTCATCAGACCATCAGTGTTACCCTACGTTGCACCGATCCTCTTTGTGAAGAAAAAAATAGGGGAACTGAGGATGTGCGTGGACTATCCTGCACTGAACAACATAACGATCAAGAAACGGTACCCGCTGCCAAGGGTCGAGGAGTTGTTTGACCAGTTGAGGGGAGCGCAATTCTTCAGCAAGATTGACTCACGCTCAGGGTACCATCAGATCCGGATTGCGGAGCAGGATGTGGAGAAGACGGCGTTTCGGACACGGTACGGCCATTTCGAGTACCTCGTGATGTCGTTTGAGTTGACCAATGCTCCTACAGCATTCATGAGCCTCATGAACAGGATCTTCTACCCTCACTTGGACGAGTTCGTGGTGGTGTTCCTCGACGACATCCTCATCTACTCTCGAACTCTGGAAGAGCATCAGCAACATCTTCGACAGTTGTTAGAAATTCTTTGGAAAGAGAAGCTGTTTGTGAAGCTCTCCAAGTGTGAGTTCGAGAAGCGAGAGGTGGAGTTCTTTGGGCACATCATGTAAACCGGGCGCGGTGTGCTAGCCTCAACCGGATGGTGTAGGCACCAACCGGCGGCAACGGCGACCAAGGGGAGGCCGGTGCACACCTTCCCGGGGTTGCGGAAGCGTAGGGTCGTCTTGGGGGAGCACGGGAACACGTGTGGCACAGTGGGAGTAAACTGTACTTGTTATCCAAGTGTCAACATACAAGACTATATGTACATGATGACACATCCTAGGCGACCCGAGGTCCCCGAGCCGTGCGCGGCTCCGTATGGGCCTGGGATGAGCGTTATTGCCTTAGCATCACGTAGCTCATCTTCCCAGCTTTCCAACGCACCAAGAATCGTATCATTCCGTGGAGGAACGGCCGAGATATGGCCGTTTCCGTGAACCACGATAATCTGCCGCTGGCAGCACCACTAGCGGCGGTGACGGCCGCCCGAAGCGCCCTTGCTGGTAAAAACACATCGGGGCGCCATTCCGAAGCGCCCTTGGCCCTCAATGATCCTTGACTCATTGA
>SZWC01000386.1:173607-185693 GCA_023375785.1 Penium margaritaceum
GTGGACTGGCATGGAAGGCGGGAGAGCCAACCGTGCCACCACGGGTGTCCGCATTTCGAGCACCTCGAACGGACCAAGCCACCGGGGTTTCAACTTGTCCGACCGGACCCCGCGAAGCTTGACATGCGCGCTGTTGAGAAGCACGCGATCACCGACCTTGAGCGTTGCGTCTGCGCGTCGGCAGTCCGCTTGTACTTTCTGCTGCTCTTGCGCCTTCTTCAATGCATGCCGCGTCGCTGCCCAAATCTGCGTGAAGTCACGTGCGGTAGACTCCACCGCGGGCAGGTTGCTTGCGACGTGCAAACTGAGGGGCGTGGCGGGCACTGTCCCGTTCACCACCTCAAATGGCGCCTTGCCGGTGGAGGCGGACGTGGCAGAGTTGTACGCCAGTTCAGCGACCGGCAACCGCTGGTCCCACGCCGTCTCGTCCGGATCACCCACTGTACGGAGGAGCTGCTCCAACGTCTGGTTTGTCCGCTCCGTTTGCCCGTCAGTTTGGGGATGAAAACTGGTTGACAGCTGCACCTTGCTGCCATACCNCGAGCCGTGCCTTCCGCGCTCACCGTATCACGCGTCGCAATGAAGTGCGACATCTTGCTGAAGCGATCCACCACCACCAACACCGCATTGTGGCCTGCCGCTGTCGTGGGCAAACCCGTGATGAAATCCATGGAGATGTCCTGCCACGGCTGCTCGGGGATGGGCAAGGGTTGGAGGAGACCCGGGGTCTTTGTCCTCCTCGCCTTGTGGCGTTGGCACACGTCACAACTCCGGCAGAATTCAGCCACCTCCGACGACATGGTGGGCCACCAAAAGAAGCGAGCCACCGTCTTCAATGTCTTGTCGATGGAGAAGTGACCGCTCGGGCCACTATCATAGCACTCCTCCAAAATCAACTGCCAAAGTGCGGGCACCGCGGGAACCACCACCTGTTGTGTGCCGCGCCGTCGCCAATACGGCGCCTCGAAGAAAAATCTCCGAGCGTCGTACTCCCCATGCGCCTCGTATCCCTCCGTGAAGAGCTTCACAAGGAAGGCATCCTCGTGGATGGCGAGAGACGCGACCCGCATCATCAGGTCCGGTCGCCGTGAGAGTGCATCGGCTGGGTTGATGCGGCCCGGCCGGTACACGATTTCGTAGTCGAAGTGCGACTCGAGGTAATCCACCCAACGCGCTTGCCGCCAGCTCAGGTTCGGCTGCGTCTTGAAGTACTTCAACGCGTGGTGGTCGGTGTAGACTATGCATTTCCGCGCCTTGAGGTAGCACTGCCATTTCTTGAAGGCTGCAACCACGGCGAGCATCTCCTTGTCATGGGTGGCATAGTTCAGCTCCGCCCCGCGCAACTTGCGCGAGTAGTAGGTGACCGGCTGCGACCCGTTGCCAAAGTCCTGCAAAAGGATTCAACCAATGGCCAGGTCCGATGCATCCGTCGCCATTTCAAACTCACGGCCGCTGTCGGCCAAGTGCAAGGCCGGCGCGGAGGTCAGAGCCCGTTTGAGATTCTCAAAGGCTTCTTGTTCGCTAACTCCCCAACTCCACTCGCGATCCTTGCGAGTGGCGCTGACACTCCCGCATAGCCAAGGATAAACCTGCGGTAGTAGTTGCAAAAACCAAGGAACACTTGCACATCGTGCACACTATGCAACTTCGGCCACTCTTGCACGGCCGAGACCTTGCGCGGGTCCATGGTAATCTGTCCATTGCCAATTATGTGTCCAAGGAATTCAACTTTCCCCACCGCGAACTCACACTTAGAGAGTTTTGCAAAAAATTTCTCCTTCCTCAAAATCTCGAGGACCTTCTCCACATGCTCCTCATGTTCCTCCGCCGTCCCGCTATACACCAAGATGTCATCGAGGTAGACCACCACGAAGTCATCCAAGTAAGGCCTGAAGATGTTGTTCATCGCCGCCATGAAGGTGGCCGGCGCATTGGTCAACCCGAAAGGCATCACGAGGAACTCGTAGTGACCATAGCGGATGCGGAAGGCCGTCTTTTCCACATCATCTGCTGCGATGCGGATCTGGTGGTAGCCGGAACGGAGGTCGATCTTTGTGAAGAAGCGAGCCGCACGGAGCTGATCAAAAAGCTCCTCAGCTCGTGGAAGTGGATACCGGTTCTTGATTGTCAAGTCGTTCAACGCCCGGTAGTCCACACACATGCGCATCTCCCCCGTCTTTTTCTGCACAAACAAGACAGGTGCATCGTAAGGAGACGAGGATGGGCGGATGAAGCCCTGCTCCGTCATCTCGGTTAGCTGCTTCTTGAGCTCCTGCAGCTGCGCATCGCTCATGCGGTACGTTGCACGAACAGGCGGGTGCGCTCCAGGTTTGAGGTAGATGCGATGGTCCACGTCCCGCTTTGGTGGCAGACCCGCCGGGAGGGTGTCGGGGAACACGTCCTCGAACTCCGTACACACCTTCCGAAGCCCCTCGGGCACCGCGGCAAACTTGCCTTGGGCCCCCGGCTGCTCACGAGTTGCCCCATGCGCCAAAACAGGCGCCACGTCCTCTGGTTCGTCGAAATCCTCCTCCACGTCTCGCACGAACGCCAGAAAAATCTGCTCCTTTTTTCGAATCGTGCGCTTGAGCTGCACCAAGTTCAGCATCATTGGCGCCGATTCCTCCTTGCGAGGCACCGACTGCTGCGGCGCTTCCTCCTCGCAAGTCTCCTCCTCCGCGGCCTCTTCCTCGGACCACGTAGGCAGGGGATACTCCTTGTCTCCGAGCTTGACTGAGACGGTGCGCGCCTCCCAATTGACGACGGGGTTGTACTTGTGGAGGAAGTCACGACCGAGGATTACATCGTAATCCTTCATCGGGCACACCCGGTATACGGTCGTTATCCGAAGCTTCCCCACGCGAATGGAGAGGGGACGGGCCAGGTACCCCACTTCAATCGTGCCGTCCACTTGGTTAGCGGTCCGCTTCTTGCTCGTGAGCGCAAGACCCCACTTCCGAGCACACTCCATGCTCACAAAACTGTGACTCGCGCCACAATCCAGCAGGCTCCCCACCTTCTCCTTGACGCCTTTCACTCGCGCCTCCAAGAGAAGTGCGGGCTGCTCCTCCTCATACCCCGCGTCCCATGCCTTGACCTCGGAAACCCCCTTAATTGCCGCAAGGCGTTCGGGTGGGCGGTCAACTGGCGGTTTGGGCTGAGAGGAGCCAGGAGTAACGCCATCTACTCCCGACTCTCCTCGTTTCCCGACTTCTTTGCTGCTTTGTCTGCTTCCTTCGTGGCTTGCTTCCCCTTCCCTTGCCGCTTACCCTTGCCGTCGCCCTTCTTTGGACTCCGACAGTCACGCGCAATGTGGCCAGGCTTGCCACAGTTGTAGCACTTGCGCTGTTGNTAACCACCACCAAAAGAGTTGTGGCTGTTGGCATGAGCCTGTTGCACGCGCGAATCGTACCGTTCGGCTGCTGCGATCATTGCCGACAGGTCGTCGTTGAGGTCGTGCATCACCGTCACAGCGCGGGCGTCGTTCTTGAGGCCGTTGCTGTAGTGGAAGCACAATTCGTGCGAGTCAAAGCCACAGTTGGCGATGATCTCACGAAACCTGTGGGTGTAGTCAGCGATGCCGCCAGTTTGGCGAAGCCGACGCAGCTTAGCACGCGCGTTGTTCCTTACGTCACCCACGGTGAAGCGCTTGATGAACGACTCCGTGAACTCCTTCCACGAGGTCGGCCATTTCAGGGTAGGGTCGCCACTGCTGCAGGTTGGAGCCGATGGGGTTGAGATTCCGGTCGCGGCCGCAATGCCGGCGACCATTGCTGCTCCACTGCCGTGTGGATTGGACCGCATCACATCGGCCCACCAATCCAACGATGCCCCTCTCAACAGGGTCACGGCATAGTCGCGGCGCGCCTCGTACCTTGAGGCATCCACGCCGATGGCGGTGAAGTACAATTCCAATCCGAGTATCCAAGCGTGCGGAGCTGGTCCATCCTTCTTCGATGGGTCGAACGGCTCCGGCTTGGGCGGGCTTGGGACACCCACCGCAGGTACGTTTGCGGTGGCAACTGCCACTGGTGTTGGCAATGGACGTTTCGCGAGCTCTTGATTGAGGTACGTGTTTTGCTTCTCCAACAAGTCCATCTTGGCCTGCATTTCGGCGAGCAACTTCTGCAGCGCTGCGGATGCTGTTACTTCGCCTTGTGCGTCAAACGCCGCAGCCAACGAGGACGAGCCGGTTGAAGTCATCTTCACGTCCGGTACAACTTCTTCCTCAACGGGTCCTCCGGTTACCGCCTTGTCACCGGAGTGCGTGGTTGGCCTTGGGCATGGATCCGCCAAGGAGACGAGATGCGTGCTGGTCTACGCTGACCAGGAGAGGTTGCCACGTAGGAAATTGTGCCCCTGAGCCAAGGGTGGCTCTGATACCAAGTGTAAACCGGGCGCGGTGTGCTAGCCTCAACCGGATGGTGTAGGCACCAACCGGCGGCAACGGCGACCAAGGGGAGACCGGTGCACACCTTCCCGGGGTTGTGGAAGCGTAGGGTTGTCTTGGGGGAGCACGGGAACACGTGTGGCACAGTGGGAGTAAACTGTACTTGTTATCCAAGTGTCAACATACAAGACTATATGTACATGATGACACATCTTAGGCGACCCGAGGTCCCCGAGCCGTGCGCGGCTCCGTATGGGCCTGGGATGAGCGTTATTGCCTTAGCATCACGTAGCTCATCTTCCCAGCTTTCCAACGCACCAAGAATCGCATCATTCCGTGGAGGAACGGCCGAGATATGGCCGTTTCCGTGAACCACGATAATCTGCCGCTGGCAGCACCACTAGCGGCGGTGACGGCCGCCCGAAGCGCCCTTGCTGGTAATAACACATCGGGGCGTCATTCCGAAGCGCCCTTGGCCCTCAATGATCCTTGACTCATTGACTAACCGGGCCCCAAGGGGCGCTTCGGCCTTGTTGGGTCTTCCGAGGGTCGAGCCTTGGTCCTTGGGGATGAATTCCCGTCATCTGTTTTCCCCTCGGCCGGTCCAACCTTCGGCCGGGCATAACTTCCTCAATTCTTGATGGATCGACCCCGTTCTTGGGTCGATCTTGCACCGTTTTTCCTGTAGATTCCAAATCCACAGTCATATTATACATTCAAGGAAGCCTCAAGCCGTGATCAGTGCCGTTGGCACTGTCCGGCTTACACATCATGAGCGGTAAGGGTCTTCGCATGGACCCAAAGAAGGTGGAAGCAGTGAAGCAATGGCCGAAACCAATGTGTGTGCGTGACATCATGGTCTTCCTGGGGTTTTTCAACTACTACCGGAAATTCATCCGGGGGTACTTAGAGAAGAGTGCGCCACTGAGTCAGCTGCTGAGGAAGGATCACCAATGCGAATGGGGTGATCAGGAGCAGAAGAGCTTCGAGGAGATCAAGGCTACAATGTGTAAAGCTACGTTCCTGGTGCATCCGGATTTATCCAAGGAGTACATCATGGTGACAGACGCAAGAGACTATGCCATTGGGGCGGTGCTGATGCAGGATCACGGAAAGGGGTCGTAGCCGATTGAGTACCCGTCTCGTAACTTGCGAGGTGCGGAGCTAAACTACGCAATCCATGAGAAGGAGATGCTGGCAGTGATCCATGCGTTCAAGCACTGGAGGTGCTACCTCGAGTCGCGACACTGCATGGTATTCACGGATCGCTACACCCTGAAGTACCTAAAGGCGCAGCCGAACCTCAGTCGCCGACAAACTCGCTCGATGGAGTTTTTGGAAGGAAGTTTTGACTACAAGATCCAGTACAAGCCTGGGAAGGTGAACCCAACAGATCCTCTGTCAAGGACTTGAGCCTCAATGCCATCTCAGTGCTCATGGGATCTTCAATCATGCATAGCCTATTCAAGCACGGCTATGGCGTGGACAATGAGTTCATGGGTGGTGCGCTGAAAGACGTCACGTGGGATGGAGTGTATTGGCGAAGGGGGCAGGAGCAGAGAATTGTCGTGCCGGACTATGTGCCATTGAAGCAGTTGTTGCTGGAGGAGACGCATGACACCCATTACTCGGGTCACTTCGGCTTCGACAAAACGCTCAAAGCCTTGGCACGCCAATACTGGTGGTCATCAATGGCAACTGATTGCAAGAGGTTTGTGAGCAACTGCAATGTGTGCCAACGCATGAAGGCACGGAAGACCAAGCCACCAGGAGAGCTGCAACCATTGCCTGTACCAGAGAGGCCATGGACAGACATCTCGGTCGACTTCATTGGCGGGTTGCCTGTGATGCAGCAAGGCAACAACATGGTGTTGGTGGTGGTGGACCGTTTTTCCAAGATGGCACATTTCATCACATGTCTTGAGAGTATCACATCCGCCGGGACAGCTCAAATCCTCCTCAGTCATGTCATCAAGCTGCATGGAGTGCCACAGTCAGTGGTCTCAGATTGCGATCCACGCTTCACTTCGCGATTCTGGAGAGATCTCATGGAGAAGCTAGGCACGCAGGTGCAACTGACCATGGCATACCACCCACGGAGCGATGGGCAGACAGATTGCACTAACCAGACATTGGAGCAGCTGCTGCGGAGCATGGTCCCACCGGATGGTGAGGGTTGGGAGGAGAAGCTCGGAGTGGCAGAGTTTGCATATAACTCAGCGGTGTCAGCATCAACAAGGAAGTCGCCGTTTGAGGTGGTCTATGGCCACCAGCCACTGAGCCCAGCAGCCCTTGCTATGGCAACGTCTCTTCCGACAGTGCAGCAGATTGCTGATGGATTTTCCACTGCTTGGGACGTGGTGCGGCAACGGCTATTGAAGGCACAGAAGCAGCAGAAGTAGCAAGCTGATAAGCATGGGTACCTCACTATACCATCCATCCGGTGTTCCACATCTCCCTACTTCGTGCCTATCGCGACTCCAATACCTTCTTCCAGGGTCGCAGGACAGCTCCACCTCCTACTGTCCAGGTTGAAGGAAGTGAGGAGTTTAAGGTGGAGAAGATTCTGGCGGACCGCCAGAGAGGACGTTGCCGTGAGTTTCTGCTACAGTGGAAGGGGTACCCAGCGGAGCACAAATCTTGGGAGCGAGAGGCCAACTTCCATGTTGGGGGTACCAACACTGTTCTCCACGAGTATCTCAGGCACGCCGGGATGCCGCGCCTCCGACGAGGGGGATGAATGTAATGAGGCGCCCACCTTTTTCTGGCATACTCGGGGCCTCGTCCAAGTATTGGGAGCATGCAGGCCTTTTTTCCGCTTTTTCAGAAATCCAGGTCACGGTCGAGCTCACCTCCGCTTGACTGCTGATGCGAGGAGGAGGAGGAGGAGCGAGCGAGTGCCGGCGTGGAGTTCATGCTGGTGTTAGGGGGCTGTTTTGCGTGAACCCCCACACGGCGTTCCGAACACACCACGCGGGGATGGCTTCCCCCTCTCGACGGGCAGCGTATCGCATACGCTACCCGCCGAGGGGTTTGTCTCAGAGGCAGGCTCTCGACAATGCGCACGGTCAACTACAAAAGGAGTTCCGATGGCAGAAACTACGTGATGGCCGCACTACCACCGGTGGCATACGCAGCAGGAAAACCGCACCCACCGCCAAGAAGCGTCAAGCCAACGCGGCAGCTCGCCGAGAGACAAGCCAGACCGTCGATCTAGACGATCGACGGCCGAGCACTCCTTGCACTAGGCATTAGGTGCAAGTCGAGCACCAGGTCCAGGTGCAAGTAAAGCACTGGGATCAGGAGGAAGTAGCTTACTACAGCAAGCTAGGAGAGCAGTAGGCTAGGGCTAGAGTAGCCGGCCAGATAGTATAAATACCATGTACTCTATTCATTGTCATTAACCTGTGATTTTCCAGCTCTGGCTTCCAGACTTCTCCAAGTCTATCTTTCCGCTGTGACTGTGCTCTCCAGACACTAAAGCTTGATCTCCAGAGAGCACCCACTCTCACAGAGAGGCTCGTCCAACTTTGGAATGTCCTATACAAATGACACGTATGCAGTATAACTCAATGAGAAAACCCTGGAAGGACTACACGTCAAACAAGTTGACGGTGATTAACAGCTTGGCGCCAAAAGGCACACCAAAAGAGAAAACGGGGGGAACATTCTCTACACATCAGCAAGCGCTTCAACCCCATGTAGGAGGTCGCTCAAGGTCACTGAGGCATGTGTTGTCAGGCGAGAAACCCCAGCTTTCCTCTGTTGGTCTTCGCAAGGTGGATGAGGTCCAGCCTGTGCTTCGTATCAACGTGAGCCAACTTACAGAACTCGGTGATCACCTAAAACACAGCATAAGAAGTGAGGTGAGAGCAAGATTGGTACTTCATTGCAATCTATCTAGTCTGTAGCACTGTCGAATATCACTTTAGATGTCTACGCCTCGAAGCTGATTACTTCCATGCAGCGGAGACTTGCCCGAATTGTCACGTGTAAGGAACGTCACCATTGCTTCTGATAGCTTTGGCTTCCTTATCGAACCATACATCAATAAATAATATTATTGATGGGTATCCACTTCCTGAAAACTTCCTCCTGAAAGATATCGCACATGCTAGACAGGGTTTTCCAAAAACAGATGTCAAGAGAACACAGAAAACAAAATTGACGCTGTCCATAAGAGAATCGAAATCAAACGAGAAGAGAAGGCGTAGACACAATCTTTTTATTCAGTGGATATGGTAGCGTGAAGATGAGGAATACTGAAAAGTTTGAGACTCCAAAGGTGAAATAGAGGTATCAAATCCACACTTGCAATTTACGCAAAAGGAGTTCCAAGCTCGAACTCCTTGGGGGCACGAACTGAGGCTAATAATGGACAGGACCTGATCCAAACTAGCGATGATACATCTGCCAGCAAGCCACGGCTGTGCATCACTGGAAGGTGAATCATCGCAAAACGACACGCAAGTTGACGTAAGAGCACTTGTGTTTGCGATGGTAATGCGCAAAGCTATGATTGTTATCGCCCTCCAATCTTCATGTGCGTGATTCGCAGGCAAATCAATTTTCCGACGAAGTCGAAAGACAACCCTGCCTATCGATGGGCCTTCCGATACGTCATCTTACGGCGTTCTGCCACCTTTTTAAGGACACTTCGCGTAAGCCATTTTCCTCACCTAATCTCGGGAGCTCAGAAAGCTAGATTAACGTAAGTTTTCGGCAACAGTGCCACTAGGAATCGGTTACTGCCGACTCTCAAACCGCAGTCAGACCCCGTAGTGCGCACTCTCGATGCACAAATGGCCGATCATTAGTAGGAGGTGGGCACCTCCAGGATCTCGAATGACGTTCCTTAGTTACAAGAGTGACAGCATCTTACTGATGGATATGAAATTGCCAGAAAGTGACAAAAAATAGGTTGCTCGATAAAAATCATCTAGCATCACAGTTGCGTAGAGGATGTTTCACAGGTTCTAACGCACTTTACGGAACTCAATTCGGAGTCCGTTTGAGTGAGATATGGATTTCCAAAAGTTTGGAGATCATGGGTCGGGTTCAAGTGACGACCTGAGCACTTTGAGCTCAAAAGGCGGCAGGATTATTGGCCAGGACGGCTGAGAGCGCCCTTCAAGGAGAAAAGACGGCTGGAGGGCCTCCAGGAGACTTCAAGGAAGGACCACTCCATGATTATTTGCCGTGCAGGTCGTGGGAGACNTAGAGGATGTTTCACAGGTTCTAACGCACTTTACGGAACTCAATTCGGAGTCCGTTTGAGTGAGATATGGATTTCCAAAAGTTTGGAGATCATGGGTCGGGTTCAAGTGACGACCTGAGCACTTTGAGCTCAAAAGGCGGCAGGATTATTGGCCAGGACGGCTGAGAGCGCCCTTCAAGGAGAAAAGACGGCTGGAGGGCCTCCAGGACACTTCAAGGAAGGACCACTCCATGATTATTTTCCGTGCAGGTCGTGGGAGACATAATTCTCATGCATGACAGGGTGACTGCCGCTCATCCCGCTAGGCTAGGAGTGTGCTAGGGGGTGAGCTTTGTCAGAGTGGATCTCAGTGCTCCCTTAGCCAAATGAGGCATATAAGGGCTTGTTAGAAAGCTGCGATGATTTAATTTCTCACTCAAGAGTCGATTCAGACATTTGCGTTCCCTGCAAACTTACATTCGCTTCCGTAATTTATGTATGTGCTACCTGCAACCCCCTCTCATAAACAGTTGGTCCTGCCTAGGCGGCCCTTACTGAGCCTGATCACCTCCCTGAGGGCTGCCCCAGTTTCCATCAGTGGTATAAGAGCTAGAACAAGGCTTTTTCTCAACCTTGAGGCATTCCTTGCACCCTGTAGTGTGAGAGAGCCGTTTTTGGGCTGAACGTTGCACTACCATCGCGACATCCGCTTCTGTGGTGGCCGGCGTCAACATCGCCAAGTTCGAAGGCAAGAACTTCTTCAACTGGAGCAACAATATGAAGATGGTGCTGATGGAGAAGGGTCTCTGGAGCCAGGTGGATGAGAAGGAGAAAGAACCAGAAAAAAGCTCCCTATCCCCTGTCGAGGCCCGTACCTACCGCGAGAAGCGTGACTGCGCCCTCACAACCATCTACCTCCACCTCGTCGAACGGCAGCAACTCCTCGTCCGTGGCATCCTCACGCCAAAGGAGGTTTGGAAAATGCTTGAGTCCACTTATGCTTCCAAGTCAATCCTCATGAGTATGTAGCTGCGTCGTCGATTTCACACTGTGAAGATGGATGAGTCCGGATCCATGATTGACTACATCAACATGGTGAAGTCTCTCTCTGACCAGCTTGCTGCGATTGAGGACCCTGTCAAGGAGCGTGTGCTCATGCTAACCATCCTCTCTGGCCTTCCTACCAGCTACACTCCTCTCATTGTTTCCCTGGACCAGCGCAACGACAAGCTCTCGCACAACGATGTGGAGGAGAGCTTGCTGTTTGAGGAGGAGTGGCGTAAGGGAGAGGAGGGCGGAAGCGGACTGGACGTCACTCTCATCACCAACTTTGGTCATGGGGGCGGTGCTACATCAACCAGGAGCAATGGCGGAGGACAGAAGAAGGGGAACTGCCACTATTGCAAGAAGCCAGGCCATTGGGCGCGCGAATGCCGGAAGAAGAAGGCGGACCTTGCGGCTGGAGTGGGAGCGGGAAAACAGTCCGACGCTTCCGCGAACGCTGCAGATTGGGAGAGTGGATTCGTAACAACCATCCGGATCCTGCACGTCTCCGACAACACCACCTTGTTCTGGATCATCGCCTCAGGAGCCACACAGCACATGACGTGTCGCCGGGAGTGGTTCGTTGTCTACACCGTCATTGAGCCTCGTCGGGTGTACATGGGGGACAACCATGTGCCAATGGTGGTTGGGGAGGGTGAGATTGTGGAGGGTGAGATTGTTTTGTGCTTCCGTTGAGGGCAAGCACGTGGAACGTCGTGTGAAGGGGGTGCTCCATGTTCCGGGGCTGGCAACTAACCTCCTCTCTCTCTCATCTCTCATCTCCGAAGGCATACAGGTTTGCTTTGAGAATGGTGGCTGCACCATCTCTGCAAGTGCGGGGCGTGTGCTTGCAAAAGCGGACAAGGAGGACGGTCTTTACTGCCTCTACGTGGCATCGGAGAAGGAAGCCGACTCAGCATTGGCGGCAAGAGAGGGAAAACACGACATCGGCCTGTGGCACCGCCGGCTCGGTCACCTCGGCTTTGGCGCCATCATCTCCATGCAGCAGATGGTCCGTGGCGTGGAGCTCAAGGGGGTGAAGCAGCCTGGTGTATCGGCTTGTGAGAGCTGCATTGAAGGGAAGCAAGCCCGCTCTCCTTTCACAGGGGAAGGGAAGGGCGCGACTGAGCTTCTCTCACTCATTCACTCTGATTTGTGCGTTCCCATGCCATCACAATCCTTGTCCGGCAAGTTGTACTTTGTCACGTTCATTGATGACAAGTCGAGGAAGACGTGGGTGTCGTTCTTGGCTGGAAAGGATGAGTGCTTTGATGCTTTCAAGGTGTGGATTGCTGCTGCACAGAATGAGAGTGGCAGGCGGTTGAAGGTGCTTCGCACCGATGGTGGAGGAGAGTACCTCTCCAACGACTTCCGCACCTTCCTCAAGCGTCGCGGGATCAAGCACGAGGTCACCCCACCTGGAACACCGCAGCTGAACGGCGTGGCTGAACGCGC
>SZWC01000386.1:186308-212888 GCA_023375785.1 Penium margaritaceum
TTTGGTGTGCAAGCTTGTGAAGGCCCTCTACGGCCTGAAGCAAGCCCCGCGAGCATGGTACCACAAGATGGATGAGCAGCTGGCTGGCCTTGGCTTTGTGCGCAGTGAAGCTGACCATGCAGTCTATGGGCGCACTCAAGAGGCAAGCCAGATCATCATCTTGCTCTATGTTGATGATCTGCTCATTGCATCTGACTCCAAGTCTCTTTTGGACGATGTGAAGCAGTCCCTTGCTGCCAGGTTCGACATGAAGGACATGGGAGAGCTCAGTTACTACCTTGGCCTTCAGGTCAAGCGCGACCGGCAGCAGCAGACTTTGGAGTTGTCGCAGAGTACGTACGTGAGCGACATCGTCAAGTGCTTCAACATGGCAGGAGCGCGCAAAGCAACAACACCTCTGGAAGTGGGAGCGAAGCTGAGCATGACGCAAACTCCCCGCGGCATGCAAGAGAGCAGCCGCATGGAAGCAGTGCCGTACCAAGCAGCAGTTGGAAGCCTCATGTATGCAGCAGTTGGCACGCGCCTCGACATCAGCCAAGCAGTGGGAGTGTTAAGCAAGTTTTGCGCGAATCTGGGCGTGCCGCATTGGGAGGCTGTCAAGCGCGTGTTGCGCTACCTCGACAGAAGCAGCAGCCTTTGCCTCACCTTCAACGGCAACAACAACCCCATCCTCATCGGCTACAGTGACGCAAATTGGGGAGGTGACCTGGACACAAGGAGGTCGACCAGTGGGTTCGTGTTCGTGCTCGGGGGAGGTGCAATCAGCTGGAGGAGCAAGAAGCAAGAGTGCTTTGTCCTCTCCTGCACCGAAGCAGAGTACATCGCCCTGAGTGAAGCAGCAAAGGAAGCCGTGTGGCTGCCTGAGCTGCTGGCAAGCCTTGGACAGCAGAAGACTACAGCGACCACCATCTACTGTGACAACATGAGCGCCATTGCTCTGACCAAGAACGCCGAATTTCACGCCCGCACCAAGCACATCGACCTGCGGTACCACTTCATCCGTGAGCTCGTGGCGAAGCAGGTGGTGCGGATCAAGTTCTGCCCTTCAAGCATGATGCTGGCAGAATTCTTGACCAAGCCGCTGGTAGCGCACCGCTTTCAGCAGCTGAGGGGACAGTGCGGACTTATGTGAATTTTTATTCTCGCAAAGTGGGAGAATGATGGATATGAAATTGCCAGAAAGTGACAAAAATAGGTTGCTCGATAAAAATCATCTCGCATGAAAGTTGCAAAGAGGATATTTCACAGGTTCTAACGCACTTTACGGAACTCAATTCGGAGTCCGTTTGAGTGAGATATGGATTTCCAGAAGTTTGGAGATCATGGGTCGGGTTCAAGTGACGACCTGAGCACTTTGAGCTCAAAAGGCGGCAGGATTATTGGCCAGGACGGCTGAGAGCGCCCTTCAAGGAGAAAAGATGGCTGGAGGGCCTCCAGGATACTTCAAGGAAGGACCGCTCCATGATTATTTTCCGTGCAGGTCGTGGGAGACATAATTCTCATGCATGGCAGGGTGACTGCTGCTCATCCCGCTAGGCTAGGAGTGTGCTAGAGGGTGAGCTTTGACAGAGTGGATCTCAGTGCTCCCTTAGCCAAATGAGGCATATAACGGCTTGTTAGAAAGCTGTGATGATGTAATTTCTCACTCAATAGTCGATTCAAACATTCGCATTCCCTGCAAACCTACATTTGCTTCCGTAATTTATGTCTGTGCAACCTGCAACCCCCTCTCATAAACAGTTGGTCCTGCCTAGGCGGCTCTTACTGAGCCTGATCACCTCCCTGAGGGCTGCCCCAGTTTCTATCACTTACTGCCAAAGACTAGACAGTCATTTCTGGATGTCAGCTTATGGACAACACTTCGAAGGAAGCACCCAACATCTTATGTGAATTTTTTTTGGACTGAGCAGCATGTCGCCTAGTTTTGAGCATCATTCGCACCATGAACATTGGCAGAAGCGACAGTAGCAAGAGCACAAGCTCGAGACCAGAACTTGTGCTGCTCTGTTAGCCCTTCTAGCAGAGCAGCAGAAATGGCATCAGCAGCTGCATCAGCAGCAGCAGCAACAGAAGCAGCAGCAGCAGCAGCAGAGGAAAGGAGCAGCAGCAGTAAAAGCAGCAACAGTGGTAGCAGCAGCAGCAATGAAAGCAACGGCAGGCCCAGCATCAACAGCAGCCGCAGCATCAGCATCAGCATCATCAGTGAATTTGAGCCTTGCTCGCGAGAGGAACCTGCAGGTCGTGGAATGTGGACGTGGTGGCAAGCATTGCAACGGGGCAGCTCTCTCTACCTGTGAGTGGAGGGCGATTGCCTTCCCTCGCATCTGGTTGAACTGTTTCTGGACAAGGGCGTTTCTTGCCACCACCACTAGGGGGGAAAACAGGCCCTTGCTTGCGTGCGGGTTGCCGATGCGCACCACTGCCCTGCACTGCATGCCACTGCAACTGGAGAAATCCGGCTCTGAGCTTGGAGTGGCGCAAGGGAGGTTGCGGTCACTGTTACGAAACCAATGGAGTTGGGTGTGGTGCGAGCACACAGAAGTGAGCTGTGTGCGAGGGTGGTGGTGGAAGTTGACGCGGCAATTGTGGTTCGCTGCCTGAACGTAAGGCGACTTGTTGTACGGTCTTGGTAACAAAGAGCTGGAGAGACTTCCTGGTGGAGAATTGGCAGGAAGCGGAGTGGAGTGAATGGTGATGCTGTAGGGGTCGCGAGTGAGTTCGTTTTATAGGTTCATCGCGCCTGCGGTTGTAGAACATGACCTATGTGTGCAGCTCCTTTGCAAAAGCGCTTCCCCTGTCCTCTTGTTCTTCCCTCGCCCGGCTCGTTTTGCATCTCTTTGAGATTCAGTTCGCTTGAGGATGAGTCATTATCCCAGCCGTCACTGATGGCAGGCGTAGGATTGTCGCACCCTGCACGGCTGGACTGGTGAGAGCCCTCCCATTGCTCTACCCTGGACGCATCAGCGAACCGCGAGCCGATGCTCGACACTAGCTCGCGCATCGTCTGCGGGCCTGTGGTCCACATCCAGAGCCAAAGCTAGGGCAAGCGCCAGCAAACCGTGCCGCTTGGGCTAAAGGCATAAAGCGGCTCTGGAAGGCTGTCTCCACCTACTGCTCAGTGCAGCGCTGTGTAAGCACCGGGTTCTTCAACCGGTCGGTCAGTCAATGCAGGTGGATACATTGACTGCTGACCCGCCTTCTCAGCCCTTGGTGGTTAGGTTGCGGCGTGCCAGCTCCAACGCACGCTCACCTTGCAACAACTGCTGAGCCGTACAGCGCCAGGCTGTTCGCACCAGCAGAGTGAGAGCTCTTTTTGCTCGCTCTTGCCGGACGGGCGGCCACGAGGCAAGGCTCTCTGAAGCCCCCGTGTGGAGCAAACCGTGGTGAAGAAAGATATGGCAGCGTTGGGACATGGCCTCCACGCATGAAGGTAGCACGGTCATCGCCAACTAAAGTGGCTTTGTTGAAGCTCTCTGGACCAGCGCAAACAGGAGTTGGAGGCTTGTCCACCAAAGAACACTGAAATTGGTGGGACGCCTCGTTCATCTCACGCATGGCTTGCCTTGTCCACATAACGGCGATGCGGCTCCACAGCAAACCTCGTTTTGCATGCCCCGACGTTCCTAACAGGAGTGGAAGGGGCCGCAAAGCCGCTAGATGTGGAGGATGACGATGCGAGACCTCCAGCGTGTGGTGAAGACTCCAAGGTCATGGTTGAAGCGATAGAGTGGCTTAGTGTATGGATGGTGTATGATGGCTGTGGTGTGGAAAGTAAGATACACAACCCTTCTTATCGGCCAGTTTGCAAGGGAGGCGCTTCAACACTATGCATGTTTGCTGGTGCTGTGCGCGATGGGTTCCGGGTTCCTGCCACGACATTCATGTTGGCCGACGCAGCATTTCCAGATACCCATGGGCTGATGACACCGTTCAGAGGGATACGTTATCACCTACAGGAATATGGGCCAGGTCAACAGCAACCACAAACGCGCGAAGAATTGTTCAACCGCAGGCATGCATCCATAAGGTCGGGCATAGAGAGAGCATTCGGTGTTTTGAAAGGCAGGTTTCATATTTTAAATGGGGTCCGTAGTTTCGATGGTGATTTCCAGGGGCCTCTGATTTTATCTTGTTTCGTCATGCACAATCTCATCACAGGGTGGAAGATTTGGAGGCATACATACAGAATCAAGCAACTGCACGGCCAAGTGACGGATATCGCAGGGGAAGGACACGGTTATTACGTTCTTCAATAGCACAACAAATGTGGGAGGATTGCATGGACGCGTCTAGTTCGGACAGTGAATCAAGTTGGGAATCTCTGTACCGATATATAATGTTGATTTTAAACAAGCCATCCACCTCTCCGACATATGCAAAATAAGTCCCTAAAACTTGAAACTGTCCACATCCTCATCAAGGGATTCATTTGCAGCAAGGTTATCCCCTGCAGCAGCTTCCTCCTGCATGGCTGGCTCCCCCCCCCTCGTCTTCTTCTTCCGCAGTATGCATAGTACTACCCTCCCCCTCGGGAGATTTTCCCTTGAGATCCTTGGTTGGGTCACGTCCAAGAACTCGCTTGGCCACCTCCTGTCGCAGATCCCCACATGAATGAACATACAGCTCACAAAGTTCGTCACTACGCAGCGCATCCAGCAGAGCTAGCTTGTTGTTCTTGTGCACACTACCATCACGCGATGCAACATACACCGCCATGCCCCATGCTGTCTTGGGTCCATCATCTTTGATGATGCACTCAAGCTTCGCGGCACCCTTCAGCATCTTCTCAGCCTTGTCAATCTGCTGCGCTACATGCACACGGTGTTTCCCACGACTGTCAAGCTCAACGGGTGCAGGAGCCGGCATGTCTGCCTGCGATGGCACCTGCACCTGTGGCGCGTCGGTTGTGGTGACGTTGTCACCTGAAGCTTTGTCAGGATGGAATAATTTCGTTGCCACATCATATCATGGCATGGCAAAGTTGTGCAACTTGCCTTGCTTGGGATCTGCGCGCTTCACCTCCTGCCACTTCTCCACGTCCATGTTGATTTTCCACGTTGTCCTGTTGAACTACGTCCCGCTCCGGTTGACTAAATCTCGGGCGGTACACCACACGCGCCTGAGGTTCGTCATCCTGCTTTTCACCTGCATGGTGGTCAGCGGCTCCAGCAGCTTCCATGCATTCGTGGCTTTCTTCGCCACGTCATCATACATACACGCCATCCAGCCTCGGGTACCGCGATTCTGATCCGCAAAGTTGAGGGCGATTTCCAGTAGCTCGGTGTCCCGGCCCGAATTCCACCACCCTCTGCCAAGACCACAGGCCATGGATGCATCAGATGCACTCATGCTGACCTCCGTCTGGGTAGGGGGAACTCCATGCTGCGGCGTGGTCGGCGGGACGTCGGATGGCGCCACGTCAGCTGGCTTGGTTATGATGGCGGGAGTAAGGTGAGCCTCCATCTGGTCTGCGAGGGATACGCGACCAGAGATGAGAGTCTGTGGCGGGCGCGGGGTGATGTCGTCGTGGTGAGGACGATAGCCCTCGGGACGAGGACCTCCAACACACGGACGGGCGTTGAACCCCGTGTCGTTGTCACGTGGGTCCTCCAGCATCTCCTCCCCACGTAGGAGCCGCCTCCACTTCCGAGTAGTTGCCGCAGAAGCACGGGCGTCCCAACGAGAGGCATGACGACTCTCTTCCCACGTGCGGTAGTCACCCACGGGCTCCATTTGCGACTCGGACAGATCGGGCACCTCAGCGTTGGGGCAAGGGCCCGTGATGGAGACAGAGTTGGTGTACAGGTGGTGGTCCATGGTGAGGTGGCGGATTGGTGCGCTGGATGGTTCGGAGTGTTAGGGTGGAGCAAGGAGGAGGGCGTACAAGTACCGCGCATGCAGAGCAGCCTGACCTTCGTGACTCGAGGGGCTACCGGAGGGGGTTTGCATGCGACTCGGCCGCCTGGATTCAAACTTACGAATTCAAACATGGAACTTCAAAAAAAAAAAAGTACTTAGTGTGATTCAGAGGGAATGTACCTCTTCCGCCGACATCACTAGGTTCGGCAACGGGTTAAAAATTTTCACGCTAAATTATGGATACTTTGGCTTCGGAAGTCACGAATCTGGCGGCGGTTCGACAGAAGAAGTGAATATATTCGCTTCAGAAGTGAGAAACCGTACAAAATCTGTACTACACCACTTTCACCACCTTTGCTACCGACGCTTTACGGCGGCAAATCGAAAAGTACGTGTTGACCCCGTGTGCCGAAGCACACGTCAGCGTTGACTGCCGTCCCGTCAGCATTCCGAACCACTTCCCGCTAAAATTCTCACCTCTAAACTCTCACCAATGAGCAGGAGAACACCGCACAAACGTTGCGTACAGCGCTCATTGGGAGTGTGCGATTGTTTTCAGTGGAATTCACAAAATTTGAACAAAAATACTATGAAAAGGACCAGTCACAAGCCTCCAACTCCTTTTTTATTCGATTATTTTGACTTCTTTCCATAGAAACCCCATGCGCTTAGGGTCTTACAAATGTCGCAATCCTAATGATAGGGGGCCATTGAACTTTGTTTGCTAAAGCATTAAAAACCGTCAGTCGACCCTGAACGTGCTTGGCCGAGCCTCCTGCCAGACGTCGAATCGACCTTTCCCGCTACGGACCTCCTACGATAAAACTAATGAAGGAGCCTCGGTACACCACCCTAGTTTCCTCTCGTCTGGCACAATACATGATCCTAGTATTGTTGGTCTCTAACTTTACTTGATTTCCACAATGGTAACTGCTGAGTGAGGGCTCAAAGAAATTCGGACTTCCCTCCTTGTCTTCTCCTCAGCAATCAAATAGGATTAAGGCATCCTTTCCATTGGAGAAACACCATGGAAGCTAACTGCCCTATTCACCAAATCCTTTCCTAATTTGGGACACCTTTTGCTCTCTCATGTATTCATGTATTGGCTGAAGCTCCCTTCAGTTCACTCTCTCGCTTGATGTTCTTCCTCAAGCAAAATTTCCATACCTCTGGTACGGAAATTTTTCCACCCCGCCTACTCTTTGAATCACAAACCCAATAGGGCATAAGAACCCTTCTACCCAATCCGCGAGGGGGTTGGTGACGCCCTACCCAGAGAACAAATCATATTGACGCCCTGCCTAGGGACATAAAATCTAAGACTGCCCTGCCCACTCGCTTTACCATGCTTGATCAGCAGCATGCGCCGTTGATCGAGTGAAGCAACGTGGGGCATGTTCACCCCCTCGCGATTATTGCTCCCACGCAATAATCACGATCGAGCGATGACCTCTTTTTTTTTATCGACACGCAACCCCCCTGGTTTGATTTAGGGTTTTCTATGTTTTGCATGGACGGGGCCCATGCAAAACATACAACCGTGTATCAAACCGAGGGGTTTGCGTGTCGAGAAAAGGGAAGAAAAAAAAAAAACCAAAGGTCATTGCTCGATCGCGATCGAGCAAAAATGCCCGTTTTTGAGGCCTTAGAAGGGTGTGTTTTCTCCCGAATAGTTCAGTATTCAGTGATGGTGATGGAAAAAGGACATGATGCACCTGCATGAAGAATGCGGACCTAAGACATGGGCAAGGAATGGAGAACATATGCAACTATACCTTGATGGGCCAATGAGAAAGAAGAGGGATCTCGAGAGAAAAGTTATCTGAAAATGATTTTATCATGAAATAGCCATTGATCCAAGGTAGGCACCCCAGAAAGGTAGGAATCTGGTTTGCAAATGAAGCGAGTACTTGCTACATGCTATTGGGTTAGGTACATGAAGGGATTACCCACGAATATTTGATTGTGTGTATGCCCTACCAGGCGTTCGGAAGAATACAACTACCTTATCCGGCGTTCGCAAGAAGAAGACTCCCCTGCACAGAGTTCCAAAAATAAGACTCCCCTACCCATGAACAGGGAGAAAAAAAAAACATGTGGACACTGCATGCAATGTTGCATCGACATGCTGATGTCAACATTCACAAACCCCTCTTATGAGGGGTTTGTGAATGTTTGACAGGGGGTTTGCTCGTGGTTTGGATAGGGGGTCCGAGACTCCCCATGCATTGAAAGGAACCTTCTTGGCCCCGCTTCCGCGGGGCCCAGCAGGAGCCGGCGCAAAACTTAAACCCTAAAATCCCAAATAGAGTCCAGGGTAGGGTTTCACTAAGTTTTACATGTACAGAGTGGGGGTTTGCGTGTTAGGAAACAAAATGAAACAAGAATTCTCACTGGATCTCAAAAACGGGCATTTTTGCTCGATCGCGATCGGCAAAAATGCCCTTATGAATCTATTTGGGAAGGAAAAAATCCCAAAAGTTTTTCTGTGTAGCCCCCTCTCCACAAAAGTTCTTCCTCCTTCCTTTGAACCTTCATACCACGGATTTCACAAATCAAACCCTCTTCTGCTCCATCCTGATACCCCATCGCACACATTTCATGAGCCTAAAAAAAAGGCACCCCTATGATGAAACTATTGAGCATTGCTTCCTTCTTTGTAACAGACTCCATGTTCTTACACCAAACCTTGCTAGGTTGTACGAAGCTTTCTTCTCCGTTCTGTCTTCAGATCCTATTGAAATCCTTATAGGTCCACTTGAGCCTGTAGCTTACAACTCTGGCTGGTTGGTTATTCACTCTTCCCGCTTTCACCTCATCAGGTAAGAACGCTAGGCTCAACCTCATTCTTCCTTGACACATAACCTGCTTTCAATCTTCCCATCCGCCTGAAAATGAAAACTTCGGCTCATTTTCATCCAAATTCACAGCCCATCATCGCAAGAAAGAAAAAAAAAACTTCTTCAAACCCCAATTTTTTTCTTTGCCTTTCAGAAATATTGATTTGACGACCTTGTTGCAGAAAATGCTTGTATTCAGCCTTCAATCTCTTGAGAAACACCAATATCTGTATTCAGTTCTGTCGTATTTCATAGTAATAAATTGGCCAGATAATCCTGTTTCCTTCTCTGTCCTCAAGCGAGGTGATGTACTGGTGGAAGTGTTCTAAATTTCAGGACTATCTGCTTCTTGACCCGTCCAAAGCTCAAACCTGATGAAACTGCTCGCAGTTATAAGCCGACCTGAACAATTGGACGGTCATTTTGACGTCCGGGCAGTTCCAGCCATCCACTTTTTCTGAACTTCACAGCTTTTTGCTTGTTTCTTACTAGCAGTGCTCGAACTGAGACTCTGAATGTGAAAATTCTGGTTGGTTTTCCATTTTAAGTGGTTTGGTTGCAGAAGAACATCGCCCCTTCAAAGCTCGCCGTTTGGGCGGCCTACGAGGTGAGAGGTTGGGGCTTGCCACTGACGCAATTTACTGACGTAGCAATCCTATGGTCATCGCAGACCATCACATTTCTGTTAAGTAGCTTTTTTAAGTAGGCGCTTGTCATGCCCCGATGCCCAAATCGTCGCCGTATATGGTAGCGACAGGTCAGGTCATCACCTCGGACACGTTACCCATTTTCTAGTCTTGGAAGATCGGGCTCAGTGTTACATACCATACGTACACGAGTCCCTAGTCTTTCCGAATGGGCATTTCTGCTATTACACAAACAGCCCATCCCATCGCGAGAACCATAGT
Source organism: Penium margaritaceum (assembly GCA_023375785.1). Classification (NCBI taxonomy): domain Eukaryota; kingdom Viridiplantae; phylum Streptophyta; class Zygnematophyceae; order Desmidiales; family Peniaceae; genus Penium; species Penium margaritaceum. Next base: position 195,916 of record SZWC01000386.1, read on the forward strand.
ATTCACTCCGACGATCGAGGGAAAACTGGCCAGCTGCCCCGCCCTCAGTGGATATTCCCAAACCTTCCGATAGCTTCGACCATTCTCGCGAACCTACGAACAAGAGTATCACCACCTTTCGTTCGACTTCTCGACGCACCAAGATGAGATGCATCTCCCATCTTCACCGTCAATTCTTGAAGACACCCGACTTCTTGGTGGACCTTCTCGAAGCCAACCACTCACAACGCGACTCCGCATGCGTCGCCCGACAATTGACCCAACCACCTCCATTATGCCTCATTCGCAACTCGAAACTTGTATATGTATGTTGGATCATTTCGAAACTTTTCCTTGAAGTACACTTACAGATAATTATAAATTGCTCAATTGTTCCAAATTCTAGATCGTGTTCTGCCTTGCAAATTCTACCTAGTCACCATCTACGCTCCGTTCGGCATGACCATTGGTATCAGAGCGCAGCGGTGCTAGAGAGGCATCTGACTACCGATCCGGAGGAATACCTCGCACAAGCTGTCAGCGCATCTCGCATGTCAAGACTTCACAAACTTTGTGACTACGACGTGAGGAAATCAAGCACAACCGACGGCCAGCAGCGGGTCCTTGGCAACGACTTTGGTCATGGAGGAGCATAACATGCCGATGCATGCAAACCCTAAAGTGAAAGCCAATACTGGCGTGGCAGGCTATTCGGCAGTTTGAACAACCCATGCGGCTTCGACGACCAATCCGGTCGTGGAACCAACGGCGACAAACCAACCGTCCCTACCAACGGCCTCGACGACGACAGCATGGACGACAGGTGGCACTGCACGACAGGCACAGATCAACGAAGAACTGGCAAACCGGATCTTCGCGCTCGAGGGGATCAACAACCACCTACTCCAACAACTCAACGTCGGAATGGAGGCTCTTTGCAAGGCAAACATACGTGAAGCGGTGCTCCTCAAGAGAAGTTCCTCTCTCAATGTGCCGGATAGCAACGGTCTAGAATCTAGGTCCTGACATGGGAGGCCGCCAACCGCTCTTGGTATTTCAACCAAGATAACATATCACCCTCGAACGAGGGATCCATACTTTAGGTTCGTTTGGTTTGCAACGTCATGAAGTCCGCATGAAGGTCTTTAGTGTCTACCCTTGGTTGGACACTCTTTAAGGAGTCTCAAAGGCAAGAACTGTAAATGGATGCATGTAGGGTACAGGCTTTGGTATTTATAGAGCTTTGCTAATGCTTCTGCTTGTAATGGCTCCACAGGAGCCAACCTCAACCTACAGTACTACTTGGCGCATCCTAAGACCGCCAAGTGTCATCCTCAAGGCAGGCTCTAGTAAGATTCATAGAAGCTTCCTACCCCATTCTGGGCCACAAAGAAAAAATGCGGCCATCGCGGGGTTTGAGCCCAAAACCCATGAGCTCCGGCACCTATCCCAACTAGGCCACAATGTTGTGTTTCCTACGATGATCTCCAAGGGACATACCCATTATGGGCAGTGCATTCCTGGCCTATCTCAGAACAGACCAAGGTGACATACTCCATAGATTAGTGCATGCCTTCTCTTTCCGTGCAACCAGCCAGCTAGCCAGTGGACAAGGTGCATACAATTCAACAAATCTCTCCCTTGCACCTCTGTCCATCTGTCGCTCACTGAGCTCCATCGATGCCTTGGGGCTCATCCTTCCTCTACTGCACTCCCCATGCCAAATTCACGAATACGTTCATAGTACAAGTCGCTCTCCAATGGATTGGTCATGCAATCAGCAAGCATGCTCTTGGTTCCACATTGCTGCAAGACCACCATGTTCTTCATGACCAGGTCATGTGAGTAGTGATAACGTATGTCGATGTGCTTTGTTCGCCGGGAGATGATTTCATCTTCAGCCATCGAGATGGCGCTCATGTTGTCCATGTGTACAACCATGGCATCCTTCTATGGCACTGTCATTTCGCCAAGCAGGCTACGCAGCCATTGAGTCTCCTTGCACAACTCAGATAGAGCAATGTACTCTGCCTCAGCCGTGGACACGGAAACACAATTCTGCGTCCTGCTGGCCCATGAGATGGCAGCGTCATTCAAGATACACACGTATCCAGAGGTGGATTTATGGTCGTCGAGATTTCCTCCCCAGTCGGCGTCGGTGTAGCAATTCAGGTGGAGGGGGTCCATACCTTCTTGGCCTCCAAGGACAAGGCCCATGTGACGCTTCTTCTACAAGTAGCGCAAGATGCGCTTGATTGCCTACCAATGCTGTGGCCCTGGGTTTGCCACGAACCTACTCACTTGTCCCACAGCATAGTAGATGTCTGGACGAGTACCTACCATGGCGTACATGATGCTATCCACGACGGACTGGTAGGGGATGTCTTGCATCTCCCTTCATTCCACTTTATTACTTGGCAATATTGAGGCCTTCAGTTTTGCATCGGTCGTTATTGGGGTGCTGACAGGTTTGCATTCTTCCATGTGATAGCCCTTTAGTACCTCACCGATGTATTTGGTTTGGTTGAGTTCGATGGTGCCTGCTGCTCGGTTGCGGTGGATGGCAATCCCGAGGTATTACTCGAGAGGACCCATGTCCTTCATTTTGAACCTTTTGCTGAGGTCAGAGTTCGGCTGATCCAGAAGCTCCACCAAAGAAGAGCAGATGATCAGATCATCCACATATAGTGCAACGAGCATCATCCCACTCCCATCATCATGCACATACATGCTCAGGTCATTTTGGCAATGCGCGACGGAGAGACTGGCCATGAAACCATCCATCTCTTTGTACCATATCCTTGGGGCCTGTTTCAGCCCGTAGAGTGTTGTCACCAACTTGCACACCTTGCCCTTGGGAGCATTGACTCCTTCGGGCACCTCCATCAGCACTTCCTTGTGAAGCTTCCCATAGAGGAAAGCTGTCATGACATCCATCTGGTGTATCTCCAGGTTCTTTGCGGCTGCAATGGCAAGGAGAGAGCCGATGGAGGCAAAGGTCACAACGGGCGCGAATGTCTCATCGTATTCAGAGCTCGGGCATTGAGAAAACCCCTTTACCACTACCCTCGCCTTGAACTTTTCAATTTTGTCGTCTTGTTTATTCTTCACTCGGAGGACCCACTTGGACCCACTTTGCAGGCCGTTGTTGTAGCTTCAGACCGAAAGCGAGGTGGGAGCTTGGCGTCGAAGAGCATGCTTTGCACCATGCCGATTAGGGTTTGGATCATCCTCTCGGCCACGCCATTGCTTTGGGGGTTGTAAGAGGTGGTTTGCTCTTGAAGGATGCCATGATGCTTGAGCCAAGGCTTGCATGCCTTGTACTCACCCCCGTTCACTTTGGAACATCTTCACCTTCTTGGAAGTTTGCCGCTCTACCATGGCTACGAACTCCAGGAGCTTCTCCTTAACCTCTCCCTTTCTTTTGAGGAAGTAGATCCACAACTTGCGGCTATGGTCGTCGATGAAGGTCAGGAAGTACTTGCTTCCTTCGTTATAAGTCGTAAGAAAGGGTTCGCACACGTCACTGCGGATCAGGTCTAAGACATTCTCCAGTCTTTGACCTCCTCTCCCAAACAGCTTCTTCTTTGCATTTGCTTGGAGGTCGTGTTCACACAGCGTACACCCTTCTCCATGCTTCATGGTGCACCCTTCCATTCCCTAGACTATCTCTTACTCCTGCATCTTCTGTAGCGTGCTGTTGGCCATGTGGCCGAACTGTCGCTGCCATAGCTCAACATCATTGTCCTTGGTTGAGATGGGGGCCATAGCGGTCGTCGGTGGTGCATCCTTTGGCTTTGATTCCACTCTCTTGGTGGCACATGTCAGTCCCTCATCCGACTCCGTGGTGACTTTGGTTTGAAGCACGTAGAGGTCGTGGACTCTTGGAACTTGAAGCATGAGGTCATCTTTGGTGTACAAAATTTTGATGTCATCATTTTTTAACGCCACGGCTTCCTTGTTGGTGAAGACCACTCTCATGTTGTTGTTGGTGATTTGTGAGACTGACAGCACGTTTGCTGCAAAGGAGGGCATGTATACCACCTTCTAAAGATTGACCTCCTTCTAGGTACCGTTCACGTTGAACGTGATCACCTTGTGTCCTTCGCCCATGGCTTGGACGGCGTCGCCGTTTGCACACTTGATGCGATGTCAGATTTGGCCATGGAGACAAATCCACTCTTCTCTTTTGAGAAGTGGCGGTTGGTGTCTGAGTCAAGGGCGAATTCCCCTGGCCTAAAGAGCGCTGCCCCCTTCATGGGCAACCCTTCAGCCATCATGTTGGTAAGCTCCTTCTTCTCCTTCCCACCCTTGTTCCCGCCTTCTTTCCTAGGACTACGGCAGTCCCTAGTCCAATGCCCAGCCTTGCCACAGTTGTGACAGTTGCCGGGCTTCTTGGAACTCTTCCCGCCACCATTTCTTTTCCCTCCACCACCACCGCTTCCGCTGTTGCTTTGACTACAGCTAGAGCTTGCACCTTGTCTACCAAAGTGAGAGGCATAGGCTGAAATTCTTACTCCCACTACATCGCATGGACTCGTTTCAGATGTGTTCGACGACAGCCTCATACGTCAGATCTGCCTCCTTCCAATCGCCAAATACGGTGATCAAGGACCCCCAACTTCCCGGCACCGCCATCATAAGGATCATGGCATGCATGTTGGAGTCCAGATTCCATTCCATTTGCTGGACCTCTTGCAGCACGTTGTCAAAAGACTATAAAAATACGGGTATCGATTCTCCTTTGCTCACCCACATCGACATCAACCTTTGGAAGATGAAGAGTCGGTTTGCTAGGGCGTTTGATTGATGCACGCGTGTGAGTTTTGCATAGGCCTCGGCAGCCAATGTGTATCCGGTGATGTGCGAGTGTTGAGTCTCGTTGATGGACGTCACAAGAATGGCAAGAGTCATGTTTTTCTATCGTCCACGCTGCAAGGTCAGCCGCATGCGTGGTCACTGTCGTTTCGGCGGGTGTTGTCTCGGTCCCTTTTAGGATGTTGAGGTAGCCACGCACGTTCATGACAATATCAAACTGCCATTTCCACGAGGGAAAACCTGTCCTAATGAATTTTAACATACCCACCTCAAGGCGGGCTTCAGTCGGATCCGCCATTTTTGGCGGTTGCTCGTCTTCCCTGCTTTTTTGCTACTCTGCTTCGTTGAGGCCGATGAGGATGATGAGGCTCCTTACTGCAACCATTGTCAAAGGTGCAGTTGGTTTCGTTGCATACCCCTCCTACCGATGATCGCCTAAGGAGATGGTGTCGTCGTGAGAAAATGGATTCGGGGCCGTACCGCCTTCTAAAGGGGTAGAGATTTATCCCATTGGGGCTCGAGGGTCTTGTCCAACATGGACATAGCTATTCCTCGTCCCCTAGTCCGCCACGTGCGCATACCCTACCTAAGAAGCCGATGGAGCAGATTGGAACCGTCCGATCTTCGTATCCCTGTTGTACCCGTCCGCCCTGCAAGACCACGCGTGAGTCGGTCTTGGAAGCGTGCCTTAGAACCAGAAGTGTGGGCCTATAACCCTTTGTCAATGCACCGAATAGCAACGGTCTAGAAAACGGGTCCCGACATGGGAGGCCACCAACCGCTCTTGGTATTTCAACCAAGATAACATATCACCCTCGAACAAGGAATCCACACTTTAGGTTCGTTTGGTTTGCAATCTCACGAAGTCCGCATGAAGGTCTTCAGTGTCTACCTTTGGTTGGACACTCTGTGAGGAGTCTCAAAGGTAAGAACTGTAAATGGATGCATACAGGGTACAGGCTTTTGTACTTGAAGAGCTTTTCTAATGCTTCTGCTTGCAATGGCTCCATAGGAGCCAACCTTAGCCTACAGTCCTACTTGGTGCATTCTAAGACCGCCAAGTGTCATCCTCAAGGCAGGCTCTAGTAAGCTTCATAGACGCTTCCTGCCCCATTCTGAGACACAAAGAAAAAATGCGGCCGTCGCAGGGTTTGAGCCCGCGACCCATGAGCACCGTCGCCTGTCCCAAATAGGCCACAATGTTGTGTTTCCAATGATGATCTCCATGACAAGGTGCATACCATTCAACAGTTCCCAACTCTCGAGCAAACCTAAAAGGAACGACGGTTCGGATGTGGCTGGCGCATTTTGAGTTGTACTTCACCACTACTAGGGTCCATTGTGATCAAAAGAGAATTGACCTTGCAACCGCGCTTGTGCGTGGCACGACGTTAATTTGGTGGTCCGACCTAAATGTTGATTTTCTTCCCCCTTGTTCAGTGTTGTAGGACGGATCAGGAATGCTCTACGCCTTGTGGAGGTATGATGCCTGGATCCATTGTAGTGTGACTCAACTATGCTCTTTCTTGTGTGAGATATGACCTGTGAGTACACCATGAAAGTGAGTGGCTACCTTGGCCATTTTGTTGATTTGGCCAAGTGATAGGTCATGAGTTCGACCCTGGCCCCATGCACATCTTGTTTTCTATGGAAGCTTCCAAGAAAGAAAGTCCGTAGCTTCTTCGATGCTACATGGTTGGTCTGTCACCTTGACACTAGGATGCTTATGTGGCAAGCCCATAGTGCAAGTCTATTGGTGATGTGGCTGGTTCAGGCCACTTCCTAGGAATGTGCTTTTGAGTTCTAGGAATGGATAGACAGTTATGAAAGGACTTGTCTTGTACGTTGATCTATTAACCCTTGTTTCATGCTCTCTTGCGTATTGACGACTTGAGCTCTTCTTGAGATGTAATGCTAAGGCGTTAGTACTTTTGAAGGTGAATTGTATGCCTGATTAAGTTTGGGGTGCATGACACATGTTAACAAAAGAAGAAGGTATAAAACCCTTTGTGAGCTTTTCTTTGGTTTTGCAGCTTCTCTGCCAGAGGTGGTTAGCTTAGTAGCTAACAAAATGTTATGGCCCCACTCCTCTGGTTAGAGAAGTTTCACGCACGCAACCACTAAAGTCACAAGCAATGAGAGAACCTTCGCTCTCACCCAACTTCTCCGTTTGCAAGTAAATCATCAGCCAGAGGGGAATGCAACACATCTGTACATTTCCACCTTGGGAGCTGACATCAGCCTACATCAGCCTACATCTTCTTACAACGGCCAACGTGAACAGGGGAAGCAGTTGCCTCTTCTCACCAACAGCCTACAGCAGCCTCAAGCACACGTACATCGGCATCAACAACAGGTATAGCAGCTTTAGCAGTTGTAGCTGTAGGGATGGCAGGGACAGGGGAACCAGGGAATCATTTGCACATCCTCAAGTTTGATGGAGAGGGGTTTGCGCTCTGTAAGTGGCAGTATGATATCATCATGGATGATAGAGATCTGCTAGGACATTTTGACGGAACTATCACAGCACCAAAGGAAGAGGGTGCTGACCTTGTGGCATGGGTCAAGCTCAACAAGAAGGCTCTTGCCATTCTTGTCTCCTCCACACAACCCTAAGTCCTCTCACACATTAGCGTTTGTATAGTCGCAGCCGCGACATACACCAAACTCGGCAAGGTGTTTCATTCCTCCTCACTCGCCAACCGGCTCTTCATTCTACAAAACCTTGTCAACATGAGGCTTGGTGAAGGGGAGGATGTCTCCGCCCATACGTAGAAGTTTGAGATGCTCTTGCAACAAGCCACCGACATGGGGTGGGACCTGAAATCCGATATGCAGGCCATCATTTTTCTGATGACGCTGTCGAAACGCTGGGGTCCCATGATAACAACGATTGGAGGGTGGACTGAAGATCAAGTTTCCTATACCACAGTCTTTGAGTATGTGCGGAATGAAGCCGTGTGTCGTAGCAGTAGTGAAGAAAACATGGCTGCCTTTGCTTCACGCAGCAGCGCCACGTTCCACAATACCTCCTCCTCAGGGTACAAGGGAAGCAACAGCACTAGCAACAGTGGAAGGGGTCCAAAGCAGCAAGGAAACTGCCATAACTATGGTAAGGATCGACACTTGGCTCGAGAGTGTAGTTCACCCAAGAGAGAGGGAGGAGACGGGGATGAATGGCGAGGAGGAAATGGTGGGAAGGATCCCACAAGCTTGATGGTTGAGTGTGCCTCCAACAAAGGGAGGGCGATCTCAGGCCAGGAGCCTATGGCCTTGACTTGGGCACAAATGAGCACACCACTTATGAGAAGAGAGACTTCTTCTCTCTTGCTCCATGCAACATGAAATTCAGAGTCGCCAACGGCAAGGTTGAGGCAGCTGAGGGGATTGGTGACAAGCTGGTCACAGTGGGTATCAACGGTGGAGATTCCGACCTCAAGCTAGAGGGGGTGGTCTACATGCCCTCCTTCACAGCCAACCTGCTCTCCGTCTCTAAGAAAACTGAACATGGCATGACAGTGGTCTTTACAGAAAAGGAAGCAGTGAGATTCCCTACCAAAGACATTAGTATCTCCTACTCTGCCAAGAAGGTTGTTGCACAAGTTCCTCGCGTTGATGGACTCTATGACTTGCAGACCAAAACGACAACCTCTACGGCTGAATCTTCGGTCGAGAGTGATGATGAGAAGAGCAGCGATATAGATTCACATGAGGAAGGACATGTTGGAGCAATGGAACCACTGACAGCAGAAGATTCAGCAACAAAACCACAAGCAAATGTAACCACTGGGGTTGTTCATTCTAGCATGTACACATCCTCCGAGAACGTGTGGCACAGGCGCTTTGGGCACATGGCTCATCGCACATTGAAGCTCATGGGAAAGCAGGAGCTATTGTATGGGATAGAGCTAGGTGATGAGGTGGAGGGATCCGAGATCATGTGTGAGTCATGCCTTCAAGGCAAGGCGAAAAGGAGACCCTTCAAGCGCAATGGCACGTGTGCTCTTGCACCCCTTGACCTCGTCCACTCTGACGTGTGTGGTCCCTTTCGCATACCATCAAATGGAGGCAATAGATATTTCCTCACATGCATCGACGACAACAGCCGCAAAGTCTGGATATACTTTTCCAAAAGTAAAAGTGACTTGAAGGATAATCGGCAGGCCTTTGTTGCTATGGTTGAGCAATAGAGCAGAAAGAAGGTGAAGGCATTCACGAAAAACAATGGAGGAGAGTACAAAGTCTGTAGGGAGTGGCTCAAGTTGGAGGGCACTGAACACCAGAAGACTACCCCCTACTCGACTCAAAGCAATGGCGTAGCAGAGAGCATGAACCAGACCCTCCTGGGCATGACAAAGTTCATGCTCTTTGACGCCAAGTTGCCTCCTAGGTTTTGGGCTGAAGCAGCACGTACGGCTACCTATCTTGTGAACCTCACACTTGTAGCAGCTGTGCAAAGGAGAGGCAAGAAGAAGCAAACACAGTAGTTGAAGACGCATCAAGAAGCATGGTCAGGCAAAAAGCCGGACGCCTCCCATCTCAAGGTCTTCAGTTGTACCAGCTTTGCCAAGGTCCAGGCAGGTGAGGACCCTGGAAAGCTTGATGCAAGAGCACGAAACTGCATTTTCATTGGCTATGACACCAGCCACAAAGCATATAGACTGTGGGACCAAGGAGCCAAGAAGTTCATCTACAGCAAAGACGTGGATTTCCACAAAAATTTCTGTGATTACGGGAGAGCTTCTCGATCTCAAGAACACTCCAAAACAGGGAGAATGGCTCACTCTCCTTGAGGAGGGAGACGAAGCACAGCAGAATGGCTTGAGCTAGGTGTTGCAACAGGGAGAGGAGCTGATGAAGATGACTCAGAGGAATCAGACTCTGATTCCGAGGTATCTGATCCTCCTCACCATGAGAATTATTCCTCTCCCATCATCAACAATGACGTAGACCTCCAGTCTTCACATCAACAGCAACAGCCAGCAGGTCCAAGGAGCACTTCACGCCTCAAAGTACCTCGGCAGCATTACAACACAGATAGGAGTGAATGGACAGGCTTCAACTATTCGTTCATGGTTCAAGAGGAGCCAACGTCTGTCATAGAGGCACTCACACGGCCTGACAAAGCGGAGTAGGATGAAACAATTTGCAGTGAAATCAGCTCCATCGAGGAGAATGGGACATGGGTGCTGGTGGACAGACCTGCTGGGGCTCACGTTGTGGGGTCCAAGTGGGTGTTGAAAGTGAAAAGGAAATAAGATGACAAGATAGACAAGTACAAGGTACGGGTGGTAGCAAAGGGATTCTCTCAATGGCCTGGCGCAGAGTACGATGAGACCTTTGCTCCAATTGTGATGTTTACCTCCATCCGGTCAATGCTTGCCATTGCTGCTGCCAAGAACATGGAAGTCTACCACATGGATGTCAAGACAGTCTTTCTTTATGGAAAACTTGACAAGGAGGTGTTGATGAAGGTTCCAGAGGGAGTTGATGCTCCCGAGGGCAAGGCGTGAAGATTGGTGAAGGCACTCTTTGGGCTAAAGCAAGCGCCAAGACTTTGGTATTAGGAGATGGATACATTCATGGCTGAGGAGTCCTTCATGCACTATGACAACGACCCTAGCATGTATGTGCATGAGAGCGACAAAGGGACCATGTTAGTCGCCTTGTATGTTGATGACCTCATTCTATGCTCTTCTTCAACGAGGCTGCTAGACGATCTCATGGGGCAGCTCAGTAGCAGATTCGAGATGAAAGACATGGGTCCTCTTGAGTTCTACCTTGGAATCGCCATCAAGTATGACAGAGCAACAGGTACCATCAGCCTGAACCAGACAAAATACATTGACTCCATCCTCAAACAATAGGACATGGCAGACTGCAAGCCTGCCAGCACACCCATGAGCTCAGAGTGCAGGCTCTCTTCCTCCATGTCCCCATCCAACGAAGCAGAGAAAACTGACATACTGGGCATCCCATATCAGTCTGAAGTGGGCAGTCCGATATATGCCATGGTCGCCACCCGACCAGATATAACCCATGTTGTTAGGAAGGTGAGTCGTTTTGTGGCCAATTGTGATCCACTTCACTGGCAGGCTGTGAAGCGCATCATGCGCTACCTTCGGGGGACGCGACACGTGGGGCTCCAGTTTGGAGGCAGCGATGGATCTGCGTCACTCCGTCTCATGTACCGATGCTGATTGAGGAGGGAATATCGATGAAAGGTAATCTACCTCTGGCTTTGTGTGTATGTTGAATGGAGGTGCAGTCATTTGGGCAAGTGACAAGCACAAATGTGTCTCGCTGTCGACAGCTGAAGCTGAGTATATTGCCTTGGCTGAGGTGTGCAAAGAGATGTAGTAGCTACGAAGCTTGCTATCTGAGATAAAGGCACGACAGGTGATGGCGAAGGTCATCAAGATTGACAACATGACCACGATTGACATGTCCAACAACCCTGTCCTATCTAGGTGCACAAAGCACATCGAGATCCGCTACCACTATGCTCGATACTTGGTCTACAAGCAGACAGTGGAGCTTGAGTATATCAGTACCAAGCTGAACCGGGCTGACATGCTTACAAAGCCACTGGACAAGGATCTCCACCAGGCGGGCAGGCAACGTATCGGCATGGTCAGCGCAAGTGATGGTGAATGATGATGGTCACAAATACTGACAAGGTGAAGGGAGAGATTTTTTTATTGTTTTTTGTCCCTTGTTCAGTGTTGCAGGACGGATCAGGATTGCTCTACCCCATGTGGAGGTATGACCCCTGGATCCGTTGTAGTGTGACTCAACCATGCTCTCTCTCTCGTGTGAGATATGACCTGTGAGTACACTATGTGGGTGAGTGGTTACCTTGGCCATTTTGTTCATTTGGCCAAGTGATAGGTCATGAGTTCAATCCTGGCCCTATGCACATCTTGTTTGCTATGGAAGCTTCCAAGAAAGAAAGTCCGTAACTTCTTGGATGCTATATGGTTGGTTTGTCACCTTGACACTAGGATGCTTTTGTGTCAAGCTCACAATGCAACTCTATTGGTGATGTGGCTGGTTCAGGCCACTTTCCGGGCATGTGACTTTGATTTCTAGGAATGGACAGCCAGCTATAAACGGACTTGTCTTGCATGCTGATCTATTAGCCCTTGCTTGATTCTCTCTTGCGTATTGACGACTTGAGCTCTTCTTGAGATGTAATGCTAAGGCATTAGTACTCTTGAAGGTGAAGTGTATGCCTGATTAAGTTTGGGGATGCATGACACATGTCAACAAAAGAAGAAAGTGTAAAATCTCTTGTAAGTTTTTTTTGGTTTCACGGCTTCTCTACCAGAGGTGGTTAGTTCAGTAGCTAACATTATCCACAGAAAAATCCACTAATCACGCACTCAGCGGGTGATTTTATCTCATGTGGAACATTGGACCCCCACTACTATGGATTTCGCGGCTTCTCTGCCAGACGTGGTTAGCTCAGTAGCTAACACTAAAGACCATCAAACGACAGAAGGAGACATGCGGAACATTGACGATGACCAGCGGTGCTCGTTTAGCATCGCGGACAGCAGGCGTTCTACCCTTAGAGTACATCAACCAAAAGTAGCAAGATGTGCAAACGCCACCAACTGACTGGAATAAATTCTCGCACGCGATGCTCACACGCTTTGGACGAACAAGAAGTCCGACGCATGGTACAAGCTCCATCATCTACGTTAGTAGTCCAGAGTGGCGGAGTACACACGGAGATTCTGCGAGATCATATTTAGAGCAGATATCACCCACGACGAACTCTGTTTCCATTACAACAACGGCCTCAAACAAGACATCTGACGAGTAATCGTTATTTTTGGCATCCATAACGACTTACAACAGATGATCGCAGTAGCAAAAAGGATCAACGGCGCCAATTACAACGCTTGCGTCCAGGAATCATACAGGTAGCAACCTCCTAATCACAATCATTGTGGAAATGGAAAAAACCAGTCGGTGGACTCCTCGACTCTGATGGAAGTAGACACCATCAACCAGAGAGATACGTGAACCTGCTACAAGTATGAAATAGTCAGGCACATCGCTCACAACTGTCGGAGCAAGCAGCAGGCCAAAAAGGGGGAGAAGTCACAAAAACATGAGTCCAAAAACAGCAAAGGGCAGGAACAAAAGGTGCAACTCTTGTCCGTGAGGAGCGATCTGTGCCAAATGATTGCCCATCTGAACGGCCTACATCACCGCATAGGGATTTTTATATCACAAATTTTGACGAGGGATGCAAGGAAGACCAACTGGCGATACTGCTAAAAGTTCAATCTCGAAGATGCAAAATTCACAGAACGGTACCAGCACTATTCGATAAAGGAGCTTCACACAGCTTTGTAAGCAACAACATGGTTTCCAAGCTGGGTTTGGAGACCGAACTAGGGGTGTTTGAACGGAAAACCGTTGACGGGAGACTACAGATTCTGAGACTCCGAGAACCACTATGACTGCAACTGGGAGATCTACGGGATATAACAGTCTGATGGTCTTGTCTAATGAGCGATCCCAAAATCATCCTCAGACGAGATTTCCTATACCGGCACAATCCGCATGTCGACTGAAACAGTATTGATCTCAACTTGGAGATCAATGGCGCCAAGCTACAACTTTCGTGTGCGGGACTGAAGCCAACAGGGGAATCAACAGAGGTGGAAGCAATAAAGGAAGTTGTGGAAGCCGAAAAGCGACAACATGTGCGGCCAATACCGCTCTACGTGGCCAAGCACTGTATACGACGAGGAGCTCATGCATGGCTCATAAATCTTGAGCCTATGGGAGAAACGGAAATGGCAACAGCTAACTCATCATCGGCCTCATCAGCCTCATAGGCATTAACGAAGTTCGCAATGGTACCTGAAGAGTTCGCACCACTCATCCAGGAGTTTACGAACGTCTTCCCCGACGAACTCCTGAGAAATTTAGCTCCTCAACAAGACATCGACCATCGCATCAGCCTAAAGCCATGAAACACACCTAATGTTCAAGGAGCCTATCGAAAGAGCAATCACAAACTGATCGAGCTGAAAAAGCAGCTCGATGAGATGTCCCTTCAGGGGTTCATCCGCCCATGCACATCACCATATGGTGCACCAGGTCTTATTTGTAAAAAAGAAGAATGGCAAGATGTAGATGTGCGTGGATTATCAAGCCTTAAAGGACGCTACCATCAAGAACCGTTACCCTCTTTCCCGAGATGAAAAATGTTTTGACCAACTCCGAGGGGCTCAAATTTTCAGCAAAATCTACTTACGCAACGGATACCACCAGATACGTGTGGCAGGCGCCGAAATCAAGAAGACGGCTTACCGAACCCACTATGGGCACTTTGAGTTCATAGTCATGCCATTCGGACTCACAAATACCCCGGCAACGTTTATGGAGGCAATGAACAATTTTTTTTCCGTACCTTGACGATTTTGTCGTGGTTTACCTCGACAACATCGTGGTGTACAGCCGCACCCTGGACAACCACAATGGACATCTTCAAAAAGTCCTCAAAGTTATACAAAGAGAGATTCTTTTGGGAAAACTCTCAAAATGCGACTTTGGTCGTCGTTTGATCCAGTTTTTGGGTCACGCTATCAACGGTGGACGGGTCACCATGAATCCGAAAAGGGTGGTAGCAGTCGCTGATTGGCCGACGCCAACCAACGTTCAAGAAATTCAGGTTTTTCTTGGATTCTACAATTACTACCGGCAGTTTTTACGAGACCACGCCCGAGTGTCAGCGCCTTGCTTCGATTTCACTTGAAAATAAAACGAGTGGCGGTGGGGAGACAGTCAACAAGAAGCGTTCACCACTTTGCGGAACACTCTGACCTCGACGTCAGCCCTACGATTAGCCGATCCAATGGTTAACTACGTCATGGCCACGGATGCATCAGACCAAGCCATTGGCAAAGTCTTTCTGCAAGAGCATGGCAACGGCGGGGACAACCAATCGCCTACATGTCTCAAGAACTGCGAGGACCGGAAATCAACTGCGCAGTACACGAGAAGGAGATGCTGGCGGTCATGCACACGTTCAAGACATGGCGATGCTACCTAGATTGTCGCCAATGCATCGTGAGCACCGACCACCACGCATTAAAACATTTGAAGACGCAGCCGAATCTCAGCCGACGTTAAACCCGATGGATGGTGTTCTTTGAATCTGGGTCCGATTACAATATCGAGTACCGGCCAGGCAAAATCAATCCGGTGGACGCAGTCAGCCACCGACCAGATTTTATGGCTGACGTGGCAACGCTACATCTACAGCAAGACCGGTACCTTGAGCGACCGTTCACGCAAGGCTACGACCAGCATGGCAGATATGACAAGGCAAGATTCTGGTACGACGCACCCTATTGGCAACAACGCTTCACTCGCCAGGTGGTCGTCCCCCCGAACGACGAACTTTGCCGTATGTTACTCGAAGAGTACCACGACAAAGGACCAGGTGGACACTTTGGAGAGGACAAAATGCGTAAGAAGCTGGCAAAAAACTATTGGTGGGACAAGGGTTTTCCAAAATCTCCCACTTCATCCCGACAACGACTACCGTCATCGCCAAAGGAAGAACACGGTTGTTTTCAAACAACATCTTCCAGCTACACGGCATATCAAGAACCATCACAAGCGATAGAGATGGTCGATTCACCACCCGTTTTTGTGCAAACTGATGACTCGCTATGGCAGCAAAATTCTCCACTAGAAGCAGCTATGAAGCGAGTAGCTGACCGACATCATAGTGATGATGTATTCTCCACTAAAGATAAAGTCCTCCTCAGTTTGGCCAACATCAAACTCCACGGAACCGACTGTTCAAAGTTCAAAATCCGATGGTTGGGTACGTTTGAGATTGAGTGCATGCAAACCCCTGTGGTTGCACGACTCAAACTCCCCGGCACTATGCAAGTTCATACGGTGTTCCATGTCAGTAGAATCAAGCACTACCGAGACCCCAGAGAGAACTTCCTTGGTAGAGATGTCCCCCTTCGCCTCCCGTTCAAGCGGACGAAGACACGGAGTATGTCATCGAGGATATCCTCGACCATCGACGAAGAGGCAAAACAACACACTATCTCGTCAAGTGGCACGGCTACCACGACACGAACAACAGCTAGGAACCCTACGACAACCTTTGAGACATTGATCATCTCATCGACGGCTACTACCACCGTCAGTGGGCTACATCTGCACGTGTGCCAGGACATCGCGGCTAAAAGGGGGGGGGTGTTTCGTACCAAAAGTACACGAGGCCCTAATCTTTCCGAGTGGGCATTTGTGTTATTACACAAACAGCCCATCGCATCCCAAGAACCGCGATATTCACTACAACGGTCGAGGGTAAACTGGCCAGCTACCCTGCCGTTTATGGATATTCCTAAACCTTCCGACGGCTTCGACCACTCTCACAAACCTACGAACAGAAGTATCACAACCTTTCGGTCAACTTCTTGACGCATTGAATCAAATTTGAATTTATAAAGATGCATCTCGCATCTTCACCGTTGATTCTTGAAGACCCCCGAATTCTCAGCGGACCTTCTCGAATTGGACCACTTACAGCATGACTCTACACCCATCGCCCAACAATCAACCCAACGACCCCGGCCATGTTACGTACCAGACGTACACAAGTCCCCAATCTTTCTTAGTGGGCATTTCTTTTATTACACAAACAACCCATTGCATCGCAAGAACCGCGATATTCACTCGGGCGGTCGAGGGAAAAGAGGCCAAATGCCCTGCCCTCAGTGGATATTCCTGAACCTTCCAACAGCTTCGACCACTCTCGCGAACCTACAAACAGAATTATCACGACCTTTCGGTCGACTTCTTGACGCACCGAGACGAGTCTGGATTTATAAAGATGCATCTCGCATCTGCACCGTCGATTCTTGAAGACCCCTAGCTTCTTGACGGACCTTCTCCAATCCTACCACTCATGACGCGACTCTGCACGCGTCGCTCGACAATCGACCCAACGATCCCAAATATGCTTCATTTGTAACCCAACACGTGTATATATATATATATGTATGTATGTATGTATGTATGTATGTATGTATGTATGTATGTATGTATGTATGTATGTATGTATGTATGTATGTATGTATGTATGTATGTATGTATGTATGTATGTATGTATGTATGTATGT
>SZWC01000386.1:213121-227196 GCA_023375785.1 Penium margaritaceum
TATATATGTATGTATGTATGTATGTATGTATGTATGTATGTATGTATATATATATGTTCGATCATTTCGACACTTGTCATCCAAATACACGTTAATGATTAATTGCTCAAGTGTCCAAAATTCTAAATCGTGTTTTGCCTCGCAACTTCTACCTCTACACCATCTACGTTCCGTTTGGCGTAACACTTGGTATCAGAGTGCAGCGGTGCTAGAGTGGCATGTGACTACTTCACCCATCTAGAGGACTACCTCGCACGAGCCGTCAGCGCATCTCGCGCGACAAGATTTTGTAGACTTTGCTGCTATGACGTGAGGTGAGAAAGCGCAACTGACGACCAGCAATGGGTCTTTGACGACGACATCGGCGATGGAGGAGCAGAATGTGCCGATGCACGCAAACCCTGAAGAGACAACGCATGCTGGCGTGACAGGCTTTACGGTAGCTGGGACAACCCCTACGGCTTTGGTGACCAATCCGGTCATAGACCCAACGGCGATGAACCAACCGCCCCAACCGATAGCCTCGACGACGCCAACAAGGATGAGAGGTGGCTCTGGACGACAGGCGCAAATCAATGACTAACTAGCGAACAGGACCTCCGCACTCAACGGAATCAACAACCACCTCCTCCAACAACTCAACGTTACGATGGAGGGCCTTCCTAACGTAAGCACGCATGAAGCGGTCCTTGTCAAACGAAATTCCCAACTCTCGAGCGAACCGAAAACAATCCGGCTCAACCAGAACCGTTCGATCCTGAAAACTCAAAAGGACCAACGGTTTATATGTGGCTAACGAGTTTGGAGGTGTACTTTACCACTGCTGGGGTCAACAATAATCAAAAGAAAATTGACCGCGCGGCTGCGCTTTTGCGTGGCCCTGTGCTAAGTTGGTGGTCCAACCTAAAGACCAACCAATAGTAGCAAGAGACCGGTGGGACCTCATTGACGACCCACAGCGCCCGTCTCACATCACCAACTGCATGCATTCTACCCTTAGTATAGATCAACCCACAGTGGCAAGACAAGTTGATGCCACCAACCGACTGGAATGAAATTTTATGCACAATGCTTGCACACTTTGGACACATAAATGAAAACTTCGACACACGATACAAGCTCCAGTGTCTACGTCAGCAGTCCTGCGTGGCAGATTACATGCGGAGATTCTGTGAGATTATGACCAGAGCGGACATCACCCCCGACGAAGTATGTTTTCACTACAACAACAGCCTCAAGCGAGATATCCAGCGAGCGATCACTATCTGCAGCATCCATAATGACTTGTCACGGATGATCACAGCAGCCGAAAACATCGACAGCGCCACCTACAACGCTCGGATCCAGGATTCCTACGTCTAGCAACCTCCTGACAACAATTATCATGGAAATGGAAAAAACCAGTCGACGGACTCCTTGACTCTGATGGAAGTGGACTTCGTCGACCAGAGAGATACGAAAATCTGCTGCACTTGCGAATGATCCGGGTATATCGCTCGTAATTTTCCGAGGAAGTAGCAGGCCAAAAGGGGGGGAAGTCGTGGAAAAATAAGTCGAGAAATCGCAGAGGGTAGGATTAAAAGGCGCCACTCTTGTCCGTGAGGAGCCATCTACGCCGAGCGATCACCCATCTGAATGACCTACATCGCCGCATAGGGTTTCTAAGATGGCAAAGATCGACGAGGGATGCGAGGACGACCAACCAACGATGCTACTAAATGTTGAACCTCGTGGATGCAAAATTTGCAGAACGATACTAGCATTATTGGATGGATGAGCTTCACACAGCTTTGTGAGGAAAGACATGGTTCGCAAACTGGGTTTGTAGACCAAACCAAGGATTTCTAAAGGGAAAAGCGTCAATGGGATATTGTAGACACGGAGACTTCGAGAACCACTACGACTACAAGTAGGAGTTCTACAGGGATGTAACAGTCTGGAGGTCTTGTCCAATGAGCGATCACAAAGTCATCATCGGACGAGATATCCTAAACTGGCACAATCCGCAGGTCAATTGGAATAGTGGCGTCGTCTACGTGGAGATCGACGATGCCAAATGACAACTTGTGTGTGCGGGATGGAAGCCGATAGTGGAAGCAGTAAAGGTGGAAGTAGCAGAGGAAGCCCCGGAAGCCAAGAAGTGACAACCAATGCAGCCGATACCATTCAATGTGGCCAAACATTGTATACGACGAGGAGCTCGTGCATGGCTCATACATCTCGAGCCACTGGAGGAAGCCAAAGTGGCACCATCTGACTCATCATCGGCCTCATCGGCCTCATTGGCATCAACAAATTTCACGATGGTACCCGAAGAGTTCCCACTCCTCATTTAGGAGTTTGCAAACATCTTCTTCGACAAACTCCCAAAGACATTATCTCCTGAGCGAGACATCAACCATCACATTAAACTGAAGCAAGAAACAGACCTACCGTTCGAGGGGCCTATCCGATGAGTGATCACGAGCCGACCGAGTTGAAAAGGCAGCTCGACGCGATGCTCGGTTAGGGGTTTATCCGCCCTTCCGTGTCACCATACACAGCTCTAGTACTATTCGTAAAAACGAAAACTCACGAGATGCGGGTGTACGTGGATTATCGGGCGTTGAACGACGCTAACATAAAGAACCGCTACACTCTTCCCTGAGGTGACAAGATTTTTGACCAACCCTGAGGGGATCGAATATTCAGCAAAATTGACTCATGTAGCGGATATCACCAAATACACGTGGCAGACGCCGACATGGAGAAGACGGCGTTCCGAACCCGCTACATGTGCTTCAAGTTCACAGTCATGCCGTTTGGAATCACAGATGCCCCGGCAACGTTTATGGTGGCAACAAAGAACATTTTCTTTCCGTACCTCAACGATTTTTTCGTGGCTAACCTCGACGACATTCTGGTGTATAGCCACACCCTGAAGGAGCACGATGGACATCTCCAAAAAGTTCTCAAAGTTTTGCAAAGGTAGAAACTTTTCGGAAAACACTCAAAATACGACTTCAGTCGTCGTTTGATCGAGTTTTTGGGTCACGTCATTCATGGCAGAAGGATCACTATGGATTCGAAAAAAGCGGCAGTAGTCGCTGATTGGCAGACGCCAACCAACGTTCGAGAAATTCAAGTTTTTCTTAGATTCTGTAATTACAACCGGCGATTTGTGCGGGACTACGCCCAAGTGTCAGCGCCTCTTTCCGACCTCCCTCGAAAAGAAAACGAGTGGCGGTGGGAAGATAGCAAACAAGAAGCATTCACCCCTTTGCGGAACGCTCTAACCTCGGCTCTAACCATAGGATAAGCCGATCTAACAATCGATTATGTCATGGCCACGGATGCATCAGACCGAGCCATTGGCGCGATTCTTCTGCAAGACCATGGCAACGGCAAACAACCGGTCGCCTGCATGTGTCAAAAAATGCGAGGACCGCAACTCAACTACGGGGTACACGACAAGGAGATGCTGGCGGTTGTGTACACGTTCAAGACATGGCGAAGCTATCGGGAGTGTCGCCGATGCATCGTGCGCACAGACCACCACGCGATAAAATATTTGAAGGCAGCCCAATCTCTGTCGACGTCAAACCCGATGGATGGAGTTCCTTGAATCTGGGTTCGACTACGAAATCGAGTACTGGCAAGGCAAAATCAATGTGGAGGACGCAGTCAGCCGTTGACCAAATTTTATGGTTGAGATGGCAACGATGCAAGTACAGCGAGACCCGTACCTGAAACGACATTTCTCACGAAGCTACAACCAGCACGGCGGATATGATATAACAAAATTCCGGTTCGACGCACCCTCCTGGCGATGACGCTTCACTCACCAAGTGGTCGTTCCCCCGAACGACGAGCTTCGCCGTATGCTGCTCAAAGAGTGCAACGACACCGGACCAGGTGGACACTTCGGAGAGGACAAGACACCGAAGAAGCTGGCGAAAAGCTATTGGTGGGACAAGATGTAATCTGACGTGGCCAACTTTTGCAGAACCTACAACACATGTCAGCAACAGAAAACCCATCGCACGAGGCCACCCGGACTTCTCCAACCGCTCCCTGTTCTGATGGAACCGTGGACAAACATCTCCATGGACTTCATCACAAGATTACCGGTCACACTCAAGGGATATGACGCAATTCTCGTGGTCGTCGACAGGTTTTCGAAATTTCCAACTTCATCCCGACAACGACCATCTTCACAGTTGAAGGAACAACACCGTTGTTTTTAAGCATTGTGCGGCTACACGACATATTGAGAACAATCACGAGCGACAGAGACGGTCGATTCAGTAGCCGTTTTTGGCGCGACTTGATGGCTCGCTAAAGCAGTAGAATTCAACTTTCACTTGCATTTCATCATGAAACCGACGGCCAAATTGACTGGACAAATCAGACTCTCGAACAGCTTCTTCGATCACTATGCGAACCTTACGGGACGGATGGGGCACAAAAACTCCCGACCGCCGAAATCCCATGAAATTCCGCAGATTCCACTGCAACGGGTAAAACCCCTTTGAAGTGGTGAATGGCAAACTTCTTGCCACACTAGCCGGAGCTTTGATGTTTGCCGAAGTGAGAGGAATCTGGCAAACTTCTCGAATCCTACCACTCACGAGGCGACTCCACACGAATCACTGAAAAATCAACAGAATGACCCCGACTATGCTTAATTCATAACTTGAAACTTGTATATATATATATATGTTTGATCATTGCGACACTTTTCACTAAGAAAAACACTTACCGCTAAGTATAAATTGTTCAATTTTCTCAAATTCCAATTCGTTTTTTGCCTCGCAGCTTGCACCTATGCACCATATACGTTATGTTCGGCATAACAGACTCTGCTCCATTCGTATCTCGACACTTGTATATTTATGTTCAATCATTTCGGCACTTGTCATCAACGTACACTTACCACTAATTAGAAATTTCTCAAGTTTTCGAAATTATAAATCTTTTTCTGCCCAAATTGTACTTGTTTACTTTCTACGCTTCGTTCGGCATAAAACTCAGCCACTGGCGGTTTTTTGCGCTGAGGTAGCTCCCTTCGCTTCAGTCCATTACAATCAGGTGGAAAACAAATACACATATGGAGGAGTTCGACAACCATTTGGGATAAATTTCCACATTCAGAGGAGGCGGCGAGGCGTTTTGCTGACGGCCTCAACACGGTCCTGTTTTTCTCTCAAACTACGTACTTCTAATACTCCATCTGTTGTATACCCTCGTGCGTTTATGTCCGTCCTCTTTCAACTGTTCTTGGCTTCCCTGACAATGGTTGAGCGAACAGGCGTGAAATAGCTATCGTGCGTTTGTCGACTTAATCGTAGAACCTCGACGTCAAAGCCGTGATAACGTGAGAGAAAAGCGCAAGAGCCCAACAAAACGACGAGCCTCGATGGCTATACGCACATCAGACTACCGTTTAGGATGAATAGCAAACCTCCTTTCCACGCCCATCCAGCCGCAGCCGTCATCCGCACGTCGTTCTGCTATCGTTCATCGGATTTTCTCTCGTTGGGATTGCTCGGCCATCGAATGGGCATTGAACGACAGAAAGATCGAACGAATAGTCCACCGAACGAGCTGCACGGTCGCCCTTGCGCACGGCGCATGGCGGATCGAGCATTCATCGTAACGGCTACATGTGAGCCAGTCGAAAGGTTATCAGCGCAACTATTGAAGACTCCCTCCGCTCGTGTCACGGAACGGGATTGCCGTTCCGTCCATCGGAAAGAGTAACCGCACCCTCCGCGTTGTCCCTCTTTCCCTCTTTCAGTCCGCATCATCGTTCCCCAGCGCTACATCGTTTCCCTCGAGGATTTCCCACGCTGTATCTCACTCGCAACCCTTCGCTCTCACCACCCCAGTCGCAGTCCTCAGCTCTTCCCTCGCAGTGGCAGGGGTGACCACCCCCCCCCCTCCTCCCCCCCTGCCAGTTGGCACGACATGCACCCTAATGCGCCGAAGAGGCACCGAACAGTCACCGTCGGTCCGCGGGCGTCTGCTCCTCGCTTCAGCCATCAGGGCGACCGTGCGCAAGCTTTGCGCCGTCACCCGCACCGGACGCTTCGACCCAGAAGCAAGACAGCTTGCGCCCGCCCACTTGTCCTGTGAACTCCGGCACACCCTTCACAAGTCACGGCACCAATCCAGCGAGTCGTTTCAACGGGACCGCCCTTGAGGAACGGCCTTCCGAAACTCTCGCGTGAGCTACTTCGGGCCGAGTCCTTGCCACCCAGCGGCGTATTTGCAGCCCGGACTCGCACAGGAGGTCTCAACACCTTGACGTACCCTCACAGGGCTAGAAAAAAAAAAAGCACTATTCTCGTCATTCCTTGGGAGGAAGCAACGTGGGACGAGGTGACGTGGGAGGAGGCGTGCCGCGGACGGCATGCCGTCCGTGGTCCCTGCCGCAGCGGAAGGCACCCTTGTCGACCTATCGCCGGACTGCGTGCACCGCGATGTGTGCCGCACCACTCCTCCCGCAGACGTGACCACGTCCTCGCACGTTCACACCATCAAAACAAGCAGCCAAGCTCGTCGGAACCTCAGCAACGGCAGGGGTGGCGATGCAGGGAGCAGCAGCAACCGCACGTCGGCAATGGTGGTGATGGGAAAGCCGTTACATTGTCCGACGGACAACCGGGAACTGGCGCTGCGGATGCGCCCCTCAGGAGCTGAACTGGACCTCAACAGCCCAAGCCAGGAGCTGGCCAGCAGCTTGGCCGGACCAGGTCCTGCTGCCGCGGTGGTTGAAGCCAGCAAGCCAGTACGCAAGCAGAGCAGTCTGTACAGCAGAGGCCGAGGGAGGCGTTCGCACACGGAGGTGTCTGAGCAGAGTGGTTCGTGTTATTCTTCCTCCGGCTTGAGCTGTACAGAGGGCAAGGGAAGGAGGAGGGCACGAGAGGGGGGAGCTGGAGTTGTCAAGGTAGCGGCAGCAGGCGCAGCAGCAGCAGCAGCAGCAACTGCTGCTGCTGGTGCTGCTTCTGGCGCAGGAATTCGGGGTGCATGCGGTGTGGCCAGTGCTGTTGCAGCAGTGGCCGCAGCAGCAGCAGCAGCTGCTGCGGCAGTAGGCAGTGAGCCCGTGCAAGTACTGCTGGTTCAGGAGGTCGAGACGCGACAAGAGAGCATGCCAGTGAGCGGGGGAGTTCTACATGTGCAAAGGGATGGAGGAACACCATGTTCTGGAACGGGGTTGGGGAACCTGGGGTCTGACAGCGAGGACAAGGAACCTGAAGATCCGGAGGCAATTCCTTGCAATGGAGTGCCGCGGGCGACGAAGCCAAGGGACGAGGAGCTTCTGCCCTCCAGAATGACTCCAGAGCTCAAGGATGACCGGCAGGTGCGGCGAGGAGCAACCGCCGGCGAGGAAACTTGCCACAGCTTTCAGCCGGAAAGCTGCGGCGCAGTCGCGTGTTCTCCCGCCCACGATGCGCAGCCTGCCGTCTGTGACGGAGAGCCAGGAGGGCGGGGGGAGGTATCAGAGGAGGCACGGAAGAGACAGTCAGGAAGTGAGGCGGCTGTAGGAGGGGGAGGCTGCAGCGCGCCAGTGCTTGACGGTGAAGCATCACCCCCAGCAGCAGCGGCAGTGGCAACGCCGGCTCCACATGCAGCAGCAGCAGCAGCAGCAGCAGCAGCAGCAGCAGCAGCAGTGGCAGCGCCTGCGGCCGCAGACGCTGCCTCGTGCACCCTTTCGTGGACGGACGTGGACGGCGCTGGCAGCACCAGCGACACCGTGTGCAGTAGTACGGCGTGGGCGTCGACGACGAATGTGGGAAGCTTTGTGGTGGAGAGGGGGAGCGTGATGGAAAGCGCAAGGTCGATTGGAGAGGGAAGTGGAAGCGGCGGAGGAGGAGGCGATGAGGGTGAAGGAGGAGAGGATTGGAGCAGGCGGAAGGGTGGTGGCAGGGATAGGAGGAGGAGGCAGCAAGGAGCTGGCTCTGAGGGAAGAAGAGAGGACCAGGAGGGTGTGCAGGAGGAGGAGCGGGTGGGGGAGGAGGAGGAGGAGGATGACGTGGCGGCTAGGGTCCAGGATGCGATTGCACGGTGGGTGCGATCTCAGGCTGCTTTTCCCGCCTCAGCCATGGAGCCCGTGGAGGAGGTGGAGGAGGAGCATGAGGGTCATGCGAGCAGCACGTTCCAGTCCGTCGCATTGCGAGCGCCACAATGCAGCACATCGCAGCCCATCCCTGCCACGGCGCCCGACAGTACAGGTCTGCACGGGGCGCGTGATGCTGCCACCTCCGCCGATGCTTCACCTCATGATTGGGCTGTCGGAGGCTGCAGGCTGCGCTTCTCGGAAGAGGAAGACAGAGGGGTTTGGAGTTTGGAGTTTCAGGACCAGCGGCAGCAGCAGCAGCAGCAGCAGCACCAGCAGCACCAGCAACAGCAGCAGCAGCAGCTCGCTTGGCAGCACGCGGCACAGCAAAGGATGCAACCTGAGCCCCAAGGGCCACACAGGCAAGAGCAGCAGTCAAATGTCAACCGGCGTACTGGGGAGCTCCGGGACACTGCCGCAGCCGCGGCTGCGCGCGAGACTGTCATGGCTTTTCAGAGGAGGGAAAGGCTTCATGCCCCCGTTTCGACATTTGTGGTGAACCCTCTTCCAGGAGTCGAGTCCGGCCGGGGGCTGCAGCAGGCTGTTCCTCCCTCGCCCCGTCGGCGCAGTCGCCACCGCGGCGGCGGTCCAAGGATGCAGCAAACCGCAGCAGCAGGCAGCAGCAACAGTGGGCTCGGGCGCTGCTGGCTGCTGTGCGGCCCGCTCATGCCCCCATTCCCAGTCACAGCATCGCCTGTCCACGAGCAAGCGCCCGTTTCGTCCTTTTCCAACTACCGACGTGGAGCACAGATGGCAGGTGACGATGCTTCTGCGCATGCAGTGGGTGCTTCTGCCACTGTGGCGGCGGTGGCAGCTGCTGCTGCTGCCACAGCAGCAGCAACAGGGAGTGCTTCTTCCTATGACCAAGCAGTTGCAGCTGCTGCCGCGGCGATGGCAGCTGCCGTGCCTCCTGCTACCACAGCAGGAGGAGCAGCAGGACCTCCTGCTGCGTTGGGGAGCCACCACGTTCTCGTGGGCAGTGTGGGTGGAGGTGAAGGTGGAGGTGGCAGTGGCAGTGGAGGTGGAGGTGAAGGTGGGCGTGGAAGTGGTGGTGGCAGGGGAGTCGGAAGTGAAGGTGGTGGTGGAAGTGGAGGCGGAGGTGGAGGTGGAGTTGGAGTTGGAGGTGGAGGCGGAGGTGGAGGTGGAGGTGGAGGTGGAGTTGGAGGTGGAGGTGGGGTTGGAGGTGGAGGTGGTGGTTTGCTGCTGAACAGGCGCACTCTACTTGCACAGCATGCGTATTGCAGCAACAATCGCAGGGCAGTGCGGCGTTTGCACGCGTCGATGCCTTCGATGCTAGCCGAAATTTCCAACTCTAGCAGGCTGGTCCATGGACAGCAGCAGCATCACCAGCATCATCACAACCAGCATAATGAGGAGCACCAGCAGCAGCAGCAGCAGCAGCAGCAGCAGCAGCAGCACCACCACCACCACCACCACCACCACCACCACCACCAGCAGCACCAGCAGCAGCATGAGCAGCAGCAGCAGGAGCAGCGGCAGCAGCAGCAGCAGCAGCAGGAGGAGGAGGAGGAGCAGCAAGAGGAGAACCAGCAGCAGCAGCAGCAGCAGCAGCAGCGGCAGCAGCAGCAGCAGCAGCAACTTCAGCGACAGGCAATCGCTGTCGCTGCTTGTGGACGCTCAACTATTCCTGACATGGTTCAGGCCGCTCCCCACGAATCCCTTCAAGGGAATCTGAGCCTTCGTGCCTCTGCTACAGCTGCACATCACACCGCCTACGCAGCTGCTGCAGCTGCTGATCCTATTGCCTCCCCAGCAGCTGCTGCTTGTACGAACTCCGAAGCTTTCCTAGACGACGGTCGTGTCTCGGCCAACGGCGGCTGCTTGGTCATGACTGCTGCCGCGGATGCTGCCAAGGCTGCTCCAGAGCCTGGAGCAGCCGCCACGTGGCGTCCGCAGATTGCCTCTGCGGATGGCAACAACAGCGAGGTGGGCGGCAGTAACGCTGATGCCGGTGGCACGGCTGGCGGAGGTGGGCGTGCGTGCACATCTGTTCCACAGCTCTGCAGGCCACAGGGTTCAGAGACGGATGGCATGGGTGGGGGAAACGGTGCCGTGCAGCAGCAGCTCCGAGGCTCGCTGGATGGGGGAGGAGCAGCCCAGAGCAGCGGCATCGAAGCCTGTTTGCTTGCCCGCACGACTTCGCTTCCCCCAGCAGCTGCTGCTGCTGCTGCTGCTGTTGCTGCTGCTCATGAGTTTGTGAACGGTTCAGATGCAGAAGCACCAAGGGAAGCAATGGCTGCTGCAGCAGCCATTGCTTCTCCAGGTATGTCTGAGTCACCGGGTATGTTTGCTGCAGCAGTTGTCTCTGCTGCAGCAACTATGTCTGCCGCAGCAGGTATGTCTGCCGCAGCATGCGTGGCCACAGCAGAGGGGGGTGTTTCTGTTGCGGGAGTTATTTCTGTTCCACCAGCACCAGAAGCATCATCAGAAGCAGCAGCAGCGGCGGCAGCAGCCACTGCAGCCGCAGGAGCAGTGGTACCTGCAACAGCCACAGCAGCCATGGCAGGGATGGCTGCAGCAGATCTTGGATCAGCCGCTGCGGGCACTCTGCGGCAGCAGCCCGATTCGTTTTCAGCCAGCGTGGTAGTGGCGCAGCAGCCAGCACCTGCTGTCGCAGCAGCAGTGGAGACAGCTGCAGCCGCAGGCTCCACGGCCGCCGCCTCTAGCGCTGCTTGGGGAGGGCAATGTCTGGCGGCCGGTGTTGTTGCGGCTGCAGAAGTAGTATCCACGGAGGCCCGTCCTCCCCCTCCTCTGTCAGGAGCAGGTGTCAACGGCTTTGTCTCGAATGAGAATGGGGGGCAGGGAGCCGCGGCACGGGAGGGAGGCACGGCGAGAGCAGCCGCGGGAGGAGCACCTTCCGACGTCACCGTTGGAGCAGAGAGCCTGCAGACTGGCGGGCTGCATGACTTGCACTCTGGAGCCCAGGCGCGGAGGCAAGAGAGTCGTAGCCCCTGGGCTGCTCTCGCCGGCGGAAATCCACCACAGATGTCAGAAAGGTTGCAGACGGCTGCCTACTCGTCCTTGCAGACCTTGTCCAGCATTCCTGCAGTATCATCAGCAACAGCAGCAGCGGCACCACCACCACCACCACCACCACCAGCAGCAGCACCGCCAGCAGCAGCATCACCAGCAGCAGCAGCCAGTGAACCAAGGCCAGTCGACAGCTCAGCAGCCACGTTACCAGCCACGTCAGCAGCCATGTCACCACCGTCGATGCCACCGCCGTCAATATCACTGTGGTCCGTGCCATCCTCGGCATGGACGACAACTTCTCGTCTGCGAGCCTTCCGCAGCATCGCCAGCAGCAACAGCAGCGCCGGCGGCGGCGGGAGCGGCTCTTTCTTTGTTGTGAGGAGCGCATCGAGTTTCGGCGCAGGACTTAGTCGGCAGGGGACCAACGGCGGCAGGCAGCAGCAGCAGCAGCAGCAGCAACAGCAGCAGCAGCAACAACGGCGCGTGGCCGGTGTGCCGCAGGAGGTCATAGACGCAGCCATTGAAAGGGCCCTTTGGGGCCCTGCTGCTGCCACGACCGCCGTCGCGATCACCTCAGCGAGCGGTCAGGAGCCAAGTTGGAGGTCGGGGTCTCGCCGAACCTCGTCCGGAGGTTCGGCCAGGTCTGGCAGGAACAGGAGCGGACAGCTCGACAGGCGAGGCAGCGGAAATTCTGGAGAAAGAGAAAGGGCCAGTCGGAGAGCGAGGGGTCCGAGCGGGGGGAGGAGTGAGAGGGGCCGCGGCAGGGAAGCTCAGCAGCAGGCTACTTCTGCTGCTGCAGCAGCAGCAGGAAGAGGACGGTCATGCAGCACAGCAACGGCTTTAAGGGATCAGGCGGGGGAAGGCGGGGATGGAGCGGACGGCGACGAGCCGCTGGAGAGCCTTTGCTGCGTGTGCTTTGAGAGGCACCGGCGGGCTGCGCTTGTGCCGTGCGGCCACGTGCTGTGCCGCGTGTGCGCCACGGAGGTGATGGGCGGGCGCGGGAAGTGCCCCCTTTGCAACCGCAAGATCAAAGACATCCTGAGGCTGTTTTGAGCGCCACGACCTGGTCATCGACTGGGTGACCAGGTGACCAGGTGGCCAGGTGGCCAGGTGACCAGGTGGAAAGGTGGCCAGGTGACCAGGTGGAAAGGTGTCCAGGTGACCCAAATGACCGTCTTTTTGCTAGAAGCCAAAGACAAGGGGGCAGGAATGTACAGAGCGGCGTGGTGCCACTTTCGACAACCACCTGGTCAAAAATGTACACAACGTCCGGGCCGTTTCCGGTGTTGCTAGGCCGGAGTCTGCCGAAGTCTAGGTGGGGTCTAGGTTGGGTGTAGATTTTGTTGCGCTTTGACCATTGAGGCAGCTTGCAGCCTACCCGACACCGCCGACTTTGTTCGCAGCACAGTCCTAAGAACTTGTTGCACGCGCGGTGGATGCAGCTATCCTCAATCCATCAGGCTGACCAACATGCCACCACGTGCACTCACCTTTTGTGCAGTTCGGCGGCAGTACAAGTCATGCCGACACCCGTGAATTGTCGAGTTGAGTCTGCTCCTGCCAGTGATGGTGACAAGTCAGCAGTGCTATGGACCGGTGTGCCCAAGTCCCAGCAGTTCTATTTTTCCAGGCTGTCAAAGCCACATCTTGTACTTTGCACCCATGACTGAACACATCATGAATGGCGTTCTCCATACCCGGCACATTCCCACCTGGCTCTTATGAAGCTTCATCAAACATTCTGGGAAACATCCGGGGAAGTTTCCCCTACTTGCTGCCCGGGAGGGTATTGCTCTGGGCCACAACTTCCATCACGCCTCATGCGATCAGTCCTCTAGGGGAAGGCAGAGGAAGGCGGAATGGGAAACGAAAAGGAATACGAAAAGGAGATGTGCGATCCAGTCCTCGAAACTGATGAAGAGGGCAGGTCGCGATGACGTGAGCTCTGCGGGCACAGCAATCAAAGCCATGCTTGGATCTTGTCATTGCTGCTCGTGGTGGAAAGTTTGACATCATTGACATCTCAAGCCAGCAGTTTCAACAAAAAGAAGATTGTACAAGCCCAAAAACTCCAAGCGAATACACTATCATAGGACTTTCCACAGCATTCACATTGCCTCCAAGGCGTGGATTTGTAGGCGAGGCACTCAAACCACATAAGCAGGACATTGGAAGTACGACGCCACACGCCAGCGCTGTTGCTGGCGAAATGTTCCCTGTCCAGGACCCCATTTTGCATGCACAACATTTGGACGGATACGGGGGAAAGAAGGAGCTCTTAAAAAACAAAAAAGGGAGAACAAAAGCTGCGCCATGAGCCATAAGCCGGAGCCGGAGCATTTTCATCGCCTCCCCCTCCGCCCCTTGCCCTTGATCGTGTCCATCATGTTGGGCCAGTTCGCCTTCGCCTCCTCCCACCCCAACAGTGATCCCTCTCTCAACGGATCCCAGCTCGTGGACACGACGCCATACGTTATTCCGAGCCCGGCGACGCCGAACGTGAGGGACGACGTGATGAGCGGGAGCCAGTCGGGGATGTCCACCTTCTTCACCACCTTGAGGTAGTAGAAGAGAGGGAAGAAGGCGAGGGCTATGACTGTGGGCACGCCGACGGTGAAGGAGAGCCGCTTCAGGATGCGGTTCATCACCACCTCCGGGACGATGTCGTCCTCTGGTTCTTCCTCCGGCTCCCGCTTCAACACCGGCGACGGTGACGAGGGAGGGGAAGGGATTGTGTCAGAGGGTTGGGGTTTTGTGGCGGGAGGTTTTTTTGGGACGGTGGGCGGCGGGCCGAAGCCCTTGCGGCCCTGAGCTTGACACCTTATGGGCAGTGTTGAGGAAGCCAGACCCCTGAACACACAAGCGGGGAAGGGGGGGAGGGGGGGAGGGGGAGATGAAATAGGTAAAGGAAAACAAGAGGATGATGACGACGACAACGACGGCGGCGGCGGCGGCGGCGGCGGCGAAGACGACGACGACG
>SZWC01000386.1:229775-267609 GCA_023375785.1 Penium margaritaceum
GTTGGTGCAGTATGCACATGTGCTGGTGCAGTATGCACATGTGCTGGTGCAGTATGCACATGAGTTGGTGCAGCATGCACATGAGTTGGTGCAGCATGCACATGAGTTGGTGCAGCATGCATATGTGTTGGTGCAGTATGCACATGAGTTGGTGCACTATGCACATGAGTTGGTGTAGTATGCACATGAGTTGGTGCACTATGCACATGAGGTGGTGCAGTATGCACATGAGTTGGTGCAGTATGCACATGTGTTGGTGTAGTATGCACATGAGTTGGTGCAGTATGCACATGAGTTGGTGCAGTATGCACATGAGTCGGTGCAGTATGCACATGAGTTGGTGCACTATGCACATGAGTTGGTGCAGTATGCACATGTGCTGGTGCAGTATGCACATGTGCTGGTGCAGTATGCACATGAGTTGGTGCAGTATGCACATGAGTTGGTGCAGTATGCACATGTGCTGGTGCAGTATGCACATGTGCTGGTGCAGTATGCACATGAGTTGGTGCAGTATGCACATGAGTTGGTGCAGTATGCACATGTGCTGGTGCAGTATGCACATGAGTTGGTGCAGCATGCACTAACTCATGTGCGTACTGCACCAACTCATGTGCATACTGCACCAACTCATGGTGCAGCCGCAGGCAGCCTTCACCATTCCACAGCCTTTGTCCTTATGTCTGTTTGTCTGGCTGCACTGCCATGGCCCACTGGCGGCTCGCCAACAAACGAGTCTCCTATCAACCGTCAGCAAACGAGTCTCCTATCAACCGTCAGCAAACGAGTCTCCTATCAACCGTCAGCAAACGAGTCTCCTATCAACCGTCAGCAAACGAGTCTCCTATCAACCGTCAGCAAACGAGTCTCCTATCAACCGTCAGCAAACGAGTCTCCTATCAACCGTCAGCAAACGAGTCTCCTATCAACCGTCAGCAAACGAGTCTCCTATCAACCGTCAGCAAACGAGTCTCCTATCGACCGTCAGCAAACGAGTCTCCTATCAACCGTCAGCAAACGAGTCTCCTATCAACCGTCAGCAAACGAGTCTCCTATCAACCGTCAGCAAACTGCCTTATCAATCCTCCGCCAACGAGTTGGTCCCATTCTCAAGAAAACAAGAATCCTAGGCTGGGCTTTTGATAACAAAAAATCGATAGGACAAACACCAGGCTCCTCCCGCGCCTCTCCCAAACACGCGCAACTGAGCGACCAACCCGCAGAGTATATCGGACTGTGGAGCTCTCGGGTTGGAGGGCGGGCATCCATGTTCCCATCGAAACAGCGCCGGAGGGAGTCAGTGATGGCAGGGCAGCCTACTCTTCACTCAGACGCTTTGCAAAACGTCGAAGCAAAAAAAAACATCTCACAGCGCCGGAGGGAGTCGGAGATGGCAGGGCAGCCACAAAGGCCGTCCTCGGCCGGTAGAGGAACCAGGGGGAAGCGGTTCGGCGGCATCGGATTCAAAGAGGCCCTCTGTTGCTGGACCACTGGATTTTGGAACTCAGGGCTGTTAGATCGGATTCAGATCGGATTTATCCGAAACCGAACTTTAAAATCCGAATCCGAACCGAATCCAAACTTTCTGTTCGTTTCAAATCCGATCCGAACCGATCTTTTCCTTGGAGAAACCAAAACCAATCCGAACCGAGAAATGAACTTCGGATAAGTTCGGATTTGATCGGATAAGTTCGGATTTGTGTATTTTAGTTCGGATAAGTTCAGATTTTGGCACTTCAGTTCGGATTTGTTCTGCTGCTGACTGCGCTTCCGCTTGCTGCTGCTCCTGATGGTGCCTGCGCTTGCAAGTTGCAGGCTGCAGGCTGCAGGCTGCTGCAATCTGCTGCGCCCGCGCCCGCGCCGGCGCTGCGCCTTGTGCGTCCGCACCGCGCCTTGTGCGCCTTGTTTTCAGTCCGGTTTCGGATGTCAGTTCGGATTCAGTTCGGATTTTAGTTCGGATTTGGTTCGGATTCAGTTCGGATTCAATTCGGTTTCAGTTCGGATTCAGTTCGGATTCGATCCGATCCCATCCGATCATCTCGTCGGCGAATCCGAATCCGATCCGATCCGAACCGACCGGATCCGAATCCGATCCGACGCCACTTCGGATCGGATTCGGATTTTTTTTGCTGTTAGAACGGATTCGGATCAGAAATCCGATCCGATCTAACAGCCCTGGTGGAAGTAAAGCAGTTGTAGACGCTGTTGCTGCAATTGCAGCTGTGCCGTGTGGTTGGCATCGGCAAGCAAGCGAAGCACAACGTCGCTGCTGCCTTGAAAACACCTTCACCCACATCGGTGGCTGGCGACGTGCAACACATTGTGGTACATCCAAGGCAGGCAGGCGCTGTTACCTTGGCACTGTCCCACCTCGCAAAGCATGCCATAGACAGGCTACGCCAAAGCCAATTCTGCTGTCGCCCTTACTTGCCCAAAACACCCGCTCCAACGCCGCCTTTTTCAACCCGATGGTCATCGGGTCGAACAGGAACCAATCCTGTCCAGTGTCAATTGGTCACATCTGGCTGCCTTGTTGCGTCTAATGAAGTGCACGAGGGGAAAAACATATATTTTGTGGACTGGCAGTCTTTGACTAGGGGCAGGAGTTGGACCACTGGATTCGTCGTAAAAGACTGTTCGATGACTGTTCGACTGTGAAAACTAGCAGTTCTGTGGGAAAAATCGTACGCTCCCTTTTCCTCATACAGTTAACTCTCAAACAAAAAAAAAAATCGGACGCCCCGTACGATTTTGGCGATTCCATCGTTAGAGTGATTAATGATGATGAGGACGATAACAAAGACAGGGAGAGTGGCGATGCCCACAGGACAACGAGAATGACAATGACGAAAACGACGACGAGACGACAACGGCGACGGCGGTAACGAAGACGACGGCGAAGGTGCTAAGAATGGCAACGACAACAAACGACAATGACGACAAACGACAACATCAACGACGAAAACATCAACAACGAAAACAATGACAACAACACTGTCGATAGCGACAAAAACAAAGACAACACCACAACAACAGCGACAACGACAACTACGGAAACGAGAACGACGACAAGAACAACGACAGCAAAAATGGCAATGACAATGACAACGACGATGACGACGATAAAAAATGACAACGAAAACAATGATGGCGACAACGACGGCGACATTCTGACGACGATGACGATGACGCCGACAACAACAACAATGACAACAACAACAACGACATCTAAAACGACAACGACAACCACAACCACAACCACAACGACAGCGACAACAACAACGACGACACATACAACAACAACGACAACTACAACGACAACGACAACTAGGACGACAACGACAACAAAGACTGCAACAACAATGAAGACAGCGATGATGATAACTGACATCAACATGCACCATGACAACAATGACCACAGGATACACACAAGCTCGTATGCTCGCACGCTTTGCACGCACGCACGCACGCACGCACGCATGCACGCACGCACGCACGCACGCACGCACGCACGCACGCACGCACGCACGCACGCACGCACGCACGCATGCACGCACGCACGCACGCACGCACGCATGCATTCCATCGTTGGAGTGATTAATGATGATGATGACGATAACAAAGACAGGGAGAATGCCGATGCTCACAAGAGCAATGAGGACAACGAGAATGACGATGACGAAAACGACGACGAGACGACAACGGCGACAGCGGTAACGAAGACGACGGCGAAGGTGCTAAACACGGCAATGACAACAAACGACAATGACGACAATGACAACATCGACAACGAAAACATCAACAACGAAAACAATGACAACAACACTGCCGACAACGACAACAACAAAGACAACACCACAACAACAGCAACGACGACGACAACAACTACGGAAACGAGAACGACGACAAGAACAGCAAAAATAGCAATGACAATGACAACGACAACGACGATGACAACGACAACAAATGACAACGAAAACAATGATGGCAACAACGACGGCGACATTCTGACGATGACGACGATGACGACGACAACAACGACAGTGACAACAACAACAACGACATCTAAAACGACAACGACAACCACAACCACAACCACAACGACAACCACAACGACAGCGACAACAACAACGACAACAAATACAACAACAACGACAACTACAACGACAACGACAACGACAACAACAACGACAACGACAACGACAACGACAACGACAACGACAACGACAACGACAACGACAACGACAACGACAACTAGAACGACAACGACAACAAAGACTGCAACAACAATGAAGACAGCGATGATGACGACTGACGTCAACATGCACAATGACAACAATGACCACAGGATACACACAAGCTCGCATGCCCGCACGCTTTGCATGCACGCACGCACGCACGCACGCACGCACGCACGCACGCACGCACGCACGCACGCATGCAATGGGGGAGCAACAATTCTCTCCAAGGGGAAACACGCTTCGTTTGCTCCACGACCAATACGCACCTCCGACAGGTGCGCCACAGCCCAGCCGCACCATGCCTTGATGGTAGGCCGGCTCCCGCCGCCCTACCACTAATCTGCTGCTGCGGGAGGTGTTGGGTGCGGACTACTGCGGAAGCGCAGGAGGGCACGGCGGGTGCTTGCGCAACTGCGCCAGCCATCATGGTTGCGTACGTTCGGAACGTTCGTGGGCTCTCCGTCGCACGCCTCTCGTAGGGGCCTTCGTCTCCTTGCTCCCTGCTCGAGCGGTTACGTACTGGCGACGAAGAAGAGGCTGTCCTGCATTTCCTCCCTTCAGCTCTTGCTCGACTTCCGGCTTCTCCCTCCTCTCTCAGGTCGGATGGTGCTAGCACGGTGTGCAAGCGGGTTGGGAGTTTCCTTGGGTTATTGGGTTACATAGAAACTTTACAATCGGTTCGTGGCCAAAAGATGCTGAAGGAAAATCGTGATTGGTGGATCGGTCGATTTTTCTGACGGGTCCACCAATGACGAAGCGAAGATTCTGGCGGATGTCAGAATGGGACCGCCGGACTGCAAACACGGGATTTTTCGAAAACATCAAACCGGACATCACGGAATCCGCCAAGCGACGCCACTCAGGAAGACATGGACATTACGGCTGGGTCCAATCGGTAAGGTCAATAGGGATTGGACCCGACCTTGCAAGATTAGCCAAAGAACTGATCCCGGCTGCAATCACAAAGGACATTCATAAGTGATTGTGGTTATTCCATGCGGAATAAATTGTTTCATATCTTAAATCTGTGAAATATTTATACTTTTCAGTGTTAAATCCTACATTTTCTGCATAGAAAACCTACATGATTGGCCAACATTGTTATAAACCTCCATAATTGGCCAAACTCGTTGCATTCCTTCCTTACTTGGTCAAAGATAAATAAATTTGATCAGGATTTCAAACTAGATAAAACTTTATATTCTTTTTCTCAGTTACTATGTAACCATATGCACGCTTTGCGTGCAACACCCCAATCTTGTTCTTTTTTTGTTTCGTTACCGCAAGAGAAGGAATTAAAATCCACCCCTCTTTACTCCAACCTGGGTAGGCAGGGAAACACGAGATGGATAATTCCTCTCAAATGGGTTGGGAGTTGAAGGATGGAGCCTCGGTTCCGCTCCCAGTTCTCAGGGAAGCTGGGAATCCTACATGTCGACGCTTTCAAACACCGTCGATTTGAAAGATATCGACCGTCTTTTTTCCCGGCAGTAGTAACCAGTGGGGGAGAGAGGGTCACCTGGATGCCTAGAAGCTTGAGGACTGAACCCCGGCACTCCAACATTTGAGCCTTCAAAAGCCCGGGTACTTCAACCAGAGGCGGAAACTTTGGGATATTATGAGGTTTTGGGTTAATTTCCTAGTATATTCATCGCATAAAAGGGAATTTTCCAAAGGAAACGGTTGGTTTGTTCTTGTAACGAATGGTACTACAACTGTGGGCTTTGTAGACACTTAAGATTGTGGGAGATTTTGAGATGTATATATTTTAAAATTATTGAATCTATAGGATTCCCATCACGATTTAAACATCATGTGAAAGATTTGTGCCCGGGTGGCTTCCGACGTGGGGTGGGTATCGTGCTTTAGGGGCCCTTGAAGGATATCAATTGTGTTGAGGGACTGTTTTGGGAAGAGGGAGTCATATGAATGGCAGATTTTGTGGATAAGGGGGTGGGATTGTCGGCATTTGAGAAGGCGGTGCACAACTATGTGTTATGTTAGGCAACAGGGACATTTTGGGTTCACTCGAAGCAATAGAAATGTGTATGGTGCATTGACTTGTAGAATATGGAAGAGAATGCGAAGCATGAGATATTGTGTTCATAAGTTGACGGGAAAGGGTAGGTGGATGAGATCTTTTATGGATAAGGGGGTTGTTTTTTGCCCCTGAAATGCAGTAGGTGGGGTGCGGTTGGAGGATGATTTGCATAGATTATCTAAAACGAGTTTTTCTTCTGCCAAAAGCGATTACAAGGCTGCTATGGAGGTCGATTGGCCTTTCTTACAATGGTCATGGATGAGGTGTTTTCGTGAAGTTGAGCACTGCGAAGCCATGGATGGGATTGTATATGTGAAGTGATTTGGTCAATTTGGATGTGCTCTCCAAGTTTATGGGAATATTTGGCACAGCCGGATATCTGAGTGGACGACCTACACGGGAAGAGAAGGTGATGTACTTTGTGTTTAGGAGGAAACGCTCTACTGTTGGGGGAATAAGCATGAATTCAACCATAGTACAGATAGTCCACGATGTCGTGAAAAGTGTGGGATGTTGTTACTTGGTGAGTTGGGGTGCGGGTAGTTTTGGAGTTCCTGTGAGTAATGATTTTGAATGTAAAGCTCTTTGGTGAGGAGGAAGCCTTCCTTTCTAACTCGAGAGTGGGAGAAAGGAATAGTTTTTTGGAATTTTGTGCGAAGAGAAATTTGCCTTCTTAGGTGTTAATACCTGGTTGTGGATAATATAAATCCATTTGGCTGCTTGCATGAATACGATGAGGGTTGCCCACTTGAGGGTGAGGCCCTGGTTGGTCGTGGGGGCTATTAAGGTATTTTGTAGTAAGAGACCAACTCTTTTTGCATTTCCTATTGTTTTATTGGTGGATATGAAGTGGAGGATGACAGAGTCCACGATGTGGAAGGTATTGGTGGGGGTTGCATGATATGTGAGCAATAGAGAAACTTAGGGCAAAGATATACATTGATGGCCATGACCTTCGTGTTGAGCGGTGGTCAAACATTTTCCCACACGATTACTGCTGCTTTGATCCATTGAAATATGAATCTCCCTAATTTGGATGGGTTGAAATTTGAATGATGGTCATCATGAGGGTCTTGCAGGTGTTTGCATTAATTCCAGTAATTTTGGCGACTGCACAGGAGGCAGCTGATTTGTTGGTGCTCTGTTTCTGGCCGCACTGCGGAAGTTGCATTCTCTCTGCATTTGGTGATTTTTTTTTGACATGGGGACCTTTGGAAATGCTCATCAGTCACGAAATTGTTTTTTAGCGACGGATTCCATTATGGATATGAAAGGTACAGGGGTGAAAGCCCAACCTTGAGAACTCTAGATTTCATGGGGATCAGGTTGAGGAGGTACGCATTGATGAGGAATTGAGGTGCGGGCATGTAGGATTTTTACGTAGCGAATGTACCATGAGTGGAGGCCTAGGTGGGAAAATGCTGTGTAGAGGAAGGTTGCAGTGAGGAATTCATTGGCCTTTTCCGATTCTAAAGCTAGATAGTAAAGTAGTGCATTGGTTATTGTGGCTAAGTGATTTATATATTGTAGCTGGATTAGTTTCTATAAGGTGTTGCATCAAAGGAAAAACCTTGACTGGCCATGATGAGATATGGCAGAGTCGTCCTAGGGCATTCAGCAAGGAGTTTGGTGATAATTTCACTGTCAACGTTGAGGAGAGATATTGGAAAGCAATTTGTAAGGAATGTGGCATTACCTCTTTCTGGAGGGAAACTGTGGTGGAGTCCTTGAACTTAGGGTGGCAGGGGGGGTCTCGGAAAAGATTATTATAATGTTCAAGGAGTATTTTTGTGGCTCTAATGGAAAAGATATAAGGCTTGGGGGACTTCATGTGTGGCTTGTGCATGAATTGCATTGGCTACCTCCGTGAGGGTGATTAGTCTATTGAGTCGATTAAATATGTTGGATAAGAGGTTTTTCTACAATCGTGTGGACACAAATCTTGTGAAGTTGTCTACACGGTCAGGTTCACTGTAGATGTGTGCCAAGTAGTTGGTTGCAACATTGGTGCTTTGTGTGTACATTTTGTCTTCAGCTTGGGAGGTGCCACAAGAGATGAAATTGCGTGCTTGGCGGGAGTGGATATTATTAGTGATGACTGAGGAGGGGGTGACTGATTGTGTATTAAAACTATTTTTGTGGCGTAGAAGAGTGTAACGATTCAGCTCTCCAGCTCTTGCATGAAATTCATCATCGAAGTTTGCATAATGACATCCAGGGCTCGCTGAATGAGTTTTTCCCTCCGCGTCACTCTTGGGGACAATTGTCATCAACGGCCCATATAGGGAGACAAAAATATTTTGAGTCTCCGGAGGCTCATTTCCGTTTTTACCTTGCCCCATTGTTCTAGGTCCTAAACAAGGGGGATTTTACCTCAAACTCGTGAATTCACACGATTATTTCCGGTTAAAAAACTTGTAGTTTGTCATGGAAAAACTCAAGTTTTGTTTTTGGCGCATCGGCGTAAAATTGTCATGTGCGAGGGACGATCAGCGGTTGTACGCCGAATTCTCTCGTACGCAGCTCTCTCTCTCTCTCTCTCTCTCACTCTTGCTCTATCCCTCATGCTCACGTTCTCTTGCAAGTGAGGAGGGCATACAAGGATGAGGGCATGAGGCCACGGGCCTCGACCCTCGAGGTCTTTAGCCTCTTGGCTATAGATCGCGGACCGAGTTTGATTGGCGACTAGCATGTGGCCGGCCGGTTACCTGACCGGCCGCATACGGTCCAGCCGGTCACCAGCCAGCTAGCCGGCGACCAACGAGGATTGGCCAATGGCTCTTCTTCACAGTGGCGAGAGGTGGTATCCAACCACCCCTTGCGGCAGCAAGAAGGGGAGTGCCAAATTGGCCCTCCCGCTACATTCATCCCCACTTATTCTCAACTTTCCCGGTTCATGAACAACACGTTAGAGTGCCAAATAGTGATTCGTCAACATTGTGATGAAAATTGATAATTCCAATCAACAGTCAAACATGAACACATGTACGATACTTGTAGCTTGCCGACCAATACGGCTAGCGGCTGTTGAATGATATGCATCTTGTCCTTTGGCTAGCTAGCTGGCTGCATAGACATACAAGGCATGCACTGCTCTATGGAGTATGTCCCCTTAGTCTGTTCTGAGATAGGCCAGGAATGCACTACCCATAATGGGTATGTCCCCTGGTGATTATCATAGGAACAACACTTCTGTGGCCTAGTTGGAACAGGCACCGGAGCTCATGGGTTGCTTGTTCAAATCCGGCGACGGCCACAATTTTCTTTGTGGCCCAAAATCGGACAGGAAGCTTCTAGGAAGCTTACTAGAGCCTGCCTTCAAGATGACACTTGGTGGTCTCAGGACGTACCAAGTAGGACTGTAGGTTGAGGTTGGCTCCTGCAATGCCACTGCGAGCAAAAGCATTAGCAAAGCTGTGCAAGTATAAAAGCATGTATCCTGCATGCATCTATTTATAGTTCTTGCCTTCGAGACTCCTCATGGAGTGTCCAACCAAGGGTAGACACTAAAGACCTTGATGGGGACTTCGTGAGGTTGCAAACTGAATGAACCTAAAGTGTGGATCCCTTGTTCGAGGGTGATATGTTTTCTTGGTTGTAATACCAAGAGCGGTTGGCGGCCTTCCATGTCGGGACCCGTGTTTCAGACAGTTGCTATCCGGCGCATTGAGAAAGACTTATGGGTCCACACTTTTGGTTCTAAGGCACGCTTCTAAGACCGACTCGCGTGTGGTGTTACAGGACACACAAGTACAAAAGGGACACGAAGATCGGACGGCTCCAATCTCCTCCATCGGCTCCATCGGCTTCTTCAAGTAGGGTGCATGCACGTGGTGGACTAGGGGACGAGGAGTAGCACTGTCCATGTTGGACAAGACCCTCGAGCCCCAACGGGATAAAGCTCTATCCCTTTAGAAGGTGGTACGACCCCGAGTCAATTTTCTCACAACATCACCATCACCTTAGGCCATCATCGGCGGGAGGGGTATGTAACGAAACCAAATGCACCTTTGAGAATGGTTGCAGTCAGCAACCACATCAGCCTCATCGGCCTCAACGAAGCAGAGTAGGAGCAGAGTAGAAAAGACGAGCAACCGCCAAAAATGGCGGATCCGACTCAAGCCAACCTCGAGGCGGGTATGTCCAAATTCATGGGGACAAGTTTTTCTTTGTGGAAATGGAAATTTGAGATTTTCATGAATGTGTGTGGCTACCTCGATATTACAAAAGAAATCAAGATAGCACCGGTCAATGTGACAGTGGCTACGCATATGGCTAACCTTGCAGCATGGAAAATGAAGAACAACATGGCTCTCTCCATACTTGTGACGTCCATCAAC
Organism: Penium margaritaceum; assembly: GCA_023375785.1. Lineage (NCBI taxonomy): Eukaryota > Viridiplantae > Streptophyta > Zygnematophyceae > Desmidiales > Peniaceae > Penium > Penium margaritaceum. Next base: position 240,398 of record SZWC01000386.1, read on the forward strand.
GAGAATCAACACTCCCACATCACAGGATGCACGTTGGACACCGAGGCCTATACAAAACTCTCACGGGTGCATCATTTGATCGCCCTAGAAGACTGACTCTTCAGCTTCAACCGGTTGATGTTGATGAGGGTGATCGGAGGAGAATCGATGTTCGTATTTTTACAGCCGTTTGACGTGTTACAAGAGGTCCAGCAAATTGAATGGAAACTCAACTCCAACATGCGTGCCGTGATCATTTTGATGGCGCTACCGGAAATATGGAGGTCCTTGATCACCATATTTGGAAGTTGGAAGGAAGCAGATCTGACGTATGATGCTCTCGCCGAACATGTCCGCAAGGAGTCTATGCGACGTAGTGGCAGTGAGGCAAACATTTCAGCCTATGCCTCTCGCTTTGGTGGACAAGGTGCAAGCTCCTGCTCTGATCAAGGCAATAGTGAAAGTGGTGTCAGTGGAGGAAAAGGCAATGGTGGTAGGAAGAGTTCCAAGAAGCCCGGCATCTGTCACAACTGTGGCAAGGCTGTGCATTGGGCTAGGGACTGCTGTAGTCCCAAGAAAGAAGGTGGGAACAAGGGTGGAAAGGAGAAGAAGGAGCTCACCAACATGATGGCTGAAGGGTTATCCATGAAGGGACATCGCTCCTTAGGCCCGGGTCATTCGCCCTTCACTCGGGAATCAACCACCACTCCTCAAAAGAGAAGGGTGGATTTGTCTCCATGGCCGAATTTCACATGTGCATCAAGTGTGCAAACGACGATGTTGTCCAAGCCATGGGCAAAGGGGACAAGGTGGTCACGTTCAATGTGAATGGTGGCGAGAAGGAACTCAATCTACAAAAGGTAGTGTACATGCCCTCCTTCACAACAAACCTACTGTGGTCTCATAAATCACCCACAACAACAAACCGTGGTATTCACTAACAAGGAAGCCGTGGCCCTAAAAATTAAGGACATCAAGATAGTGTACACCAAAGATGACCTCATGCTTCAAGTTCCAAAAGTCGACGACCTCTACGTGCTTCAAACCAAAGTCACCAAGGTGTTGGATGAGGGACTAGCATGTGCCGTTGAGACAGTGGCACCGAAGCCAAAGGATGCACCGCCGATGACCGCTGCGGCCGCAACATCAACCAAGGACAATAACATTGAGTTGTGGCACCGGCGATTTGGCCACGTGGCCAACAACACTCTGAAAAAGATGCAGGAGCAAGAGGTGGTCCGCGCAATGGAAGGGTGCACCATTAAGCATGGAGAAGGGTGCACGTTGTGTGAACCATGCCTCCAAGCAAAGGCAAAGAAGAAGCCGTTTGGGAGAGAAGGTCAACGAGCAGAGAATGTCTTGGACCTGATCCATAGTGACGTGTGTGGACCCTTCCGCACGACGTCTAACGGAGGAAGAAAGTACTTTATGACTCTCATCAACGACCACAGCCGCAAGTTGTGGATCTATTTCCTCAAAACCAAGGAAGAGGTCAAGGAGTAGCTCTTCGAGTTCGTAGAGCGAAAAACGTCCAAGAAGGTGAAGACGCTCCAAAGTGACAACGGGGGTGAGTACGATACATGCAAGCCTTGGCTCAAGAATCATCCGCCACGAGCAAACCACGCCTTACAACCCTCAAAGCAACGGTGTGGCCGAGAGGATGAACCAGACCCTGCTCGGCATGGTGCAAAGCATGCTCTTCGGTGCCAAGCTCCCACCTCGCTTTTGGGCTGAAACTGCAACAACGGCCTGCTACCTCTTGAACCTCACACCAACAACCACCTTACGGAAGTGTGGAAAGGAGCAGGACAAGCAGCTTAAGACCCCACATGAAGCATTATCAGGAAAGAAACCTAACGCCTGAAGGTGTTTGGGTCAACTACATGGGTGAAGATCTAGTCAGGAGAAGGTGGAGGCAAGCTGGACACACGTTCCAAGAAGTACCTCAAGGTTGGGTACGGCACATCTCTCAAAGCCTATTGGCTTTGGGACCAGGCAACAGGCAAGATCGTGAGGAGCCACGACGTCGAGTACAAAGAACGCACCCTTGAAAAGGGAGAGCTACTGGACCCGATCCTCCCAAGGCGGGAGAGTGGATAGTGCTTCTTGAGTCCGGAGACAAAGTACCCAATAACTGGCTCGCTTTGCCAGCAAGTGGTGGAAATGGGAGAGCAGGTGCGTAGGAAGACACGTCATCTGACATGGACCCGATACTGAGGCATCCGGAGCTTCGGAGTCTGACTTGGAGTCCGACGACTCTTCCAATGACAAGGACGACACACCACCACCTGTGGTAGCACCAACAGAAAAGCAGGAAGCCGCACCGGCACCCCAGCATAGTTTGTGACCCAAAAAATCACCTTTGTAGTATGAGGACAATTGGACCAGCCTTAGCTGGTCATGCATGGCTTAGGGAGAGCCATCCACAGTGGCAGAGGCGATGAATGGTCCGGATGCAGCCAAGTGGAAGGAGGCAGTGGACAACGAGCTCGCGTCCGTTGATGAGAAAGACATGTCGATGTTGGTGGATAGACTTGACAAGGCCCACGTGGTGGGATCTAAGTGAGTCCTCCGAGTGAAGAAGAAGCATGATGGCATAGTTGAAAATTTCAAGGCGAGGGTAGTAGCTAAGGGGGTTTTTCAATGCCGGGGCTCCGAGTACTACAAGAAGTTGGAACCCATCACTGACTTTGCCTCTATCCGCTCTCTCCTTGCCATTACATTCACAAAGAACCTAGAGATTCACCAGGTGGACGTCACCACAACCTTCCTTTACGGGAATCTTGACAAGGAAGTACTGATGGAGGTGCTCGAAGGATTCAAAGCTCCCAAGGGCAAGGTATGCAAGTTGGTGAAAGTGCTCTATAGGCTGAAACATGCCCCAAGGATGTGGTACAAAGATATGGATGGTTTTATGACCGGTCTCTTCTTCACGCATTGCCAGAATGGCACGAACATGTATGTACACCATAATGGGAGAGGGCTGATGATGGTTGCACTGTATGTGGATGATCTGATCATCTGCGCGTCTTTGGTCGAGCTGTTGGATGACTTGATGTTTGAACTTAGCAAAAGGTTCAACTTGAAGGATATGGGTCCTCTCGAGTACTACCTCGGGATCTCCATCCACCGTAACCGAGAAGCATTCACCATTGAACTCAACCAAACCAAATACATCGGTGAGGTACTAAAGCACTACTACATGGAAGAATGCAAACCTGTTGGTACCCCAATGACAAATGATACAAAGCTGAAGGCCTCGATTTTGCCAACCAACAAAGAAGAACAAAGGGAGATGCAAGACATCCCCTACCAATCGGCCATGGGTAACATCATGTACGCCATGGTAGGAACTCGTTTGAACATCTGCTGTGCTACGGGACAAGTGAGCAGGTTTGTGGCCAACCCAAGGCCACAACATTGGCAGGTAGTCAAGCGCATCTTGTGCTACCTGTAGCAGACGCATCACATGGGCCGCGTCCTTGGAGGCGAAGAAGGTATAGACCCTCTCCTCCTGAAGTGCTACACCGACGCCGACTATGGAGGAAATCTTGACGTCCGCAAATCCACCTTTGGATATGTGTGCATCTTGAATGGCACTGCCGTCTCATGGACCATCAGGAAGCAAAATTGTGTTTCCGTGTCTACAGGTGAGGCAGAGTACATTTTGCTGTCTGAGTTGTGCAAGGAGACCCAGTGGTTGTACAGCTTGCTTGGCAAAATGACAATGCCATAAAAGGACGCCACGGTCGTACACGTGGACAACATGAACACCATATCGATGGCTGAAGACGAGGTCATAACCCGGCAAACGAAGCACATTGACATATGTTACCACTACTTACGTGACCTGGTCATGTAGAACGTGGTGGAATTGCAGCACTACGGAACCAAGAGCATGCTTACTGACTACATGACCAAGCCCCTTAAGAACGACTTTGCATTATGCAGGTATTTGTGGTTTTGGCATGAGGAGTACGGCAGAGGAAGGGTGAGCCACAAGGCATTGATGGAGCCCGATGAATGACAGATCGACAGAGGTGTAAGGGAGAGATTTGTTGAATGATATGCACCTTGTCCACTTGCTCGCTGGCTGTCCGCACGGACACACAAGGCATGCACTGCTCTATGGAGTACGTCTCCTTGGGTTGTTTTGAGATAGGCCAGGAATGCTCTGCCCGTAATGGTTATGTCCCCTGGAGATCATCATAGGAAACACAACTTTGTGGTCTAATTGGAATAGGAACCAGAGCTCATGGGTCGCGGGTTCGAACCCCACGACGGACACAATTCTCATTGTGGCCCAATATGGGATAAGAAGCTTCTAGGAAGCTTACTAGAGCCTGCCTTGAGGATGACACTTGGCGGTATGAGGACACATCAAGTAAGACTATAGGTTGAGGTTAGCTCCTGCAGAACCACTACGAGCAGAAGCATTTGCGAAGCTCTAAAAATATAAAAGCATGTACCTTGCATTCATCCATTTACAATTCTTGCCTTTGAGACTCCTCACAGACTTTCCAACCAAAGGTATACACTACAGGCCTTCATGCAGAATTTGTGAGGTTGCAAACAGAACAAACCTAAAGTATGGATCCCTCGTTCGAGGGTGATATGTTATCTTGATTGCAATACCAAAAGCGGTTGGCAGCCTCCCATGTCGAGACCTGTTTTCTAGACCGTTGCTATCCAGTGCATTGACAGCAGCCTCCCCCCATTAGGCTGGGGCATTTGTCCGACAATCATTTTGGACTTCCCCAACCTTCCATGGTTTCTAGTCGTGAATGCCGCCCAACGGGAATGTTGTTCACTATTGCCGTGTTTAGATGACGGCCCCTGCCAAGCAACGATCAGTACGAGCTGTGAGTTTGTTCTTCTAATCGTTGACCACCCCTATGGGCAATCGAGATTTGGGCTCCCACGAGTTATGTTCAGGTCCACAACCAACCCAATGAATGAGGTACTCCCAATATCCCGCGACCGGAGCGTACGCTTTGGGTGCTAGAGTAGGCGAAGGACCTTGCATTTGCCGTGAGCAGTGAGAACTACCGGTGGTGGCTGAATGATTCCTTTTGTCGTGTATAGAGCTAGCAGGCTCACATGATATACATCATGCATCTTCATAGTCGGTGGAAGTGGCAATTGGTATGCTACTAGTCCAATGTGTGCAGCAATGGTAAACAACCCAATCCACTTAAGTGGAAGTTCTCGCATCCTTGGAAACTTCAGCTGAAGGTTCGTTTTACTAAGAATCATATTTTTAGCAATGACAACGGAGACCTCACAGCGACTATTGTCGGCACATGCCTTTTTTCATTGCCGAACCTCTTGAAGGTGACCCGTTGCCTCACGTAATAAGGAATCTATGCACTTAGGAAAGACTTTCGCGGAAGGAACAAATCCTTATTTACTCTCACTCGTTACTAATATGAGGGCACCAGTGGATGGCGACCACTGTTCAACACTAATGGTATGAACTAAGTGAACTCGTTTACCATGTTTTTCACCGCAAAAAAATTCGGTGCTGGGAATTCGTTCCATTCATTCATGACAGGGTCCACATACATGCAAAGGATATGTTCTATAGTACAATTCATGCATTTTTTTATTTGTCATTTTTAGGGTGAAATGATGTCAATATTTGCAAATCTCTACCCGAAGTACTTGTGCATATTTTGACAAAACGTATCCACAGATTTTATTTCTGTATTGGAGATAATTTGCAACAACAAGCCATGGTAATAGACGACACCCTCAAAGAAAAGACGACGGGTCTCCTCTATGTTCACATCAATGGTTGTATGGATGTAAGTGTGTTATCTTCGGAAGAAGATCCATAACTACCAGTATTGCATCGTGGCCTTGGGCCATGCCTTGAAGACCAGCCGTAAGTTCTATGCTGACACACTCACATGGAGTCCCAAGGATAGAAAGCTATTGGAGGAGTGCAACCGACGTTTTGTTACTAGCCTTGTTCCAAGGACATGGATTGCATGTCATGCAATATTTATGGAAATTGACACATCATCCTAGCCACCAACTGTAGCTGAAGAGTCTTTGTCTGGTCTTTTTGAGGTACCACATGACCTACGAACAACGGGTTATGGAACTGGGAGGCAAACATTTGCTTGAAGGTCTCTCCAGTTGGGCACAACGACCTGTTCTCCGTGCCAAAAGATTCCTTCAACCTCCACCAATCTTTACTTGTCCAGATTCTAAGAGTTTTGGAACCAAGAGTCCTTAGAATATCTTATCAACCTCTTGTTTACAGAGACGTTGCATTGGATAATGTCTCAGGTGGGTTATCATAGGGGTGCAGCGGGATCTGGTTTTTGCAGTGCAGCTGTCGTAATGACCACAAAACACCCACCAACCTCGCTAGTTGCTTCAATTTCCACTGGCTTTTGGCTGAATGGATTGGCCATGTTGATATGTCCTGGCTGATATTTCCATGTGAATGAGTATTGGCTCAGGTATTTACTACAACGTGCCTTTAGTCTTGATAGGTTCATTTTTTTTGGAAAAAAACAAATGCATTGTGGTCGGTCATGACCATCACACTTCTTCTAGTGCCCTCGTAGTAGCAACACCAAATCTTGAAAGTGTGTACCACCACAAGGAGCTCCTAATTCCTAGTTGTGTATCGCGTCTCCACGAGGATGAGTTTTTTAGGCTCTCATACATAACTGGATGGCCATTTTGTATTAGGACTGCTCCAAGTCCTACTACCGATGCATCAAATCCCTCCTCCCACTGTTGCGATGGATCTGGAAGAGCTAGGACGAGTATTGTGGATTTGATCTCTTTGACTTTGAGAAGATCATTCTCATAGTCAAACGTCCATTCCCAATGCACGTCTTCTTATGTGAGCCTGGTGTGCGGAGCTACCAGGGTCAAATATTCTTGCATAATCTGTCAAAAGTAGTTTGGAAGGCCGAGGAAAGACTGAATCTATCCAACATTTTCTGGGTGTGGCCACAACCACAGCTTGGACCTTTTGTGGGTTGACACAGACACCTTACTATCACCCATATTTGTGCAAATTAATGTTTAGTTTGCCTATGTGTCACATAAAAAAATCCTTCACACCAAAAGTACACGTCAAGACACGTGAAGAATAATTTTCCTTCCCGGGAAAAGGAACTTTTGCCACAAAATTCGTCGTTCAAAGAAATAAAAAATCACCAAATATAGGTGAATATAGATGGCACTAAAAAGTAAATAAAAAAGGGACTAATATGGATGGCAGTATGGTATTGTCCTTACAGACTATGTCTCCACGATATTTGATCTTATCTTGTGCAAACTTGCACTCGCTAACTTTCGCACAGAACTTCTGTTCTTGAAGGATCACAAGGAATTCACACAAATGTTCTATGTGCTCTTCTACTGATTTAGAGAAATCTAGGATGTCTTCCGATCAAAGAAGAATATACTAACCAAGTTACTTGGTAAATGTTCAATTCATTTCTCTTTGGAAGGTTTTTGGGGTATTTGCTAGCCGAAAGCACAAAATGTGGAATCAATAGTGTTTGAATCTGCACTTGAAATGTTGTTTTGGGCACATCATCATCCGTGATGTGGAGTTAATGGTCCCCTTGAGACAGATCTAAGGTGGAAAAGACATTTTGTCATTGGATTTAGTTGAACTGGTCCACAATCCGCGGTAAGGGAATTGCTTTTTTACCGTCGGGTTGTTTTGCACCCGGTAGTCTACACACGGGTACAATATCATCCATTTTTTTCATGAAAAGAATCGGTACACCATAAAAAAATCTACTCATCTAGATCCACTCTTGTGCAAGGTATTCTTTGATTTGACATTTGGACTCTTGTCTTTCTGCCAGACTAAGACAATACATGGCTCTTAACAGAGGAGTCACCTCCAGTTCCAACGGAATTGTGTGACCCATTTGTCGTTCAGCTAAATGCCCAGCTGGTGGGTCTTCGAATGTATTAAAAAATTCTTTCAATCGGGATTTGATTTCTTGTGGGATACCTTCCTTTACGTCTTCCTCTAATTTCTATAGCTGAGCCAAGAAGTATCAACAACCTCTTCAAATACGTCTTTTAATGTGCATCGCAGAAAAGCTGGCTGGAAAATCTGGCGCTGACCTACAGTTGGGTCGATGATAATTCCATGCCGGGAATCGACATAAGGTGATGTTCCTTTCCAATGATCAAGAACTTTGATTCAAAGCACATCATATCCTTATCTTTGTGGAGCCACGGATTGCTCAGCACCATGTCAAACGGGTGAAGAAGGTTGAATACCTTCAATGTCACACTCTGTGTGTATCCTTGAATGCAAATTTTTGTTTTACGTGTATCAATCATGAGTATCGTACAGTTGTCACCAATGACCACTATGTCATTCAATGGCTCGCACTTAACCTAACAAGGTAAAACCAAGGCTAACAAAGGAGGCATCCCCTCTAGTATCAGCTAGGACGTTCAAAAAAATACCAGTTAGGTATCCTTTGAAGTACATCTTCATGTTTCCTCCTTCCAAGTGATTACACTTGACAAAAGCAAGTCGAGTTTGTGGTAAACACAAAATCATTACAGCGGGTACCGCACGTCCCATAATTCACTGACTTCATTCCATAGCTTGTGGATACATGTGAATTTGGCTAGCACATTTTTGTCTTTAATTTTGACTCAATCAAAATAGTTGACCAAAGGCAACGTAAATATGATTGAACTCACCACTTTGAGGGTGTTTCCTTCAATCACTGCATCACATTGCTCTTGCACCCTGGTCGGTGTCGCTACCACTAAGCATGATTGATCATGAATCTTGTCTCAAGATGCAATGTGTAGTGGGCAATGCCGCTTAAAAAGTGTAGAATGAAGCTAAACGAGATGGGAAAAAAATGGATAGATTCAAACTCGTCAAAATTTCAAATTGTTTTACATCCACGTCTGAAAACATGAAACCACACACGTGATCCACTTCAACCGCTGAGTGGTCCCCACTAAGGTCATTCAGTTGTGGGGAAAATACGTGCCACGACCTTGTCTATGTCCATGGCCGGGCCCATTACCACGTCCGCAGCCTTGCCCACAACCCTATCCGCGACCTCCTACTACTCCCCACAAATGACTACAACTGCGGCCAGCACCGTGGGCCCTTGACCACTACCAGCAACCTTAGGGCACTAAGCCCTAAAGTGGCTAGGCTACATAAAGTTGTGGCAGAGTCCATTGTGGAATGATATGTTGCTCATGCGCCGCTTGAAGCTCATCATATTTGTGGCTGTATTTTTGGTTAGGGACCTTGTGCCCACCCATATTTTTGACTGGAGGATTTTTGGCTGGTTGCCCTTGACCCCGCCCAGTTGCCCGCCTATCCTCCCAGCCCCTAAAGCGTCCATAAGGATTTTGTGGCCTCGCTTTGCATGCATTTTTGACTGTGCATCCAAGCATTGCTTTGGGTCTGCCAAATGCACTTCACTCGTGTAGTTTCCCAATACCGCCTAGATTGTCCAAGCCTGGCCTGTTACCTTCGTGGTGGTCTTGTCCTTTAGCTTCTCATTGGCAAGACCATCATACAAACACTATAACAACAAGCACTTCCCTTGAAGGTCTGAGTCCCATCACCCTTAGTAAAGCTTTGAGATTCCTCCATGAGTGTGGTAAATATGGTCAAGTAGGCCTCAAGCAAGCTACTCAGCTTCTTGAAGTCCTTGATCTTATGAAATGTGTGCTATGCCTCCTCACAAAGGCTGCACTTCTTGTGCATGATAACGCATAAGCCTCCCATGGCATAGGCTACCACTTCATGTGTGGCTGCTGCACACCCCACTCTTCGACCACGTTTTTAAGAGCTTGTCCTCAAGTTGTATCTTGGTAAGGTCGCCCCATGGACTGAGTGGAACCTTGTGGACACATCAAACATACTCCATGAAATTCAGCCAGTCGGTCAGTTTCACACCCATCTAAAATATTTTCACATTTTGGAAGGACGTGTTCATGACTGGCCCAAATGTTGTCAAGATAGGCAAGTCCTTGCTGCCATTAGCAATGGCATTAGCACATACAACCCGTTGCAATCGTTGTGGCATCCCCACATGGGTCATGCTCTAAAACGCCTTGTCAAGCATGGCACATTGGCGGGTTGCCTCATGAGCATGTAGATGCTACAACTAGCGATCATGGTCAAGTTATGTGATGCTTTGTTCAATGTGGAATAGTAGGTTGGTATAAACAAACTTCAAATATGATGTCGTCAGAGCGTAGGTGAAAACCTCAAGGGCCCCCCATTGTCCGTGCATCTTTATCCATTACGGGAGGGTAAGGTTCACGTATACACCTCCAAGGTGTCCCACCTTCTAGAGAAAGCTGTTTTCAGTGACAACAGTCAAGTGGGAATGTCTCTACCCCATCACACCCACATCGTAGGAAGGGAGATCCTCCGGTTGGTGTCGTACATCCACCATTGGTGCTGACCTTGAGTCGTCCTACCGTCTTGGTAGCCAAGCTTTCGGCGGACTTTGCAAATTGCCTTCATGGTGCAATCACCTGGTTCATGCTCGTGAGAACTTCTCGTGTTACTGATGTTGGAATATTTCATGCTATCGGAATCCTAGATTCTGTCGGTAGCTTTGTTTGAGGGTGCCTTGCCCCTATCGAGCGATCAGCTCTAGTTTGCCGTACGAAGATGGCGATGATCGTGATCATTGTCACCTTTGTCATCGCCAATGTCGTGCTCTTTTTCGGGGTCCACGTGTGGTTGGCCCTCCTCCTCTCATGGGAGTCACCCACATGCATAGCGACATGCTCATTGAGCACTTTTTTTGGCTTCTGCAGGCCTCTCAGTGTCACCGATTTTAGCTCGGGTTGCCTTTGGTGGCTAAATTACCATTGGTCTTACAATCGTAACTGCGACGAAGGCTCCTAGCATTTTGAGTCCACTGTTGTATTGAGGCTGCCACTATCGTGCCCTTGTTGGTATTTGATGGCCTGACACTTGCCATTCTATTGTCCGTGCAAGCAGCACGTGAAGACTGCTGTGAGGATCACCCCATACCTTTGGGTAGGTGTCGCCTACCAAAGTATCCTTGTTTTCATGATTGGTGGGGCAATTATCATAATTAATTATATATATTAGGCTGCCATGGTCGGGACAATTACGTGGGAGAAGATACTATTTTTCTACATCGTCACGGTTGGCACAATCATGTAGGTTCAAGCTAGCACCCTAAGTTGTGACTTATGACACTAGGCAGGCTAATAAACCAAGGTTGCAAAAATCAAGACAAAAAAAGAAGACAACAAGGAATTGATAACCGCTCAATAGGTGAGGAGGAGAGGAAGGGGATAAAATCTAACGTAACAATTTCACCCTGACATGCTCCTCCATGAAACCTCTTGTATTCTTTTTTGGCTTGGAATCTTACTTGACCTCTTGAATCCTCTTGGCACGTCTTGCACCTCCTTGGAGGCATCTCCCTTGTTCCCTACGATGATGGGAAGGCATCCAAAAATTCCCTGAGAATTGCCTTCCTCCTCGTCGTTTTTCTCTCAGGTTGTGAGAGTCCCTGGTCGTAGGGAAGGACACTGCCCCAATTTTTGGTTGAAGGAGTGAGGAGGGAGTCTTGAGGAGAGGAGGGAAGTTGGTGGTTCGGGGGTGGAAACTCCCCATCCCTTCCCACAAAATTCCACGTAGCCCTCAGGGGAGAAGGAGAAGCTTAGAAGAGCTGGGAAAAAGGGATCATCAAGAGCTTTCTAACACACTTCACTGTGTTAAAACGGGTTAATGTTTCAGCCCGTACCCCTCCATGACATTATGTCTACTACTGAAGCTACTTGCGGAATTTAATACGTCAAGTAGCCACCAGATCCATCACACAGTTAATTGCGAGGATCGTATGACATAGAAAACCAATGTAACAAGTCAGCACTCCGAATCTTACAAGGAAATCATCCTTGGAATTCACAGAATGGCGTCCAAAGCTCACTGGAGGGATTTTCCCCTCTGCCTCACTCTTGGGGGCAATTGTCATCAATGACGCGTGTAGAGAGACTCTAATGTTTGGAGTCTCCGTAGGCCCATTTCCGTTTTTACCTTGCTCCCTCATTTTGGGTTCCAAAGGAGGGAGGTATTACCCCAAAAACGTGATTTCGCACAATTGTCTCTAGTTTATCACTCCGTAGCTGTCACAGACAAACTCAAGTTGTTGTTTTATGCATCGGTTCAATATCATTGTGTGTGAGGTACAATTGGTGGTTTCACAATGACATCTCTCGTGCATTGCTCACTCTCCCTCTCACTCTATCCCTCATCCTCACTTGTTTTCGCGAGCAAGGAGGGCGTGCGAGGACGAGGACACAAGGCAGAGAGCCTCAAGATACAAGGCCTAGCGGCCCCTTGGCTGCCAATCGAGCGCCCAGCATGATCGGCGGCCAGCAAGTGGCCGGCTGATGGCCAGCCAGTCACCTAACTGGCCGCTGGCCGTCCAGCTGATGGGCAGCCGGCTGCCCGCCGGCTGGCCGCCGGCCAGCAAAGGGCTGGCCGCCGGCCAGTCCTTGTCGTGGTGACGGGTGGTGTCCAACCACCCCTCACCATTGCAAGAAGGGGAGGGCCAAACTGGCCCTCATGCTGCAGAGAGGAAGGAAGCTTTGCCATGGATGCACTAGTCCAGTTGTTTTGTGGTGGCCCATATGAGCAGGAGCACGGTCGTGTCATTTGTTTCATTGGCGGAGGTGGGCCATTCTATGTGTGAGGTGGGCCGCTGTCCTTTTCCGATGGATGGATTCTTTTTTCCTTCATGTTTTTAGTTTGTATTGAGGTAATTGTTTGTGCACTATCAAGGAAAGGGATGTGCTGGTAACAATTCAGTTATCCTATCTGGGTTGGAAGAGGGAGGTATTGAGTTTCCATGATCGAAGGTCCTTAATGACAGCTTTACCTAAGGGTTCACATCAATTCCCAGAAATTGTGATATTCAACACAAGGACACCATGTGTTCACAGTATCAAGACTATGATTCCTGGGAGAAAGAATCAAATTGGAATCAAGTGTTTTTAGATGTAGGAAGGGGATCAGTGGAGGGGTTCCTTTTCCGGTCTACTTGCAACCTAGCCTTCCCCCTCATCTATAGAATTGTCAAATCATCTCCTCATGTTCACATATTGTAATGGAAAAACCTCGAGATTGCTTTCCAACAAAAAAACAGAATCTCCAAAGCTCTGAGGCAGCATGACCGTATTGTAATATTTTTTCTGGCTGCCATGGTGTTCCATTTGTACATGCACAAGTAGTTTACAGAGCTGAATTCAGCGGTCTCCTTTACAACCCAAATCTGGAGAAGTGATGCCAACATGAAGTACTTGGGGTTCACCGGACACTGTGTGAGCGACTACAAGGTGAAGAACCACTATCTATTGGTTTCCGCCATCCTGGTCAGTCCAAGATTTGAGACAATCTTCCTTTTTCTGTGTACCTCTCTAAACAATTGGGAATTGTGGAGCAGGATATTCTGCATCACTCAGGACAGCAAATCCACTGATGACAACATGATTGACAACAGGCTCATCTCGCATGAGTCGGTGTTTACAAAATCTGGACACATTCTTTCTCTTCACCACATTGTGAACGTAGTCATGTAGCACTTGATTAAAGTTGCATATGTGGAACATACCGTGGGGAAGGTGCAAAGCATTTTTGTTCTCGCCACTGCTCAACTCCAAGGTGGCAGTCATTCATGTCCCATGTCATGCCAGTGGATAAGAAGTATGATTCTTAGCAATTGGAAACTGGAACATGGTGGAAGTCAACATTAGACTTGTATGCCTACGTGTTCATCCAGAAGTAGCCTCAGAAAGCATGGCTCAAAGGCTACGGTAGAGAGGATGCTGTACCTGGTCCCAACCTTTTTGATTGGGAGCACATTTCTCAGGTCAGTTTAATTCTCAAGCTCTTCAAGTCCCATAATAGCAACATCAGTTTTTCCAAGTCGAGTTTCTGTAAGGATGAAAAGATCTAATTTTCGTTTTCCAAGGAACTCTTTTGATTTCTCATTTTTCTGTAATTTGTGAAAATAATTGAATTTTAGATCAAAGGTGTTGATTGAGTGAGGAGTGGGGGTTCCATTGTAGTCTAATCCACCCTCACTCTCCTTTTTCCCTTCTAAAAAAATATGCCTCTCCTCCCCTTCATCACCACCCCAACACCATCCCACGCCTTCCTCTCATCCTCTCCTCTCCCCCAGCCTTACTCTTACGACTCCCAATGCTCACACTCCCCACTGCAATGGTTTACATCCGTCCAAAAACCCCTTTTCCTTGCACATGTGCGACCTCTACCACCTGAACCTTGGAGGCATCCTTTTACAAGAAGGTGAATTCTCCTAGTAGGAACAATGTTCTTTACGCATCACCTAGCATGAATGCCAAAGTTACTGATATCACAAAACTCAACTTTGTTCAGTCTTCTAATGCCTACATGGCTGAAAAACGCCGCCGGTCTGCTATGGACAACGACTCCTCTTAATCCATTGCCTCTTGGGATTTCAGCCTCTCTCCCAATGCGAAGAGAGACTCCACAGCACCGGCACCCTGCATGGCCATTCTCCTCCAAGCACACCTTGACGTCCAAACCACCCCTCAATTGGGGGCCACTGGGCACCAACAAGCACCCATGTGCACCACACATATCCCCACCCAACCAACACCACCCTACCTTCGGACATCAGCACACCCCCGACATGAAGGCGGTTTCCCACAAGTGGGGTTTTTCCCTTCCTTCCAATCCATGGGTCAAGTGCCTTTCTCCCTCACCCAATTCCTTGTAGCCAAAAAACCACCAAGCATGAGAAAAATCCCTTCCCTCGCACCACCAAGATCACTCACTAAAAATCTAGGGTTCCACTCTCCAACTCTTTAATAGTGAAATGGGAGTCAAATTCGACTTCGCAAAAAATCCCTTGCATTAGAGAAGATCCTACTAACTGCCCTAATTTCCATCTGCTTTTGCAAAGTCCGTAGGATCTGCCCTAATTTCTTTGAGAACATTTGTAATAACCCCAATGACACAGTGCTTGTGATATCTCCACAGACTCCACTATTTCTTTGAAGGCAACTTAAAAAACACTTTTTGAATCCAGCTGTTGCAAGGCCACACGCACCCAATACTTCAGGAACTCCTCCACCTCCAATTCATTGAGGACCCTTTAATGTGTGCCATGAATGGTGTACACAAGATCATCTCACAAACCCACCCCAACCTCACCACCATGTTGCTATCAACTACACCCCTAAATCCGAACCAATCTTGATCAACCTATCCACCCAAGAGTGAGACCACTATGGTCACAACCACCTGACCACAAACCACCACTTCTTTGCGTTTGAACTCCATTAGCCTGTGGCCCTCTAACACCACAACAGAAACACAGACCACAACTCAACCTAACCCCAACCCCCTCCCTTAACAAAAACTTTTCTCCCCTTAAAAGATCTATCCCTATTCATTTCCCTCCCATCACTCCCCCCTCAAAAGCATATATCTACTTGTTTCATCCTTTATCCCTCCCTCTTTATTCCATTCCTTGTTGAATTTTTGCCTTTTCACAATATTGGTAGTATTCAAGAGTTTTCAATTCATCACCAATGTCAAATAGGAAAATGGGGTGGCCTTCACTTCCATGGGCCATTGTATGAAGTACCAGATGTGTCTCCTCTGTGGCTAAAATTTCACAAATGGCAAGAATATTGCATACCTAGCCAACCAAATTTACATCTATCATGCTCATGTTCAGAATCTTGCTCATGCCCTTAGAACTAATGTGTGCAGCATTATTGTGTCAGTGTTAGTACAGTACAATGAGTTTAATAAGCCATGGCAAACGAATTTGTGACCAGGCAAATACTAGACACCACCGGAATAACTGGTGGCCTCCTCAGCAAACCACCTCCAATCCCCTACTCCACAAACCCCATAGCGACCATAGAAGCTAACCCCAACTCATTTTATAGTATAGCAACAACCACCCTCTTGCCATCTCTGGACAGCCCCTTAGCGGTGTTGACCAGAACCCCACCAAACATAGCCATTGTGCAAGTATCTTCCTCCAAGAATAAAAGAAAGGTTGCGCCATGTAGCCGTTCCTCCAGCAACCATGAAATCACAGTTCTTTAAAGGATATTTCTGTTCAATGCTTCCCATATCACTCCAAAATCCTCCCCCTGCATCACTAACAAGGGTATGACCCTGTCTGATTCTCTCACCTCCATCACATGCATCTCCCTCCCTCCCATCCTATCTAAACCATGACATATTTGTTTCATGGCGTTTGTCTTGGCCCCCTCCCCCTATACCCTTCGCAACATGCACGTAAATGGTTTTCACTCTATGCATTGACTCACACCATATATAAATATGCTCCATCACTATCCTGTCTTTATGCACAACCATATTTTTATTACATGACCCTCATCAACTCACCTCTCAAACCCTCATATTGCACCTTGAAACCCCCTTTTTTTGCACCACCACCCTGTGTGCAGTCTCATCTTGCTGTTTCACCACCTCTGTCAGAACACCACATGCTAATTGTCAACCCATATATAGTGCCACTTGCTATCCATTGCTAAACCCTCCTCCATGCATCACCCTCTATTTATACTCCAAAGCTTCAGGCTCTCGAATACATCCCATGCAAACCTTTTTTAACCCTCTTCCCTAATTCTCCCTCCCCCATCAAACAAAGGTGCAAATAGTTATCTACACTACATATGGTCCTACGCAACCCTCTACTCTCAAAATCACACTACACAAAGGCACATCCATGCTCCCTCATCCACCCTGCCATAAGAATCCCCCTTGTCCCCTAAATTTCAATCCATACCTCAATCCCTCATATGCAGGAACATAATGGGCTGGCTGAGGGTCCACGAAGCTTCCCACCAACTACCTGCTACCCAAAATCTGCAACAACAGCCGGAAACCCCCTTGTCTAACATTTAGGACCAATCACCCCTGATCCATGCACTCCAAAAACTGTGTACGCCACATTTAACCACACACAAGAGGCTACCAAGAAGTTTCTTTAGCTTCCATTTGGAGTGATTGAACATGGTGAGAAGCTTCCAAAACAATTGGATTCCATTTTTTCTATACACAGGTCTAGAAATTGAACCCACACTTTGTTCATCATTTCCAAGAAGTTTCTCATATGTGACATGAATAAATTTAACTGAGTGCTACTAAATGTTTGCCTTTCAACTGAATATATGACTATTTATGAAGGTTTATACATGTTTAATGAATTTATTAACTAGGTCTCAATGTGAAAACGTTTAAGTTATTGTATCTCGTAACTTTAAATCTGCTAGAATCCATATGTGTAGTTTTAAAGATTTATAGATAATATTGCAGACTTTGAAATTTATACTTTTGTTGCATATTCTTACATGAACTACATCTGTCTACGTGGAGGAGTTGTGGCACCTGGATGAGTCCATTCGAGGAAGCAAAGGGCAAGAAACATGAAAGGACATTGATCTGACATAGACCCAGGAATAAGGTTTATTTTTGGTCCTCATTTCCCGTTCACTCGCCCCCCACCCACCTCCCCTCCCTCTCCCCCCCACGAAGGTGCATGTGGGACTGCATGGGCACGTTTGCAATGAAGTAGTCGAAAATCAGGTTGAAAGATCCACTAGCATATGTTTAATTGAGAAACATCCTTGAAAGACTTTGATCGCACTTGTGCACAATCCTTTGGATGTGTACTACGAGGATACTGTACTTTCACATTCACTCCCTCTTCACACTCTCGTGATTACGGGGGGGTGGGGATCTGGGCTGGGGTGGTCCCCCTCCCTCTTGCAAGTGATGTGTATGAGGCGAGTGCATGGGGAAATGCATGCAAAACATTACGCGAGAGTCAGAACTGTGAGAACTAGTGCAATGGTGCATCGATCGATTGGCGTACTCAGATCGATGACGATGATGAAAGATTACGAAACCCTCAAAAAAATTTAAGGGTTTATTGGATTCGACCGAGTTGCCGCGGGAGAAGTCGACACGGATCCACCATTGCTACGTCTGTTCATGATTCAGTTCAAACTCGGATGCCCGGATAGAGTGATTGAAATGGTCGGCAGTGTCCGCGGACAACAAAAAAGTTGGATCCGACTTGTTCAAAGTTGGATCCGACTTGTTTGAAGTCAGAATCCGAGCGGAACTTCAATTTGACTGCTACTCTGACTCGGAAACCAAACATCTCCTAATCTATTTTCAGACGGACCCAATCGACAACGTGGCCGGTAGGGCCGGGGCTGTTTGGTTGTTAGAAATAGTGCCTCAGTCATTTTTTTATGGATCGAGCGAGACCATGCCGACAAGTCCTCGGTGAATGTTTTGGCGTTTTAACGTCCAGTCGATCGACCACAAGTCGTAGGTCATCGGTTGATCTGCAAAAACAGACTGGAGGTACAATATGAGACTGTCAATCGACCGGCATCGAAGGTCTCCGTGGTTTGCAAACACCTTTGCACTAGTTCAAATTTCATCGTATCTTATGTGGTCATTGATATGCACTCCCGCATGCACTCGCCTGATGTACTTCCCAGCTGGAGGAGGGGGGGCTAAGAAACTGAAACTGGATAACCCCACCACCTCCATCCACCAAAGAAGTGTATGGCAGGAGTGCATTTGGAAGTGCACTGTCCTCACACTACATTTTTCAGAGAGAGATGTAGACATGGGCCGTACTGAACCTTCGCGGATACGTCCGAACTCCAAATACACTAGTGTGCACTTACGCCATATGTACGTAATTCAAGTCATGTACCTCCTCATACAATCCCCATGTGCACTTTGTGGAATGAGACCGTGGGGTGGGAGGGCCAATGAAAATAGGTCCAAAATCGATCGGTTGCCTCCACCAGGACAGAGATTACATTGGTCATATCTGTAGATCTGAAAACACATCTAGGAAATCATGAAGTGTCAAACCCGCTGATTCAGGGACACAAATAGGTCATCGTAAAGTTCAAAAGGCATGTTCATCTTTGAAAGCTTTTCTTTGCGTTATAGCAGTTTTATGAGCTAGGGAAAAATCATGTATGGATCTTTTCTTTCATGAATCAAAATTTTATGGTTTACCTTGCTTATAAAAATCTCCATTAAATGTATAAAAAAATTTGAACTCCGAATTCATCACCTGATTATTCTTTTTAGATAAAATATCTTTAGAATGGTTCATAGAATGTTTGTGAAGATTCTCTCTTGATGTATTTGTACTTTAAAAACAAGTAGGACATGTTTTGGAAAGAGTAATGAAGGTTAAATAGGTTTCTTCAGAGTGAATGATACTCAAGTCCACACTTCTATCCACACGGAAGATAGTTTTGAACACACCTCTCCAAACATACTTCACGTACAATTTCACTCTGCACCCAATACGACTTCCATAATCCTCTCTCCTAATCCTTACAATATTGTGCACTAGTGTACAAACATATGCAATACTAACTCATCTCAACATACACCTTCACATTCACTCCCCACATACACTTTGAGCCCCTACAAACCATCCTCCCCCCCATGTCAAAATAGCCTTACCCAAATTATGTTGTACATGTGTGTACCATTACACCTACAACACACTCACACATTTATACACCTCCACATCTACTCCCTAGATGCACTCTCACCCAAAAAGATCCCCCCCATCCACCTCAAAGTCATTCAACAAACATCATTCACTAGTTTATTCTTAAAATCACAAACCACTTGTTCATTTGTACACCTCCTTGTGCATCCCTCATATACACTTTCACCCCCCACCCCCTAACAACATTGCACACTTGTGTACAAAAGTATGCAAGACTAACTCAACTTTACGTACATTGCCACATTCATACCCTAAATGCACTATGAGCCCCTACTCCCCTCCCCCTCCCACCTAAAACTAGCCTTATCCAAAGCATGTTGTACTTTTGTGTACCATTTCATCTAAACCACACTCATACATTCATAAAACTCCACATTCACTCCCCATATGCACTTTCACCCAACAAGACCCCTCCCATCTACCTCGAGCTCAAAATAAAAATCATACACTAGTGCATTATTTTAGTTACATAAAACTCATTCATGCATATACCTCCTAATGCATTCCCCATATACTATTTCACTCCAACCCCCCATCCCCAACATACATCCCACCTATCCACCTATAGCTCAATCCACAAAACATTATACACTAGTGTACAAACGTATGCGAGACTAACTCGTCTTAACATGCATCTCCTTATTCACTCTCCACATACACTCTGAGCCCCCACCCTCCTCCCCCTACCACCTAAAACTAGCCTTACCCAAAGCATGTTTAACATTTTTGTACCATTTCATCTACACCACACTGACAAATTCATACACCTCCACATTCACTCCCCATATGCACGTTCACCCAACAAGACCCCCCCATCCACCTCTAGCTAAAACAACAAAATGTGTACACTAGTGTATCATAATTATCACAAAAAACTCGTTCATTCGTACACCATATAAATTCGTAATATACACTTTCACACCAACCCCCACCCTCAACACACATTCGACCCACCCACCTCTCAATGAACCCACACAACATTGTATGCTAGTGTGCACCTTCCTAGAGCCTTCTTAAGACACCACTTCCCTTCATACACACTTCTTCTAGTGTATAGAAGTCATTTGATTAAATCTACCTCTTGTCTAAAGAACCCCAATGCTGCGTAGAAACATACTACACAGTTCCATGACTACCTGCTACCCTGATGCCCATCTCAGGAAAAATTGTCCACGGCTCCACCCTCTCCATGTCTCATTTCCTTGAACTAGTTCAACCAAGCTTTTATAACTCTAAAGTCTCTTTTTTTCCCACACAATCTCAACTTCAACTATGCAACACTAGAAAAAAAGACACTTTTGGAGAGCTATCAGCCATGGTCATGAAGTATTGATTCAAGAAAGAGCAATTAGAACATATCTAGTCACTGAACTTGTCAGCCATTCCTAAGTAGAAGGTGGTACAACAAAAAAAAATTCATTCAAGTGAGATTTGTTTGATTTTTAATTAGCATTACATCTACTTCTGCAACTGTGAACAAACATGTGCAGTGGCTGTATTACAAACAAGGAAAAGTCAGGCACTTATGCAAAAAACAGAGCATGGTGCATGCTAGCACACACTGTCAGTGGAAAAGGTGAGAAACCTTGTTAAAAGTTTGAAGGCTTTGCATAGTACCAAGGATCTTTAGAGTAACATTATAGGATATTCCACTTGTAAAAACATAAAGAGCCATCGACATGGTTTGCGATTCTTTCATTCATGGCTGTGGAACATAGTGAAAGTTGAATAGAAAATCTTAGAAGGAATGCTACAAGTTAGGATAGTTCTAAACGTTTCCCTGAATGTGATGGCATAAAATTTTGGAAGCTTTCGCATGGTGGGCCATTAATTCAAGACCAGAAAGGCCAGCTTTGAGAGGTTCTCCACTTGTGCATATAATGAGCATAAAATGTCCCTCCCCTTCAGTTGAGACATCCTTAAACATTACGTAAAGATGGTCCGTGTCAACTAAACAATCATTGATTAGAGGATCAAGTTCACTTAGATTATAATGGGCTCCAAGATATTGTGTGCTACGTGGTAGCGCTGCCAATTGACAAGAAATTCAGTCAATGTTCATTTTTATGGTGTCTCATCATGTATTTTATCATGTACTGTGTATCCACATTCACTTGGATGTGTTTTGGGAGAAGATACTACCCAAACTGGGATGGTCTTGGCAAGGTCTCAGCACAGTTTACGACGGATATTATGAAAAATTGGCTCTTTTGACATGTTAGGCAAGCAAAGCTTGCGCTGATAGGTTTTTGCATTTTTTTAGTTGTGAACATGCCAATAGTTTTAGGCTTTATCTTTTCACAAACCTTTCCACAAAACTTGATATTTATGTTTCTGAATAGAAGTGGTCAACAACTTGTAATTGAATTCTTCTCCTTGACCTTTTGCTATATGTTTTATCACCTCTTGAGTCCTTGAAAGCATCCTATTCCTAGATTTTATGAAGTTTTGTTTTCACGTTATGTCCTACCCGGTTATGTTGCTCAAATGGAGGATTGAAACCATATGTTTGAGGATTATTCCATGTATAAGAACAGTATCCCACAGTTTTATACATCAAGAAGTTATATGCCAGCTTATCATTCAATGCATGAGGTGCACATTCAGCACCACGTGGCTTTTGGAGGACTTGGAGAAGATTTATTTGTTTTCTTACTGGTCCATTTGGTCTGATAATTAGTCTTAATATGGAATACTGTGACTTGCTGATTAAATTTAAAGGGATATTGTAGTCAGAAAAAATCATTAAGAAAAGCCACTCTATTCCTTTGGCTGCGGAGGTATTGTTGGTTGGCTGAAGTTATACCATCTTGGACAGCTTGTCAATTGCCAGAAATAATACATTAAACCCCTTGATTGTGGTGAGCAACCCAATTACAAATTCTGTGGATATATCTAGACATGGTTTGGTTGGTAACATTAGAGTGTAAAGCAAACCCAGGGATTTGGTTCATATTGAGTTGTACCAATGGCAAAGTTTGATTTTACGACAAGAATGTGCACTACTAGAATCCATCTTCTCCCAAAAATAATGCTTCAAATAAATTTTCAGAATGTTTTCCTCACCAAATTGTTTACCTGTCGACCCATCAATAACAATATTTGTAGGTTGACTCTCAAGAGAACGACAAACTTGAAAGTAAATCTTTGTCTCTGGTATCAAATCTCAAACCAGAATCCTGTATTTTCATACAGTCTACATTACTTCCAGCCATTTTGAAAAGTTATTGATGTAAGTTACCCTCTTGATTCACATAGAATTGGGTTTAGCCATTAAGGTTTGTTTTCAACTCAGAACGTCCACCTATCTTTTTTTGGGTAAGCACTTTCCATTGTAGTGAAATCTATACTTGAAGAACTGCAGGCATCAAAATTTTCAGTTTTTCATATGTTACCATTTCTTGAGATATTCCAAGGCATGGTGTTCAAGAGGGACAAAGCAAATTTATATATCTCCACAAAACTTCCAAGTCTTGAATTTTTGCATGATCCTCAGTGCTTATTTCTTGTGCATATAATAGTTACAGAACGTGGAAATGCGTTCTCTGCAGCCATTATCCTGTAAAGGAATGGCTCCAATTGCATGATGAAACCTGTCATAATCAATGAAATATTCCACCGTTGAAGCTATGAATTGTATGCCTCGCACTGAGGTCAGATAGTAACTAAAAGATGTGAACACTTGTTTTTTTTGTTTTCTACCCAACTAGGATCATTTCTTCAAGTGTTGTCAGATAGAGGAGCTCACCCTAAAGAAAATTCCTTCATGAATCAATGCGTAATTAAAAAAAAGGGCCTCAAAAGTTTTTTTTGGCAAAGACTGTCAAGTAGAAATAATTGCCAATTTTCTCATCATGATCATTCCAATGTCAATGATGTGTCATAAATGATAAATGAATATTTGACCAAAGTTTTAATTTAAAAATGATTTGTATGATTAGTAATTTTTGTAAGATTTTGCAAACCCCTCAAATACATCCTCTGGGATGATTTTGTACATTGGTGTCTTGTTTATGTACACAATGAAATTATGTTTAAAAAACTTCCATGATGTTTGCCTATTACCTTCATATATGTTGTGGGAATAATTGTATAGTCAACAGAGGAAAACCATGCACATGAGGTTATTGCAGAATATTCAAAATACCATCTTCCTAAAGACTTGATATGATATGAGGACCGAGTAATAATCATTGAATTATTTGAACTTGCTAAAATTTCTTGTTGTGTGGCTTTGGTTAGAGCATTTTTCAGCACAAGGGACATGGTATCATTGCTTGATGATCATGTCCTTTAGTGCCCAATAGTCCATGGAAGTTTGCACCTCTATGGGTATCTTTCTTTTAAAAGGTAAAAGGGAGGTATATGGTGGCATGGATGGGTAGAATTTTTCCTTCTTAAGCATGTCTTCAGGACATCAGTTCTCCTCTATCAGCTTGTAATGAGTTATTTGGTAACTCCCCATGACTGTCTCTTGGTTAGATTTTGTTGAATTGTTTTTATCAATTTTCCATGCAGAAAATACGTTGTAGGACAGTTCTTTGGGAAGAACGTATGTAAACACCTCAACAAGCGAGTTGGAATCCATACTTTCTGCAAGAAACTTTGTCAATGCTGATTCCAATGTCGTTGATGATGATGATGATGATGATGATGATGATGAGTCAACTGTCGTAGTCTCAATATCCTTGCTAGATTACACGTAGATGAACTATACATTGCATCCTAATCTCAGGTGTCCATTTTCTATGTTCAGAAAGATGAGCTTTATTTGTGGGTCTTTTCATATTTGTTTTGTTGCAAAATTTGTCATCACCTCCTCTATTAATCATTGAATGGCTCACTCTAACCACCATTATCTTGTGATTCACTTGATCAGTACAAAATTATTTTGCAACATAAGTGAAGGCCTAGAATATGAATCCCATCTCTTCAACATGTGGATTGTGGCAATACAGGGAATCTCACTGAAGGACGATTTTGTGTTTTCTCTTTGGGAATGTAATCAATACTGCCACATGACTTATGTTGCCCATTTAATATTGATGTTTTCCCACATTAGAACAATTTTTAGCCACTCATCCACGATTTATACTTAAAAAAATCTCTTATTAGTCATCAAACCCAAATTTAAAACCATGTTAGTCATAAATACATCATGAGGATAACTTCCATAGGATATTTTGTACTCAAGGTTTCCACCCCTCGATTGCAAATTTACAGAAATTATGAGAAATTCATCCTCATAGTCCTCGTTGAAAGCTACCCATACCTACATGGCCATGAGCTATTCAAATGGACAATGAGTACATGAAAGTTTTTGACCGGATTTGTTTTCTTCTCCTAACCTTTAGTGTTTTTCAAATCCTTTTACCCTCACTTCTTGCCATACACAAACTTAAAAATCTTGCAAAATATTTCCAGGGTTTTTGCAGGTCATGCGCAATACTCATCTCTCTATTGAAAGGTTTTTAGTTGATAAAAATCAAACTTTTATGGACTAGTTCCTCCCACCATGATGCTAATTATTCTGGCCTTGTTTCCATCCATTGTGTTTGTGAATTATGGTCAATCACCCTAAATTCATACAATCAAAAATTGGTGTATCAAAAAGTGTATTCTCATATGCAGACATTTTTCAGAAATCATGAACATCACTCCATATAACAAGAGCCCAAATACACATTCATCACATAAGGTGTTAATTGTTATGGATTATATGTACTTTGTGCTACTTTTTGTTAGAAGTCCATGTTCACTGATATGTTCACATCCCAATACACTTGTCAATTCACACTTTCAGGCTTGAGGTGATTGGTCATATATGGTTTTTGTAGATAGGAGAATTTCAACCAGCAATAACAATTCAACTGTTGAGATTATTTACAATGTTCCTTGCAGAAGACAAGATCGCAATCATATGATGGAAAGAACTTTTGTGGTTGTTTTAAAATGAAACAGAATTTGTTTTTGGCTTTAATACTTCTATTGGTAATTTGACAAACGTACCACATGTCCCCTACTAGAATAAATTACTGATTTAATCTTTTTAGCTTGCAACGTGTGTCATATTTTCTGTTTGTCTCCCTTAGAAACATGAGGATGGTGCATTTGAAGTCATGTGTCCTCTGTGAGAGTTAAATAGTTCTCTTTTGTGTAATTGATCAACTCTATAGGAAGTACATGTGTGGTTAAAAACGTGACATGTTTATTTTGAGTTGTTTCTTTGGCTTCCATGTACTCCTAGTACTCCAAGATGTGTATTTGATTAAACCACTATCTCAAAGCTATGTTTTGCAAAAGCCACTTCACAAGACCAATCCTCTTCTCACATCAATAAAACTCCACAACAGTGAACTGCACATCCAAAAATTTCATTCAGTTTCACATCATTTATCCTGTGGAGATTAGCGGACCAGAAATTTGAAAAGGCATCTTGTAAAGTTTGACATGCTTGAAAAGAGGGAAACATGATAAGTATTTGGATCAGGTATTTAGTGTGCAACGCAGTGGATAAGGATTTACCATGCCATGGTTTCATATTTCCACACAAGGATGAAAAAACATTTGCTTCATCTGGCTTTCCACCTTGCAACTTGAAACCTGAAGACTGTCCAATGCTCCATAAATCACAAATCGATCTTAAGTCCTTTGTTGGGCTAATTATGTGTGTGCCAATGTTAGATTATGCAAACATGCATCATTTTAACACAACAACAAGAGTAAAACATGCAGCGATGTTGTTTAAATGTTAAAAATTAGTGAATCATCATCATGCGATTTATGTCATTTTCAAGTTATCTTAGGTTATTCATTTGCCATATCAAAATTGATGATGATTCAATATTTGTGATAACCTTCATTAATTTCTATTAAGACAATGAGAACAGAACGTTTAACTGAATAGTTTCATTTATATGTGTTTTCTTATAAATACCTCAACTTTCAGAAAAAAATCAATTGATTTTACAAAACACTTCATGAAGGTCATATTATTAAGGTATTTTCCCATTTGAGTTTTCATTTCCACACTTATATAACACAAAAGACATTGATCTTTATGTTTAGTGTTACCTAATTTGATGGATTTTCCAAACTTCTGAAGAGGGATAGGGTAGCAGGTGATAGAGAGACAAAGAGAGAGGTGGAGGAGAGGAGAGATGAGGGTGAGAGAGGGGCGTGATCCAAGAGCGAGGGCTCTCTAGTGTGTGAGGGGGAGGTGTGACACTAAGCTGTGGAGGTATAAGACACAACACAACACAATCAGTGTATAAGACACATGCATTTTGGTAGTTTCCCGGTAATTATGTTGGGACGTAGTCATGTTATGTTCACATGGATAACTATGTAGGTTCTATGTTTGCCATGAAACCTGGATGTAAAAAATAAAACTCGAAGAAAAACCATAGGACATAAAGTGTGTTTCCCTTTAGTAGACATATTTCTGTCTTCGAAGTTTATGCACATTCATTTGTAGATACCGGGAGCAAACCTGTGTCATTTGAACCTAATGTTCACATAATCGTTGCTATCGAGAATGTTTTTGCCATATGTTCCAAACTCTTTCTTTGTCCCCCTTGCTACCTGACTTCGGCCTACCCCCCC
>SZWC01000386.1:268474-281812 GCA_023375785.1 Penium margaritaceum
TTGTCTCTGGCTGACCCCGGCCCCCAAAAGGTTAGAGTGTATTGGTGAAATGTATCTGGGCAGTGTATCTGGTTTATGTGGTTGAAACAAAAAAAAATACACTAATGTACAGGGGGATGATGGCTTGTGCAAAGTCAAAAACCGACGATGTACAGATATCAAAGATCAAGATCTAACCGAAGAATTTCGTAAACGACAGCAATGAATGATATTCACATATTGAGTGTCGATGTTTCAAAATAGACGGTTTCGACATCAGACCGTTTCGAGAGTTATGTGATATTGAAGCAAGACGATGTCGAATTGGTCACCACGTCGTTCTCTCCCTCCCAAAGTCAAATTGTATTTGAGTTGTGAAACAGGATGTGTATCGTACAACATCCAAGATTATACATTAGTGTATCTTTGCAAATGGTTTGAATGTAGCATCCGAAAACCCCCCATGATAGAAGGCAACCTGCTGGGTCCCGCAGGAGCACGGGCAAGCAAAAAAAAAAACCCCAAACCCCCGGATGTGACTTCGGGAGGGTTATGGCTCTTTCATGTTTCCGGTCAATAAATAGGCACTGTTATACCTTACTGTTGTAACACATTTCATGTATAAATACAGATTTACATCTGTTTTTTAAAACTGTAAGTGGAGTTGTGAAGCACTTTAACATGGATTTTTTTTCATGTGTTTAATGTTTTTGGCAAACCTTCTACAAAGTTTTCTATGTTAAAGCAATGAAATACATTTGTATGTCTGTGAACACACACACTGTGAACTAAGTTCTGTTACATTTTCCATGAAGGTACCATGAAACGTCTAAATGCATGTATTTACCTGTATGTGTTACACTGTATGACGAGTGCATGTTTTAGGGGTGATTAACCATAAATGAAGCTGCGTGCAGGTGTGGCTCTTGAGAGCTCTAAGGAGTGGGGGCTCTTGAGAGTTGTGATGGAGTCAAGCCGAGGAGTTATATTGAGAGCACATTATGGCAAGGTTCATTTTGAAAAACATGTGAATTAGGCCGCTCCTCTAGAGCCTCACACTTAGGAATGTTCCAAACACATAGTAATGCAAGAAGTGGACTTGTTCTTAGTAAAAGCACATGGTTGGGAATAGGAACGCACAACTCATGTGTTTG
Organism: Penium margaritaceum; assembly: GCA_023375785.1. Lineage (NCBI taxonomy): Eukaryota > Viridiplantae > Streptophyta > Zygnematophyceae > Desmidiales > Peniaceae > Penium > Penium margaritaceum. Next base: position 269,608 of record SZWC01000386.1, read on the forward strand.
CAATAGCGAAACATGTCTGTGTCTTGTTGAAGTGTGCAACAAAGAACATGTCACTATTAGTTCTATACCAGGTGCCACACAGACAATCGTGTTGTGCATGAACCTGGCGCAACGCGTAGCTAGCTAATCATTGCTCAAGGTAATGACAGAAACATGCCTGACTGTGAAAATTTCATAGGCAATGTGTCTAGAAGGATGTAATACACGTGTTTCATTGAAGGAGAAAGTAGAAACCTACGACTAATTTAGGTGTGTTAACACATTGAAGTGGTAACAGTTCAAAATTTTCACACGATAGCAAAAGCGAGGGTAGGCTCCCCAAGCAAAAACATTGCGCACGACACCACAAGTTCCAATAACCACGGGAGCCACAAGGACATTGAGATGGAATATCCCATAGCAGGACTGACAACAGAACTACGAGCGGCACTTAGCACGTGGCTGTTGATTCAGCAGGACACCAAGTGAAGCACTCATCCAAAAGCACCAAGCCGAGGTACCCCAGAGGAAACACCCACCTAGAGTCGCCTCACCTGGAGCACCAATTTAGAACTACTCAGCCAAAGCACCCCTTCAGGCGCACCCATCCAAAATCACCTAGCCTGGACCACCACACGTGAAGCACCCTTCCAAAAGCACCAAACTAGAAGCAAAAACACTGCCAGAAGCAACCATCCAGAAACACGCATCCAGAAGCATTTCACCCTCTAGTAGGTCCGCCAGCAAAGGGCGCCGGTTGGGCAATGGGCGCCACCAAGGAGACACCATGGAGGGAGAGTCATGGACCTGTACCCCACCTCTCAGAGAAACACAACCACAGGGGAGTAGAGGGTGCACGTGAGAGGGGGAGGGCATGCATGACCAATCACCTCACCCCTAAAACTGTGGATCGACAAGTGTACTGGGAAGTGAACATGGAAATTAAACGGAGACCCTTACATATTACATATTATCCGTAATAACTAACACCTGATACAAGGAATATATATCTGGACTCTGGTGACATGAATTGATGTTGATGATTTGTGAAATTTTTTTACATATAGGAATACACATTTTGATACACCAATGGCTTTGTGTATTTATTAAGGGTGATTAGCCACAACTTGGGGAGATGGAACAACGTGCAAGCATGCGCAGAGGCCACGTGGATGTGGCGACCCGATGGCAGGAAAGACCAGCAGAGGCAACCTACATGAAGCACATAAAGAGGGAGACACAGAGAGAGCGGGCACAGAATGTAGAGGAACCAGAGAGGTAGTCATCGTGAAGATGACAACACAACATTGGCAAGGAGTAGCAAATGGGACGAAACACAAGAGGAGAGAGGATAATAATATAGTAATAGAAAGGGTGCCAAGACTAACAACAGCGATGCTGGAGGAAAACACTGGCTTGTGGAGGGCCTTCGTGAGGAAGTCAGCAAGGTAGAACTCTGCTGTTGTGAATTGGAGAGAGACGTATCTAGCAGCGACCATGTCACACATGTCATGGTGCTCGATGTTGATGGGATTTTTATGGAGCGTACTGGTGTTTCAAGAAATGGCCAATATGCTTTCATTATCAATGTAGAGGGGTACAGGCGGCATGTGTACAAGGAAATTGGTAAGGAGGTGACAAAACCACACTACCTCCGTGAGGAAACCACCCACGGCCATGCGCTCCACCTCACCTGTGCTGCAAGAAATGCAATTGTGCTTCTTTTTATGTGAAGTATGGCAAGTAAAAAAGGGTTTGGTTTCTTCTTGTACAAGCTACACATCGCATTTCACTTCCCCGATACACTTGGGGGGTTTGGGGAGGGTCAATGTCTGCCCCTCGAAGTTGCAAGTGTTTTAGGGGGGTGTGATGGAGAGTGTATCAAGGGGTTGATATTTTCATGTAGTTGTGTATTTTTTAGAGATAAAGTAGAAAAAACACACAAGTGGATTTTTTTATGTACCAGATACACATCCCAATACACTTTCTCAATAAACTCATAGGGGTTTTGGGTGTAGCCTCGACGTCCGTCCCCACTATGTCACGAGTTTACTGAGGGGATGTATTGCAAAGTGTAGTGGGGGGGTTGGCATTTGCATACACTTGTTTATTATGTAAATACATTTCATGGAAAAATAAATGTGTTGTTCTTTCCATTTACCAGCCACACATCCCAATACACTCTCCCAATACACTAGGGGTTGAAGGGGGGTCGATGTCCACCCCTCCATCCCCAAAGTCGCGAGTGCATTTAGAGGGGTGCATTGGGGAGTGAATTGGGGCATTGGTATTTTTCAGAGATGAAGTATGATAGTTACACGTGTGTTTTCCTTCTACATATTCCAGCTAATCATCCTTATACACTCCCCATATGAACTTGTGGTGTTTGGAGGGAGTGCTTCAAGTGTCCCCCTTAGATTTTCAAGTGTAAGGGAATGGTGTATCAGAGAGCATATAGAGGGGTTTATGTTTAATTTACTCTTATATTTTATGGAGATAAAGTTACAAAAAACCACAAGTGGTTTTTTTTTTCTGTACCTGCTACACAACCCAATACACTTCACCAATACACTTGGGGGGTTTGGGGGTTAAGGGGGATGGCTCAATGTCCCCCTCCACCAAAGTCATGAGTGTATCTGGGGGGTGTGTTAGAGAGTGGAACGGTGGTTATGTATTCTAATTCACACATATATTTGTGGAGACAACACATAGAATAATACATGTGGTTTTCTTTGTGTTCTAGCTACATATCTCAATACACTCCCAAATCAAACTTGAGTGGTTTGGGATGGGGTTGACCCCCACCAATTCGTGAATGGATGAGGATGGGATGTAAAGAAGAGTTTTTTTTTTAATTTCTGTATTGTAGTGCACTTGCATATTCTGTAGAGATACATGATGGAAAAATGCACAAGTTATTTTTTCTTTCTCTTCAAGCTAAAAATCTTGATACACACTCCCAACAAACTTGGAGGCTTTAGAGGAGGGTCTCGACGTCCGCCCACTCCCCCAAACGGTCCTCACAACAATAAATGGTATGAAATCAAGGTGAGGTTATTCTTTTCTTGTGGATACTATCCACGTGGAATTCAAAAGAGTTAGGTCAATGGCACATTTAACCTGACCCTAACATCAAGGGAAGTCCATCAAAAACTTTGTGTTCCAAGAAATAATATTACTATGGATGCCTATGAAAGAACAAGACAAAGAGTATGAGAGGAAAATCTACCTACATAAACACCGTGGTAAATAAATAGGAAAAAATAAATATAATGCGTAAATAATATTTTTTTTCATGCATTTATGAAGGATTTTAAAGTCAAAATGATTTCAAGTATTTCCTAACATGACTCCATTTTGTTCACAAATGAATTAATTGTCTTACAAGTGTATTCACCTGAATAAATTCCAATGAAAAAAAGACACTGAATGTTTTTAATAAATATGTAAATTATTAAATTAAGATGGCATGATTAACCATAACTCTGATATTTGGCATATCTACTCCTGTGCTTGCTTTGATTCCCCATGGCACATCTGGTTTAGTGGTTGTGCATGTTCCCTCTTGCCCACCTGATCCTGCACCACTGAGAGAATCTCTTATGGCACCTACTCTCATGCTTGCACCTACTTCTCTTGCATGAAATCCAGGACCTGGTCAAGTTTCTCTTGCACCCTTACCTCTCCCATGTGTCCATAATCACTAAAGCTCTGCCCTAACCATCCTATATAAGCATGATTTGAGCACCTTTGCTTCATGTTGCTGTCACGTGCACGGTGGTTGTTTGTAACCATTGGCCTCTATGGCATTGAAGACAACTCTCACGGAACCAAAAGCACTTGAATAGAAAAATCTAGGTTAGCAGGAAGGCTCTGGCCTGAGTTTTTTGGTAGATTATACTGAGGTGCATTTGTTATGCCATGCCAGCTTAGAGTTGATGTGGTGTTAATTCTCTACTTCTTTTAGTGTTATAGCTGATATTTTTGTGGTTACATTATGCCCAAAGGCATTAATTATAGCCACCCTGAGCTCTCCTAAGATGATGGTTGATCTAGCATGCACTCTTGGCTGAGGGCTCAAAGTTGTAGCATGCTGCTTGTGAGGATGAGTTGGAAGCAATTTGTGAGCACGATGTCTATGATTTTGTTGACCTCCGGCCTTGGCAATAGGCTAAAAAGGCCAAGTTGGGTCTTTTGCAGAATGGTTAATCTTGATTGTGCATGAGATTTCTGCAGGACTTGCTTGAAATCCAAGGTGTTGAGAGTGTGTTATTTACTAACATAATTGCACCCGTTGGCCATATGGCCACTTTTGGTGCCCTCCTTTGAATGGTTTTCATCACAAGTGGGAGCCACACGAGGTGGATTTGAAAAACAAATTCCTCCATGGCACTGAAGATGAAGATAACTACATGATCCATCCGCTTGTATTTGAGTTTGGTGACAAGGTTTGGTGATTGAGGAAGGCCTTGAAGAGCCTGAAACATTCACCCATATACTCTAGCCTAGAGATCATTGGCACACCTAAACATGTTAAGTACATGTAGAGTGACGTTGACCCATTCCTCCATCTAAGAAATGAAACGCAATATTTCACTTCCATATAAGATTATTTCGATGACCTTCTTATTGCATCTCCTTCAATGGAGGAAATGATGGAGGCCAAGGTATTCCTCCAGATTGTTACAGGATAAAGGTCCTTGGTCATGCACTTGTGTTCAAGGGGATGGAGATCATATGCAATTTTCAGCAATGGAAACTCTTGTTAAATCAAGAATTTTGCTCTTGTGTTGTTTGGAAGAGGTTTGCAGACCTCCTTGGTGCATTTCTCACAACCTCCATCCTCATCACACCTAATGAGGAGGATTTCTGAATGTGATGATCGAACATAACATGGGGAGACATTGGGCTTTGCTCAGTAATGTGTTAGCCATAAGCACACGATCTTATGGGACCTTCTCTTTCAGCCTCCTTGTATAGTTATCCCAACATCCTTACAAAATTAAAGAAAGACTTTTCTTTCAAGATTATGTTCAGTGATCATTAAATCCATTACAAATTGTGAATGCCCTCAGGTGCAATGTTTCTGTTGATCAATGAAGGGCCTGTGCGTGTGACAGGCATAACGTTTGGATCACAATTTTACATCTCTGGGTCAAGACGGTGTTGTGTTGAGATGTCTATGCGTAATGTTCTGGACCAAACACCGATTTTGGACTTAAACTGTTGTGTGCCTCACACTCCCTGCACCAGGGTACTATTTTATGCTTTATGCGTCTCAATTTTCAACTCTCTATGCATTGCTTAGCTATTGGAGCTTGAGACTTTATGTGTCTGTCTAGATTTACCCTTGTTTTTTCTTGCACCTGTTTGCTTGCTTGCTCCTTAGCTGACTGGCCAGTTTTGTTATGACAATGGCATCAAGACTAGGAAGCCTATTAGTAGTTTCTCAAATGTAAGGTGCAACCTGTAGGTTAGCTAGGCAGGTGAACTCCAATATGAAGGATGAAAGTTATGCATTTTTTTCGGAATCCCTCATCTTTCAGTGATTGCCTCTTAGGGGAATGTCAGTCACAACATCTGCATGTAGGTGGTATTTCCTTTCAAACGCTTGCTTGTACAAAATCCAAGCTTTCTCCAATACTCATTGATCATTTTACTAGGAATATAAGGGATGATAAAATCACTCTTTAAAGGAAATCTTTTACTTTGAGGAAATCCATCTCCTATCTACTTGTCCAAACCTGTTTTATTTCAGTTCATGTGAGCATGGAAAGTGGTAGTACCAGGGTTGAATATGCATGAATCAGTGGACGTAAGTTTTGAGGCCGAGGATAGAATATATGGTCCCCAAATTCTTTGAGAATGGCTTATAAATTTGTTGATGGACACATATTTGAACCTTTTCTAACTATGTTCTCAAGGTATTTGAGCTCTTCTTCTACAATTTTTCACTTTCTCAAATTTACATAGACGTTTTGTTGCAACACATTGAGCAAATTTTCCATGTGCATTCCCTTTTTTTGAATCAAAAGAAAATTCCTTGGTTAACTTAGACTAGTTGAGTTTCCTGTTTGTTTTTTTTTTATGTCTCCATTTAAGGCTTTCAGGATACTCATGAACCCAAAGAAAAAACTAATGGTTGATAATGTATCATGTATTGTTGGATTTCAATTTTGGGTACATCAGCTTCAAGATGCATTTTTTATTATAGCCCTTGGAAAACTAAAAACAAAACAAGAGTTTTGCTACTTGGACTTGGTGGAATGGGTCTTGAATCAATGGTATGCCATTTTTTCTGTCAAAGTGATTGCATTTCATACAATGCGTGCTCTTTTGATTTGGTGCTTGGTGTTAAAGTAGCAAACACATGTTGCTACTTGTGTAAGCAAGCCTAGTTTAGTCCTTAACTCTGTATCCATCCTGCTCGGCCATGCATGTTACATTTCTTTCGAGACGTACGTCTCGCTGTGTATCTACTTATCAGGTTGTGCCTGGCATTTGCCCGTGTGACTTTCGCGCACTCTGTGTGGTTTGCCACACTTTGTGGAATACCACGTGTGCAAGAGCAGGTGACCCGATAGGGGTCAGGATCGCTCGATCAACGCTTGCTCTAACTCACCCTTGCTTCAATCTATTTCTCGGTCCTCGAGAGTTGCCTCCCTTACAACTTTCCAGAGCCCGTCCCCTCAAAAAACTGAGATCCGGAGTCAGCCCCGCGGCTAACTCTCGCAGTCTCCCCTCACAAAACTGATAGCCACCCGGCTCTCGGCACCACATCCCTGTGGTCTCCACCCTCAATCCTCCGGCCTCCCCCTCCTAATACATTGTCCAAAACTTGGCCTCTTATATTTTGATAAACAAAGGTGATACATGGGTCTGAATGAAGCTGTAATTTGTGATTACATCAAATTGTGTGCTTCATATATCGTTTTGGCTGAATCCTAGTGAGTGGGTGTACTTATTTATGTTAAAGAAGCAAACAGTTCTCACTCCTTTTGGTTAGCGAGCATAGACTAGTCTTGCACATTCTACTCGAACCTGCCCTGTTGGGAAATGCTTGTAGTGTTCTTGCCCTGTCGCGCTGTGTCTGTCGCGCTGTGCCAGTTTTCTGGACTACACTCGGTATTTTGCCGAGTGAGCTGCGTGCGCTCAGTGTGGTTTGCCACGCTTTGTGGCGAACTACGCAAGCAGTAGGATTGCGACCCAATAGGGGTCAGGCTTGCTCTCAGTTCGCTCTCATTCTTTGCAAAAACAACTCAACTCGCTTGCCTCGATCCTCTCTTGCATTTAACTCCCTCAGCCCCCATCCCCCCTCACAACTCTTGAGAGCCACTCCCCCTCACAACTCTCGAGAGCCGCATCCCCCTCACAGCCGAGAGCCGAAGTTGGCCCCGCGACTAACACACGGCGTCCCCCCTCACGAGAACCAAGAGCCACCCAGCTCTCGGTGGTGGCCTCTCTCCTCCTTTCTCCTCCGTCTTCTCTCCTATGGCCCCCCTCCTACTCCTGCCATGTTCAACATGGCATCAAGCCATTGAACGGGTCTGTGGGCTTTGCTCCTCCTGCGTCCGCTTCCGCTGTCCGCTTCCACTCCCGCTGTTGCGTTACCTGCCATCGGCCATCGTCGTTGCTTTCGGAACTTCCGCCACCGCTCACACTGCTCCCGCCCGGCCCCGTCGCAGTCGTCGCGGGTGCCTTCCATCCCCGTGGGCGCTTCCTGTCGCCCGGGTGGCCTCGGCCCGTCTTGGCCGTCCGCCTCCTCTCCTCGCCAGGTCAGCCCCTTTCGAGGCTTCTTCGTTGTTCCTTTGTCCCCTTCCCCCCCCTCCGCTTGTTCTTGCTTTGCTCTGTATCATCCAATTTGTTTTCCTATTCTCTCTCTCCACCCCGTTGCATTTATTTCCTCTTTCCTCTTTCTTCCCTCTTCACTCACGCCTTGTTTTTTCTTGGTGTTTTGTAGGTTCCTTCTCTCCGTCCCTCCTCCCCTGGTCTTGGCTTGGCCACTGCCGGTCTTCTGCCATCTTTGCCGTGTGTGCTAGCCCTCCGCTCATCTCTTGGCCCTCGGCTTCCTCCCTCCGGCCTTTGGCTCAGGCCTAGGCCTCCTGCTCCTGTGTTCCTGGCTCTAGGCCCTTGGCCCTAGGCTCTGTGTTCTCGCCTAGGCTCTAGGCTCTAGGATCTAGGATCTAGGATCTAGGCTCTAGTCCTTAGGTGTCAGAAGAATGCAAGTAAGGGAACAGCAGCGGTAGAAGCAGGCAGAAGCAGCGGAACATGCAGATGTACGTCAGCAGAGTGACGTAAGCAAGAGCGGTCCGGGGAGTTAGTCGCGGGAGCTGATGAAGGCTGAGAAGCGAGATAGCGTAGATAGACGGCTTGATGTGAGAGAGAGTGCTGGCGAGAAGAGTGACGGCTGGTGGGGTAAGAGAGCTGAGCGAAGGAGCGAGGGTGTTGAGAGGAGTTGGCGAAGGCAAGTAATGCGAGGAGCGAGCAGAGTGAAGACACGGCTGCGAAGCCGCGGAACCAAAGGGGAACAGGATGTGCAGAACTGTTCTGGTTAGTTTTGGAGGGAATGAACATCCTCCATATGTACTAGTCAACCAGAAAGGTAAAACATAGCAACGACTTCTTCGCTAGCCGGACGCGGATGAATCTTCGTCATCTTGGTCGGTAACGGTCCAATGGTAAACGTTGGTCCAACCGTTTGCCCTCGCTCTCAAGGGGTGATCCAGACCTCTTCTTGATTTATCCGGAGCTTGCTTGTGACAAGAAGTAGAGTCAGAGAGCACATATTTCTGACACCCTCCCTGAATCTGACTCGCTTCTTGTAAGGTCCGTTTCCTTTTGGATATGGTCAGGGTATGATCTGTTCGTGAGTGTTGTCCCTGAGCATTATCCTTGTAGCAGTCGCGAATCAGTCGAATACGGGCCGAAGCTATTATCCGACAGTGTTGTAGTCTCGGAGGTTCGTGAGCTGGTGGAGGAATGGGGCACCGGCAAGCATGAAGTAGGTCCCTCCACATTTCACTGAGGGTGCTGCTGCGTTTGCAAATGAGTGGATGGAAGATAGGGGATGCAATACTGAGTAGTGATTCCCGAATTTCTTCTTCCACAAAGGGCACCAGTGTGGAGTGAAAGTTTGCGGGGAAGCGTCCCCCTCCTTTGTAGAGAGGATAGTGTTGAAGGGTGTAGGAGATTGGGACGCCCTTGATGTAGCAGAGGTGAAAAAGATTGCAGAAGTCTTCCGACCACTGCAGGATGTTTGTTGCTCCTCTGACAGTGAGAGTCAGGTTCTCACATTGTGTGAGAAAGTGACGAGGGAAGGATGAGAAGTTGACTGGTCCGTAGATACTGGTGATGGTGTTAATGAGAGGTCGGGTTGCTGGAAGAGGGGGTCTTTTGGCGATGATTGTCATAATGCAGCTGGGACTTCTGTGTAGAAGAGAGGAGAAGAGAAAGAGCGTTGGGATTGATGCAGGGCTTGTGGGCGATGCTGATGGCAGAGTGACGATGGGTGATGGAGTGGGCGCAGGGGCGAAACCTCGTGCGCGATTTGAAGTAGGAGAGTAGGATGCGGCAAGGGAAAGGCAGGTGCCAACGTGCCACGAGAAATCTGCTGCTGGCGTGGGTGCAGGCTTGCTGCGGAAGCGGGCAGCTAGCTCGTGCGGATCCTTGTGCCGGTCACAGATGCTGATGATGACGAAATGAAGGCTGATGATGATAGCTGAGTGGGCGTAGGGGCGAGCCGCGTGCGCAAAGGAAGTTTTGGTGTGGGCGCAGGTCGTCGCGAGGAGGGCGATGCGACCGGGCGGATCCGTGTGCCGAGCAAAGAGAAAGCTGATGATGGCGGGGAAACGATGGATGATGGAGTAGGCGCAGGGGCGAAACCACGTGCGCTGCTGGAAGTTTCGGCGTGGGCGCGGGTCGTCGCGACTCGAGCGATGCGACCGGGCGGATCCTGTGCCGAGCTGGAAGCGATGCGGAAGCGGAGGAGGCAGTTGATTGATGAGTGGGCGCAGGGGCAAAACCACGTGCGCTGAAGGAAGTTTTCGGCGTGGGCGCAGGTCGTCGCGGAAAAGGCGATGCGACCAGGCGGGTCCGTGTGCCGAGCTGAAGGCGACGCGAAGCGGAGGAAACGATTGATTAATGAGTGGGCGCAGGGGCGGAACCACGTGCGCGATAAAGCGATGATGACGATGCTGATGCTGATGATGGATGGAAGGCGGCGCGGAGGATGCTGATGATGAGGATGCGGATGATGGATGGCGGCGCGGAGGATGCTGATGATAAGGAGGAGGCGATGCGGAGGCGACTTGGATGATGCTGATGGCGGAGAGGTTGAGAAGAGGCAGGAATGGGCGGCTGATGAAGCTGAGAGGACTGGAGGGAGGAGGAGGAGGAATGATGGACGTTCCTGAAGACGAAAACTGAGGGCTGATGATGGTGGAAAAGCGGGAGGCAGAGGGCGACGCGAGCGGAGAGAGCAGAGATGAGACGCGGCGCGGAAGGTGGAGGCAGAACGTTGCAGCTACTCCTTCTGCGTTCAGGAGAGTGACGGCTTGTTCCCCAGTTGGCTCGGAAGTGGGAGCAAGAAGACTGGTGGTGTCCGATATCCTGTCAGCTGGAAGAAGTTAGCTGCGGCAGAGGAAGCCAGGCAGCGGGCAGGGACACTAGACTGCTGATTCCAGGAGAGTGACGGCTTGTTCCCCAGTTGGCTCGGAAATGGGAGCAGGAAGACTGGTGGTGTCCGATATCCTGGCACCGGCAGCTTTGGCTGCAGCTGCTGACGAGGCGAGGAGGTGATGTGAGAAGGTGGCTCGAGACGGCAGATGCGAGCAAGATGAGGATGTCAGCGAAAAAGCGGCAGATGAGGCCGATGAGGCGAGAGGAAAGGGAGGGAAATGCTGGCGGAGGCAGAATTTGATGAGGGTCGGCGGTTGGCAGAGAGCAGGAAGCTTCTTGGTAGTTGACGGCAGAAGGCGGCTCGAGAGTTGCTTACGGCTGATGTGGGCGACTCGTCACCAGTTGTTAGCCACGGGCGCGGAAATGGGCGCAGGGCCTTCTTAGGTCGGCGAGGCATTTCTTCAGCGTGAGGAACTCGTCAGGCAGAGCTGCTGATGTCAGCTGCGAATGAAGCGAGGAGGCGCGAAGTGGCGGCAGCGGTGATAGAGCGGAAGCGATGGAGCGGGGGCGACGGCAGAGTAATGACGCGGTCACGGATCTCCAGGTGATGTTGCCTGAAGCTCTGATACCATGTCAGAAGAATGCAAGTAAGGGAACAGCAGCGGTAGAAGCAGGCAGAAGCAGCGGAACATGCAGATGTACGTCAGCAGAGTGACGTAAGCAAGAGCGGTCCGGGGAGTTAGTCGCGGGAGCTGATGAAGGCTGAGAAGCGAGATAGCGTAGGTAGACGGCTTGATGTGAGAGAGAGTGCTGGCGAGAAGAGTGACGGCTGGTGGGGTAAGAGAGCTGAGCGAAGGAGCGAGGGTGTTGAGAGGAGTTGGCAAAGGCAAGAAATGCGAGGAGCGAGCAGAGTGAAGACACGGCGGCGAAGCCGCGGAACCAAAGGGGAACAAGATGTGCAGAACTGTTCTGGTTAGTTTTGGAGGGAATGAACATCCTCCATATGTACTAGTCAACCAGAAAGGTAAAACATAGCAACGGCTTCTTCGCTAGCCGGACGCGGATGAATCTTTGTCATCTTGGTCGGTAACGGTCCAGTGGTAACCGTTGGTCCAACCGTTTGCCCTCGCTCTCGAGGGGTGATCCAGACCTCTTCTTGATTTATCCGGAGCTTGCTTGTGACAAGAAGTAGAGTCAGAGAGCACATATTTCTGACATTAGGCTCCTAGGACCTGGACTTTGGCCTCTGGCCTCTAAATTCTGGACCTCGGCCCCTCTTGTTGCATGTGGCATCTCCCCTCTCCCTCAACTGTCCTGTTTTCTTGCTCGACTCTCTGATCCCGGAGCCTTCTGTCACTAAGAAGCCTGTTGGCCTTTGCGGCCCCTTGGCCTTGCCCATACAACGTTCTAGGACCCCCCCCCCGCTGGGTCTCGTCCCGGCTTTCCCTTCATTTTTCCCTCTCTCTCTCTCCCACTTTCTCCCTCTCTCTTTGATGTCTTCTCTCCTCTATCCCTCCACTCTCTGCCCCTCTCTTTCTGCTCCCTTCTCTCTCTCTCTCTCACTCTCTCTCTCTCTCTCTCTCTCTCTCTCTCTCTCTCTCTCCCTCTC
>SZWC01000386.1:284283-303113 GCA_023375785.1 Penium margaritaceum
CCCCCCCCCCCTTTACGTCTCTCTCTATCTCTCTCTTTCTTCAAATCTCTCTATCCTCTCTCTTCTTCTCTCTGTCCCTCACTCTCTCTCTCTCTTTTTGTATCTCTCTCATCTCTCCTCAATCTCCCTCTGTGTTTCTCCCGTGGCTATTCCTTAATCTCTCTGCTCTCTCTCTACTCTCTCTCTCCCTCTTCACTCCCTCTCCCTGTCTCTCTCTCCCTCCCTGTCTCAGTCTATCTGCTCTCTTCCTATCTCTCTCTCTCACTCCCTCTTCCTCTCTCTCTCTGTGCCTCTCTCTCTCTCTCTCCCTCCCTCTCTTTCTCTCTCTCTCTCTCTCTCTCTCTCTCTCTCTTTCTCTCTAATCTCTCTCTGCCCTCTCACCCATTCTCACTCTCTCTCTTTTTCCCTCGCTCTTTCTCTCTCCTTATCTTGTTCTTCCTATCTCTCTCTCCTCCCCATATTCCTCTCTCCTTCTCACCCCCTGCCCCCTCTTCCTCTCTCCCTCCCTATCCCCTTCCTCCTTCATCCATCCCCTCCCTCTCTGCCTGTTCCTCTACCTATCTCTCCCTCCTTTCTCCATCTTGTCCTCCCTCTCTTTCTCCCCCTCTCCCTTTCCCTCTCTTTATCTTTCTCTTTTGTTTCCCCCTCCCCTTTCTCTTCCCTTCCCCCCCTCTCTCTGCCGTTCACGCCCTCTCTCTCTGCCTCTCTCTCGCCTCTTCCTTTTTTCCCTTCTCCTCCCTCCCCTTCATCTCTCCCCCTCTCTACCCAAGAAACCTCCTATCCCTGTATCTCCCTCTCTTCCCTTCCCCTTACCAGTGTCTATCCCTGTGTCCCACCAACTCTCTCTCTCCCTACCCCCTTCATCTCTCTTCCCCCCTCCCCCTTTCTCTCTCTCTCTCTCTCTCTCTCTCTCTCTCCCCCACTAACCCTCTCCCTCTTTCTCCCTCTCTGCCTGCCCGTCTCCTCCTGACCCTTATTTCTCCACTTCTGCTTGAATTTCTGCTCCTTGGTCCTTGGGTCTGGTGGATTCTTGTCTTCTTGGTCCCCGGGTCTTCGGGGGCACCTCGCCATCTCCTCCTCCAGCCTACGTCTCCTCCTCTCGGTGAGCTCGTTCCTGTTTTGACCTCCTTGTGGGTACCTTTTAGTTCATTTAATTCATTCTGTTCTCATTCCTCTTTCTTTTCATTCTTCTATCTTTTCTTTTCCCTCCCCTGTGCACCATATTGGCTGCCTTGGTGCCTCGTGTGCACCGTCTGTGCGCCTTGTGTGCGCCTTTTGGGTGGCTTGTGTCCACCTCCCTCCTCTTGTTGTCTTGTCCTCCTCCCCTATCATCTGCTTTGTCTTTTCCCCCCCTCTATCTCTCTCTCTCTCTCTCTCTCTCTCTCTCTTTCTCTCTCTCTCTCTCTCTCTCTCTCTCTCTCCTTTTATTTCGTGCCTCCCTTGCTACCGTTGTTCTTCCTCTCTGTGCGCCGTGTGTTGTTGGCTCCCCGAGCGTACGTCCGCTATTATTGTACAGTGTCCCTCTGCCTATTCTGCTTCCCAGTCTCCTTTTTGTCTTCCCCTCCCCTCTNCCCCTTTCCCTCCACTTGCCTCTCCTCGCTCTTGCCTCCCGTCCTCTTTGTTTCTCACATTCCCCTCCACCCCTCTCTCTCTCTCTCTCTCTTTCTATCTCTCTCTGATTTCTCTCTCTGATCTCTCCCTCTTTCTCCTCCTCTCCATCTCCTTCACTCCCTCCCCCCCTCTCCCTCTCTCTCCTCTCCTCCTCTCTCTCTCCCATCTCTCTCCTCCTTTCTCCTCCGTCCTCCGGCCTTGGGCCTATTCCTTCTTCATTCTCTCTCTCTCTCTCACGCATCTCTCCCGCATCGGCACCCCTCACCTTTTCTTGCTGCTCCTCCGGCCCCATCGTCTCATCCACTGCTTCATCGGCTCCATCGGCTTTGGCTCAGCGACCGACCCTTGGTCTGTTGCACCGGGGGGTTTCCCTCCCTTCGTTGGCCCCCACCCCCTGGCTTTCCCTTCCTGTCGCTCCTCTGCCGACACGTGGTGTTGCTTGCCTCCTCAATGCCATCCCCTCTGGCCCCCGGGTTTCCATTTTCCTTTGGTGTCTCTTGGCCTGGGTCTTTTGCCACTGCCACCCCCTCTCCCTCTCCTCGCCTCCATTCCTTTCTGCTCCGCACCTCCACCACCTCTCCCTCTTCCCTTTTTCTACCCTCTTTTCCTTCTCCTCCTCTCTTTGCCCTCTCTTCCTCTTCTCCAGCTATCCGTCCCTCTCCCTCTTTTTCCCACTCTTCCTCCCTCTCTTTCCTCCTTGCCCCTCCTCTTCTTGGGCCTTCCCTCTTCCCCACCTTCCTCTGGGCTCTTCCCTTACTCTATCCCCTCCTTTCTCCTTCCCCTCTGTCTCCATCCCTCTCCCCTCTCTCTCCCTTTCTCTCTCACCCATGCCCTTTCTCGCTCCCTCTCCCAGCACTCTCCGCCTCCTCTCTCTCTCTCTCTCTCTCTCTCTCTCTCTTTCTCTCTCTCTCTCTCTCTCTCTCTCTCTCTTTCTCTCTCTCTCTCTCTCTCTCTCTCTCTCCACCCTCTCTGCCCCCCTCCTCTCCACTCTCTTACCACTCTTTGCCTCCTCGCGGGTCCTCTCCCCTTCCTTCTCCTGGATGCNTTTCTCTCTCTCTCTCTCTCTCTCTCTCTCTCTCCCTCTCTCTCTCTCTCTCTCTCTCTCTCTCTCCACCCTCTCTGCCCCCCTCCTCTCCACTCTCTTACCACTCTTTGCCTCCTCGCGGGTCCTCTCCCCTTCCTTCTCCTGGATGCTGCTCCCCTTCGTACTTCGCCCTTCCTCCCTCCCCTCCTCCACCTCCCAACTTCTCTTTCTCTCTCTTTATCTCTTTCTCTCTCTCTCTCACCCACTCCTTCCCGTCCTCTCTTTCTTCCCTTCCTCCTCTTCTTCTCCTCTTTTGCCCTCTCTGCCCTCCTCCCCTGCTCCTTGTCTACCCCCTTGCTTCATCCCTCCTCTCCTTTCTCTCGATCCTTGTCCCTCCCCTCCCTTGTTTTCCCTTCTCTTTTCTCTTCACCGCTCCCCGTTCACCCTCGTGTGATGCTCCTACATTTGCGGCCCGCTCCTTTCCATTGGTTGGCTGTGTGCTGGGTCCATCCATTCGATCATCGTTTCTTTTGTTCTCTGGTGCCCACTCCTACTACTCCCCTCCTTCTCGTCCCTCCTCGAACGCACTCCCCTACATACACACTTGACACCATGGTTCACCCCTCCCCTTCGTTGAACGTTCGCTCCTCTTGCAGTCATTCTTTCCTGGCATCCCTTTCCCCTCGGTCTACGCCTCGCAGCGTCATAGAGGATGTCGGCCTCTCTAGCATCTTGGCTGCTGCGGCTGCAGCCCGTGCCACCCGCGAGCAGGCATCCCCTTAGGAAGTCTCATCACGCATCTCGAGCCCTCCTGCCTCTATTGACTCTGACCTCATTGACGACTCAGCCGTCCTCTCCCCTCGTTCTGCCACTGCGGCCGTTATCACCTCGGGTCTCAAGGCACTCTGTGCCCCCCCTTCGCCGCCCCTCCGCCACCCACCTCCCACCCGCACCCCTCAGTTCCCCTTTTTAGTGGCCATCCTTGAAGCCCTCTCATTTTGTCCCAACGATACGCCCCCTGTCATTTCCTTGGTCCTCCCTGTTGGCAAAGCCAACCCTGTCATTCACGAAGCTGATGCCCCCGAAGACCCTATGCGAGGTGTCGTCGTCCCCGACGGTGTTGTTGCTGTCAACGGTGTTGTCGCCCCCGGCGGTGTCGCTACCGATGGTGCCGTCGCCCTTGGCGGTGTCGTTGCCCCCGGTAGTGCCGTCGCTCCCGATGGTGGCAACGCCCCCGGCGGTGCTGTTGCTGCCGGAGATTTCCCCACCCTTGGCGATTCCGTAGCCCCTGGCGGTTCCGTTGCCCCGGGCAATGCCATGGCCCAAGGCCGTGCCATTGCCCCCGGTGGTGTTGTTGCTCCCGGTGGCGCCGTCGCCCCCAGCAGTGCCGTTTCCCTTGGAGTCTTTGTCGCCCCCGTTGGTGCCATCACCTTCAACGGTGCCGTCGGTGCCGGTGGTTCTCTCCCTACTGGTGGTGCCATCCCACTTGGTAGCGCCATCCCGCACGGTGGCGCCGTCCCGGCTGGCGGTGTCCTCCCGGTCGGTGGCGATGTTCCTGTTGGTGCCCCTCCCCTTGGTGACCCAGTGGCCACCCTTGCCTGCACAGAGGCTCACCTTCATGCTATGACACTCGCGGTTGCTCAGCTAGCCAACCTTGGTCTCCACCCCCCTCCTGCTACATCGCTCCCCTCGACTCCCACTCCTGGGCACATCTCGGGCACCCCGTTCTCCGATTAGTCCCCCCACTTTGTGTCTTGGGCCCACATGTATGGCCTCTGGGAGCACTATGACCCCCCTCCCTCCCTTCCCCTCGAGCACCCTGATCGCAGTGCCCTTGCCTTCCACTACCCTATTCTGCTCCCCCTTTTGTTGCTCTTCTCCAGCTTGATTGGTTCGCACCGACTGCCACCCTTCCTGCTCGCCCTTGCGAGGCATGGACTGGCCTTCTGGCTCTTTGCTCTTCTGATTCCTTCCGCTCAGCCACCTCTCTCCTCGCCGATCTTCGAGCTCTCCGCCGTCGTCTTGACGAGTCTTTGGGTGCCTACCTGGGCCGCGCAAAGCTCGTGTAGAGCGAGCTTCTCATTGCTGGTGCCTCCTTGACGGACCAGGCTTTTGTCACATCCATCGTTGCTGGTCTTGGACCTTCCTTCTCCAGTGCTCTCACTTCCTTTCCCCTTGCTCTCACCCTCCAGGATGCGTATCAGACTCCTTGGGTAGTCTGGCCAGTGCTGCTAGACGGGTTCCACTCATTAAGGCGATCTCCCAACCTGCTGTCTGTTCAGTTGACCCCGTTCTATCCGATTCCCTGCCCGGCCTCCTCCCACCTCCAACGGCTAATGCCCGTGTTTGTGCTCCGCCTGGTGGAGGTGGTGGTAGCGGTGCTCGTCCATCGTCACAACGCGTGCACGCTTCTGCCAGTCCCTGATCTTCGCCAGCGCATTGCGCATCAGCGTGCCCTCCTTTGTGGTCGTCCATATGTTGCCCCTGGTGGTCCTCCACCTGTTGCAGCCCCCGGCGCTCCTCTGGTTGCCGCTCCCGTCCGTCCCCTGCCAGTATCTATGACACCTAATCCAGTCATGGATGATGTGATCATCGATCTCACCCGTCGTGTCCTGGCTGAGGGCGTGCTTGGCGTCCCGCCGCCCACTACTATGTCTCCCTTTTTAGATTTTCTCACTACGCCTGTCTCTTGTCTCCCTTCTCTCGGTGTTCCCTTGCTTGATCCTTGTCTGTCTCCCCTCTCCCCTTGCATAACTACATATTGTCTCCTACCTGGCACTGAGTGTGTCGTGGGTGGTCGATGGTGCCACAACCAATCACATGTTTCCTTTTCGCGAGCTGTTTACGGACTTTAGTCCAGTCTCAATGATCACTTCGGTTTACACTGGTGATGGTTCCCTCCTCCATGTTCTCGGTGTTGGCACTTTCTACCTCACCTCCTTGGCTGCCTTTCTCACCTTGTCCTCCATTCTCTACATCTCGGCTTCTGGTTTTTCCTTGCTATCTGTTCCGACTTCCGATGTGTGCGGGTTCTCTACCACATACGCCCTCTGTCTTGTCGCCGTCACTGATCACGCCAGTGGTCGCGTCGTACTCCACGGTCTCTGACCTCCTGGCGAGGGCTTGTACCAGGTACTCGGTCCGCATTTCGTCTCTGCGCCCATGGCTGTTGCTGTTGCACTTGTCGCTCCCTCTCACTCGGCTCACTTGCACATTCTTCATTGTCAATTTTTCCATCTTCAATCCCCTACTGTGGCCTCTCTCCTCCGCATCCTTCTTGCCGATGACCTGTCTGAATTGTCATTCCGGGTGCCTTGTGCTGTCGATTGCACCTTTTGTGCAGTTGGCAAGATGCATCGCCTTCCTTTTCCGTCTTCCCCCTCTCCCACATCTGCTCCTCTTGAGCTCGTACATGCTGACATCCTTGGCCCTCTGTAGGATGAGTCTCTCATTGAGCATGCCACGTATGTTCTCAGCTTGATCGATGAGTATTCTCGTTACACATGGTTCTTCTTTTTTTGGACAAAAAGCGATGTTGCCCAGACCATCGAGTCGTGGTACGAGTCTGTGCAGTGATAGAGTCATCACCAGTTGTTGCGATTTTGGTCTGACCGTGGTGGCATGTTTTTTGGTGACACAACATTGTTCTCTAACTTTGAGGGTGTAGTTCATGAGCTCTCTGCCCCCTTTCATCCACAGCAGAATGGGGTCACCAAGCGGTGGAACCGGACACTCGTTGAGGGCTTCCGCAAGATGATGGCTGAGGCCGGATTTCTTGATCGAGGATGTAGCTTCTGGTCAGAGGCAGCTCGCTATCGCATGTGGGTTTGGAACCGGATCACGCATGGCCCTCTAACCCCTGACACCATGCCATTCCAGCTTATCCTTGGTCGACGTGCTGACCTTAGTCAGGCTGTGGTTTAGGGCACCATGGCTATTGTCTACCTTGCTCCCATTTCTTGGTCGGGCAAGCTAGATCCGCCTGGCCGCCTCTACGCCACCCTTGGGGTTGCGCCTCATTCTCGTGAACACCGCTTTTGGCACTCAGTTACCATCGACGCATTGAGTCCTGTCACGCTTGTTTCTTTGAGCAGATGCCTTGCGGTGCTTCTACGATGACCAATGTCTCCCTCCCCCAACCTCTGCCATGGCCTACACCTCCATTGGCCTTGTGGTCACTGGTGTCCCTTCTCCTTCCCCGCCTCCCTTGGTGGCCCCCTCCTTGTCTCCTATGCATCCAGCCACCTCCGCTCCTGTTCCTCCCTTCGTGGCACCATCATCCGTCCTGCCGCCGACCTCTCACCCACTACCCCCCATTCCCACTTCCTTCCTACCCTCTTTGTCCGCCCTACCATCCTATCCTATGGCTCCTTCCCTTTCTTCCCCACTCGTCCCCACCTCTAGGTGTGGGCCCCCTCCCGTGTCCACCTCCCCCCTCTGCCCCCTGGTACTTTGTCCTCTACTTCACCTCTCGTCCCACCTCCCCCTTTTTCTGCCCACTCTGTCCCCCACTCCACCATCTCCTTCCCAACCTCCTTTGTCCCCCTCCCACCGCCGCAACAATCCGCCATATGTCTCTCCCCTCCCTCCCCTTTTGCTGTCTCCCATGCCTTCTCCTGCCTCCCCTCCCGGCTTCCACCCCTCCTCTCCTCCCATTCCCCTTGCTCTGACCATGGCCGAGGCTGTGGGCTCTCCCCATGCGTCTTCCCCCATTCATTGTACAGACCCTGTTCTCCTCTCTATTGAGGATGTCGCGGAGGACATCCCTCCACACGCGTCCTCCCATGTGCATCTCATGGGTGGTCCCATGGTCATAGCTGTGACAACGCCTCCTCCGTCCTCGCCCCCTGCCACCTCCTCAACCCAACCCTGGCCCCTTCTTCCTCTTGTCAATGTCCTCTCCCGAAAGACCCTTCCCCCTACCTCGTTCTCCCACTAGATCTCCTTCGCTACCCATTCTCCTCTCTTCTCCATCTCCTTCTTTGTCAGTTTCCCCCCCTCTCCCTGTCCCCAGCCCAGACTCCTTGGTGTCCCCTCTCTCCCTCTGTCGTGGATGCGCGCGCATGTTGCCTGGGCTCATCCTTCCATCCCTCCTCCCCCCCTCTTCTCTCCCCCCACGCATTTCTCCCTACCCCTCCCATCTCTACGTCTCCGCTTCCTCTTTCCGTCTTGGATACTCTTCTTCCCTACTCCCCCGTTTCTTCCAACACCCGCTCTGGCATTACTCGTGGTCTTACAGGTGCCTCCGCCTGTCTACCCTCCATCCTTCTGCCTCCCTCCTTGTCCCCTGTCTCATCTTCCACTCCGGTCGTTCCTCCCTCGGTGTCTCCCACATCACCGGTCCCTACGTCGTCCCCTCCCTCCCCCTCCCAGTTCTCCTTTATGCCTCTTCCCCCTTTCCCCTTTGTCCCACCTCATCCCTCCTCTTCTCCCCTCCCTTGCCCGCTTCCTACTGCTTGCATTTCACCCTCATTCTTTGCAAAAAAACCCGCTCGCCTCGAACGTCTCCTGTGTCTAACTCCCTCAGCCCCAATCCCCCCTCACAACTCTTGAGAGCACCTCCCCCTCACAGCTCTCGAGAGCCGCCTCCCCCTCACAGCCAGGAGCCAAAGTTGGCCCCGCGACTAACTCTCGGTGTCCCTCCTCATAAGAACTAGAAGCCACATGGCTCTCGGTGGTGGCGTGTCTCCTCCTCTCTCCTCCGTCTTCTCTCCTATGGCCCCACTCCTACTCCTGCCGTTTTCAACAATTCATGTTAACAATCTGCCCATATAGTCTTGTTCCTTACAAATTTTCTTCCTTCACTTTGCTCTTCACTTTTCGAATTGGGAATAATACATGTGCCACCTTTTCATCCCTTCCTTCATCTTCATCATGCACAAGCTTTTGTGTACTCTGTTATTATTGTATGAAAGTTGTATTCATATAATGAGGGTTAGTGACACAATCATTTTTGGATGATAAGGGGTTTGTAATTCAAGTACATAAGAACCTTCTTTTATCGAGCTATGTATCACCTTGAACTACATAGAAATGATCAAGGAAGTTGAGCATCTTTATTGCAAGGCTTTGTGTCGGCCCTTAAATTATGGAGTCGTATTTTTCTCATGGATAAAAATTGTGCCATAAAATGTTGGAATTTTAGGCACACCTATCCCTTGAAGCTTTGGGTTATAGTGCATTCATGTACTATGGTTTATGAAGAATATTCATGAGGGTTATGACTTGGTATCCTTTGAAATACATGTTTAAAATGCATCCACTTTGTTGTTTGACAAGCTCGCTGATGGAGTACTTAAGACCCTAAAACTGTTAAAAAAACTCATGAAAATCGTGCACCCACATTCTTTCTCAACCTTCCTCCCACATTTAACCCCACGAATGTTACTCAAGGATTTGGAAACCCAACACTAAGAAATCGTTGGTTTCCATGACCATGCTCGTTGCCGTAACTGCATCCTTTTCAACTCCCTTGTGCATGGCCACCTGTTATACCATCTTAAAAAGGTGCTAAATTTTTAGCCAATGCTACAATGTTTTGTGTGCCACTTGTGACCTCAAGGCAGTTTTCCCTAAAGTGGGCAGCTTGCATAGTGTTGTGGCAGTGCCCTTCATGTTTTGGCTACCAAGCAAGTGCGTGGAGAATATCCTTACAAAAATTTCCATTACAATGAGACAATTACCATCTGATTTTGTGAGAGAATATTCTCCTTTGATTGTTCATATATATTTGCTAATAAGACCGTCAAGAGAATATGAGGTGAAGAACATGGTTTTCCTTTGTGGTGAATACTTCAATCATACAATTTTCAATGGCACTATGAATGGGGATTTTGCACTCCAATCATGGTTTTTTTACATGAAATAAACTTTGTAGGGAATTTTATTGACCTTTTCATTACTTGAAGAGGTGGAATATTGGTTTCCTTCTTATATTGTTACCTCCAAATGTGTTCAATACATACGAGCATATTGGATGTACCTCAGACCATTACATGGAACCAAGGGAAACATAGAATTTCCATACTAGCAAGATTATTTATCATCTCTTATAGGGGTTTCCTGTACTGGCACATTGGCTCAGATGGGTCAAAAATAAATCCCAGCCCAGCCAATCATCTTGGCTGGCTGGTCGGGCTTGAAATCTTTACGCATGTGGTAAGATGAATGTATTGGGAAAAAAAATGTGGCAGAATGCAAGAATGTTTGGGGCTTGTTGACATACCACACTCAATAAAGAATTTTTGGGGATGTTTGGCTGTAATGCTTGGACATAAGATGGAAAAAATGATCAGAAACATTTCTTAAGCAAGGTCCTAGATAGTGTTCAAGATAAAAGGCACTAGGAAAAGTGAGTCAATCATGGCAATTGGCCATTATCAATGACCAAACCCCACCATGTATCCATTCTAATAACCTTGTTATCAAGTTAGACTACCAATAAAATAATATCCATGTTGCCCAAAACAAATCTAACTGAGAATGATTTAATTTTCAGCTATTAATTAAATTATTATTTTTTTAATCTTCCAAAACATCCCCAAAATTATAGTTGTTAGAAATGATTTTCACAACTATGTGGAAGTTGAAAAACGCAAAACATGTATTTAAATTTTTGTGATCAAGAAAGCATTAATTGGTAAGGTTATTATACTTTGAATCTCGTATTCTGGGATCGGTTTTCTAAAGAAGTCAATATTTGCATACTTCATTAGTGTTTCTGACACTAGCTATGCTTCATCCTTAGTTTCCAGTGTAAAACGAGCCCTCATGGAAAAGGAAAGAGACCAAAAATAGAAATTGGGAGTCGTAGTGAACCTAAAGCGTGTGCATGAACTTATAGTGTATCTTCATGAATATCTTCATGAAAATTCAACATGGTACTAATTGAGTGATCTGAAAAAAAAAAGCAAATATTCCAAAAAAACAACCATTCTTTCAACATTGGTGTGAAAATAAAAAGCCGTTTCACCACAACCTTGCAATCAAGCATGTTTTATTATGTCACACTTGCTTCTAGTATGATTATTTTAATACATGAGGTTCATGAAAGAACCGAAAAGGCATCTTTCTTGTCCAAGATTTTTTTATTCTTCACCCTCTGATGGGATGTGACTGCAAATTAAAGGCAAACAAGCAAGGCGCAACACCAAAATGAGTATTGTCAAGTAGGCATTAGAAAAACGTATGTCAGTTGGCTTCTCAGTCATTAAGAGAGGGTCTTTTGACTTTGAAATTTCATTTTGGTCATAGAAATTTTTTAACGAGCCACCCTGCTAGTTTTCTTCCAAAGCACTTTGAAGAGGCTAGAACAAGACCAGGGTGTATATTTATTTGATTGAATATATCTGAATATAATGATAGAGAATTCATTGCAGCATTTGAGTGTGATAACTTAGGTGTAATTGTTTTTTTTCCATACTTTGATTTGCGTTAGCAATCATCTTCTTTGGCTTAGAGAATAGTGTTGTGGCTTGAATATGTTTTTAGTCTTCTTAGCTAGGGAATTTAAGTACTTTCTTAAATCGAAAGACTAGAATGAGGACAAGGTTCTGTAGGGTCAAATTCAAGTGAGTGTAGATAATAATTCCAGAATGGTACGAGAGATTAAAGGAATACTTTAAAAATTGAGTGAGCTAATTATGTGATTGGTTGTTGCACCTTTCGTTTTCTACATAATAGTGATGGGCATAAAAAGGTTATGTACAAGGATGCCCTCCATGGTGTACATCTAACCTTTCCAAGACATTTTAGGGGCATTATGAAGGGCCATACAAAAGATGCTCTTTTAAATTGAAATTTGATTAAGGCAATTATCTTTTCCTTGTGATGAGATTTAAAGGTAGAAGATTCTTTACCTTTTAAGATTATCGCCCCAAATGTGGAGCTAAAATGTAACAAGGTTGAACAAATTAACCACCTGAAAGAGACCAAATCTGCTTTTAATTGCATGCATTTGGTACAAAACCATGAGAAGACACTTATCATTTTGTAAAATACATGAGCCACACCCATAAAACAAACAAAAAAGGATAGAGTTAATGAAAATACTCGATAGAGATGTTCTTTTCACCTGAGATACTTTTAGAGAGAAAGACATAGTTTTTTATGATGTATGAAAAAAGTTCATATGAGGTGGATAATATCTATGAATAAAAACATCCAAAGAAAATTGAGAAGCCACTGAACACGTCTTAAAGCCAAATCTCATATTGAATGGTACTCACGTCTAAAGGAGAATCATTTATGATAGTTCAAAAAATTAGATCATGTTCTTATTTGATGCAAGAAGAAATCGTTCTTATGATTTCTGACTGCACGATTTGGTCTGCTACATGTAACATTGCTATTTTAGATGTTTCAGATTAAAATGGGTACGATTTGATGTACTCATCCAAAACCGATAGGACCTCTCTTTCTTGAATACAATATTGTACTGGTTTGCAGTAAAATGTGTATTCTGTTTTTGGAAAATGAGTGTTCCCTATTATTTCTAAAAAAACTACTCTTGATTTATTTTCCTTTTATTTAAAAACAGCGTGCATTGTTTATTTTAAACAAGCAAGAACATGCGTTCGGCCTGTTAATCTCAATGCATGAGGTGTAGACATGATGACACAGCTCCCACAAGATGGTGGGTCTCACTGTCATATGTTCAACATGATAGCAAAGAACTAATGTCAAAATATGATGGATCTAGAAACACGGAATATGTGGCGTCCATACACAAGCTTGATATGACAATAGATGCAAGAGTGGTATACATGAAAATTCATACAAAACTTGCTCCCCTTAAAATCCAGGTTCTTGTGGTTGAGGTGAAGATACATATGCAAAGGATAGGAACATCAACAAGATACATGAGCGACAGAAGGGTGGTGAAGCGACATGGCGTTCTGGCAAGAATACGGTCAGGGAACAAGGAGCTCGCTTCTGGAAATGACTAATGTGGAGGCTTTGTCTATGATGGCATGAAAGTTAGAGGGTGAAAACATAGGGTTCAGTCAGGCCATAGGCAACATGGAGGGCAGAAAATGATCATATAAGAGTAATGAGACGATGATGAAGAATTATGACAATGGGGGAGGGAATGGAGGAGGTAGGCAAGAGCTGTGACCCAGGCATGTTCGATTGAGAAGGAGGTTGGATGGAGAGATGATGGAGAAGCTGACATGCCTTCTTCTGGAAATTGGTGGACATCGGGAGAGAAGTGAGGGAGAGAGGAGAGTGTGATGAGGATGGAGACTTTGAGGGAGGAAGGTTGGAGGAAGAGGAAGGTTGGAGGAAGAGGAATGAATCGAAAGTGGAGGTGAGGTGGAGGGCAAGGAAGTGAGTTGAGGCAGAGGTGAAGGATGGAGGCACTGGTGGCAAGTCGGAGGGGAGGAGCAATGGTGGTGATAAATGCGAGTGTGAGAGGAGATGCCAAGGTGGAGTCGGTGGCAGAAGGATGGAAAGAAGACATTGATAGAGCACAAGTGAATGAGGAAAGGGGGTGGGTAGAAGGAGCGCTGGTGAAGGGTGATGCTTGCAGGGATGAAGGGTGAACCATAACTCCTCCCTTGCTTCCTACCTCCCATCCTATTTTTTTACCTCTCTCTCAGTCTTCCACAGCCTCTCTTTCCACTTCCACGAGCCTCTCTAATCTTTCTGTGCCCATCACCTCCACCACCATCCTCCGTCTGCCCTCCAACTCATCAAACCCCCTCTCCCTTCCTCTTTCCCTAGGCTTCTGAGTTATGGTTAATCACCTCAAATTCACGCACTTGTTGATCAGTGTATCAAAAATTGTATTCCTGCATGCAAACAGTTTTCACAAAACATCTACATGAATGCATGTCAAGAAATCCCAAATGTACATTCCTTGTGTAGAATGTAAAGCATAATGTGATCTATGTGATATTTAGTAACTTAATGTGAACCATCCACATTCATTAGTTTTTTCACTTCCCCATTACAGTTGTTGATAAAAAGGTTCATAGGTGAGGCATTTTGTCATGTATGTAAGGGAGATGAGGGATGAGAGCAAGTAAGAGGGGGTGGGTGAGGGGAGGATGGCAGAAGAGGTGATGGTAAAGAGGGAAAAAAGGTGATAAATGAAGGGTTGGAGGAAATAGTGGAGAGGGAAGGGACATCCAAGGGAGAAAAAAGAAGGTGGTGGGTGGCGGCAGTTGAGAGGGAGTATGTGCGAGGTGACGCAAACGTCAAGTAGATGAGATACATGAGAATGTGGACTACGCAAAGCAAGGGGATGGAGCATGACAACTCATGAATAGTAGCGAGACTAGCATAATTGATGGTTAATTTAGGAATATACAACAAGAGAGAACAAGGAGACGACAACACGTGGGAAAAACTATGTTGGCTACGAGGCACCCAGAAGGGATGGTGTTGAAAACAGTGCTCCTAAGCATGTTCTAGATTGTGAAGTAAAAGAAAATATGAAAGAAGGAACAAGAGCGGAAAGGCATGGGCCATGAGCGCAGGGATGGATAGGAATTGAGATAGCAAATAGACATGGAAGTAGGAAACAAGACAAAGAGGAAGAGAAGGGAACCACCAAGGGGTGCAACGTGGGGAGGGACACACTCGGAAGCAAGAGGCAGGAAGCAAGGAATGACTACACCACAACATAATGCAAAGACAAAGGATGATCCAGGTGAGGCAAGATCATAAGAGAGGGAGAGATAGAGAGAAGGAAACATGAGAAAGAGACGAGGATGAAGGAGAGATGTTTGGGGGAGAAGGGGTAGAGAGAGAGAGAGAGAGATAGGAATTGAGAGAGAGATAGAGATAAAGAAAGAGAGAGAGAGAGAGAGAGAGAGAGAGAGAGTAGGAGATAAAAAGAATGAGAGAGAGGGATAGAACATACTGTGAGAATAAAGAGAAAGAACAAGAGAGAAGGAGACAGCAAGAAATAGTCGTAATAAAAGGAAGGGGGAGAAAATCCGGTCGGAGATAGAGAGAGGGAGAGAGTGAGAGAGGGAGAGAGAGGGAAAGAGAGAGAACAGAAGAGAGAGCGAGAGAGAGAGGGGGAGAGAGAGAGAGAAGGGGGGAGAAGGATTGGGGCTGGTTGGATGAGATAGAGATAGAGATATAGAGAGAGAGAGAGAGATAGGAAGATAGAGAGAGGAAGATGGAAGGAGAGAGAGAGAGAGGGAGAGAGAGAGAGAGAGAGAGAAATATATAGAGGAACGGAGAGAGAAAAAGATAGAGAGATAGAGGCAAGGATGGAAAAGGATGGTTGAGGGGGGTAAAGAGCAAGGGAGATAGAGGGACACACAGAGAGAGAGAGAGAGAGAGAGGTGGAGGGGAATAGGGATAAAGAGAGAAAGACAAAGAGGGAGAGAGAAACAAAGAGAGAGGAAGAGGGGGAGAGAAAGAGAGATAGAGAGGGAGAGAGAGGTAAGGATGGAAGGGGAAGGGCAATAGAGAGACAGGGAGATAGAGAAAGAGGGAGGGGAAGATGGAGAAAGAGAGAAAGATGTAATAAGGAAGAGAGAGAGAAAGAGAGAGGAATAGGGAGAAAGAGCAAGAGAGAGTGTTATTTAGATGAAGAGAGAGGGAGACAAAGAGAGGGAAAGAGAGAGAGAGAGGGAGAGGGAGAGAGTGAGAGAAAGAGATATGGATAGAGAGAGACAGAGAGACAGAGAGAGAGGGGGGAAGATAGGGAAGAGGGAAGGAGAAAGGGTGATTGAAGGAGAGAGGGGGGGTTGGACAGGGACTGTTTTGGGGGAGATAGAAAGGGAGAGAGAGAGAGAGAGAGAGAGAGAGAAAGATAGATAGAGAGATAAAGAGAGAAAGAAACAGGGAGACAAAGGGAGAAAGAGATTGAGAGATAGATAGAGAGAGGTAAAGGGAGGGAGAGAGGAACAGATTAAGATAGATAGTGCGAGAGGGAGACAGGTGAGAGAGGGAGATAGATAGGAAAAGAGAGATGGAGAGAGGGAGAGATGGATAGGGTGATATGGAGTGTGGATTGTAGGGGGAGACAATGGAAGATTGAAACAGAGAGAGAGAGAGATAGGGAGAGATGGAGAGGGTGGGATGGAGTGTGGATGGTACAAAGGAGACAAAGGAAGAGATAGATAGATAGATAGAGAGAGAGAGAGAGAGATATAGAGAGAGAGAGAGAGATAGAAATACATTGAGATAGAGAGATAGGGAGAGAGAGATTGAGATAAAGAGAGCAATAAAAAGAGATAATTGAATGGAGAGAGAGGAGAGAGACACAAAGGGAGATAGAGAATAGGAAAGATAGATAGAGGGAGAGACAGAGAGAGAGAGAGAGGTAGAGTGAGAGAATGAGAGAAGGAGGTGAGTTTGGGGATGGGCTATTAATAGTGAGCGTGCATATCAGAGCAAGAAAAAACTGAGAAACGCCCAAAATGCAAGGGGGGAGGGTTGGGCACAAGGAGCGGGTGGGAGGGTTGGGCAGAGAGAGCAAGAAAGGGTGGTGCTGGGAAAGGGAGGGAAGGGGAGGGAAAGAGCAACTGCTCTTTGCCTCCCCTCTGCACCCTTTCTCGGTACCACCCTTCCTAGAGGGAGGAGGAAATAGACGAAAATGGGATGAAGAATGGAGAAGGAGAACGGCAGAACGTAGAGAGAGAGGGAGGTCTCAGAGAGAAGCAGACAATGTGTGGATGAAAAAAGGGCAAACAAAAAGGGGCAGGATAGGGGGAAGAAGAGTGTTATGGGAGCCGCCGGTCGAGGCGGTGATTATGTCATCATGCTGAAGTCAGATGTATGTTTTGATGCTCCCATTTTATTCTACGTGAAAACCCATCAAAATCGACCCAAGAACTGGGTCATTCGGTGCAGGGACGAGAAGGATACGGCCGTGCAAAGGTGGGAGGCGCACCTCCAGAAAACAGGAGACGTACCGGTTCGACCCCGCGCACGGCGGAGCGACTTTCTCGCCCACTGCAGCCAAAGCATCCCTGGATGGACGCTTAGCCAATGTGGCAAGATTCATTGGGGTGCATGGGCGCTTCGGGATGGCGGCTGGAGCTGCATTCGCAAGCAAGGGCGCTTCGGGCGGCTGTGACCCCCGCTGGCGGTGCTACCAGCGGCCGTCACGCATGGAGCACTCAAACGGCCTTAACTTAGCCGTTTCTTCACGGATTGAGGCGTTCTTTGGTGCATTGGAAAGCTCGTGGCGCGCACTACATGATGCATGTGTTATTTGCATGAGTACACTTCGATAAAGGGCCTCAGAGTGCTGAATAGCTTTCAGCTGGCTCATAGGGGCTGGTACATAAGGAAGTCTAGGGGTTGATCTAGGCATGCCAATCTTACCAAGAGACTCTATACATTACCTTGTACTGATCCATCAATTCTAAAGGATTAATTCATTGCCCAAATCTCCTTCCATTCCAAGTATTGCCTCGCACACGTCCATTCGATCCTACAAGTCTTCTGCAGCACACCCTGGTGCAAACGCCGCCGAGAGAGTCGCACGGCGGGAACCTTGGTCACTAGCAGTGGTCTTGCTGCTAGGAGAGGGTTGTGCGATATCTCAAGGGTTGGCCTACACACCAAGGAGTCGAGGGTGGGAGGTTTATCCCAAGGGCTCAGCGTGTGACCGTCATGCCGGGCGCCCCTCGGTTCACATTTGGGATCAGAGCACGTGGACGTTCGCTCGGCTTTGCGCGGTCCCAAGGGAGGCAGCAGATGTGCCACAACTTAGTTTGGCCAGAATTTTTTCGTCACAACCGGAACCATGGCAGTAGCGGCATACGACCTGGCCTATCTCATGGAGGAGATCCGGCGTGCTCTTGACGAGTTGCGTCAAGAGAACCAGCAGCTGCACGCGGAGGTTGAGGCGAGGTATGTCGGCCAAGGGAGCAGTGCGTTGGGGGTGTTGCATTGGCACCCGTACCTGCCTTAGGCGGCCCAAGCCGAAGGAGCCGGAATTCTACACCGGTAAGGGCAGTGCGCGCGAGCGGCTCTTCACGGTGAACTCATACTTCACGGCGAACTCATACTTCACGGCGTTGGACGTTCCCGTGGGAGAAGATGCCACGAGACTGGAGTATGCGCCTACGCTACTCCGGGGAATGGCGCTTCAGTGGTGGTCGGCATTGTGCCGGCGGAACGCCGCTGGATTGCCGGACGGGCTGGGGGCCGGGCAACAGCTTCAGCTAGTGCTGATTCTACCGCTTGGGCGTGAAGTGCAGCTTGGTGCGCGAGCATTGACGGAGAAGCCAAAGACATGGGAGCAATTCGAGACGATGCTCCAGGCGCGTTTCGACCTCCTCAACGACAGCCAGGTTTCCCGTGATAAGATCAAGCACGTCAAGCAAGGCGAATCGGTCCAGGACTATACTACGCGCTTCATGGCCTTGCCAGTGCAGATTGACGCCCTCTCGGACGCGGAGGCGTACGACCGCTACCATGACGGCCTGAAGCCGCACGTCCAACGTGAACTCGCGGTGCTCGGGTTGCAGACCTTTGCAGAGTTGGTCTCGGCGGCGGAGCGTATCGACGCGGTGCAATGCGCGTCGGACCAGCTACGTGACACAACCACGGGTGGAGCTATCGTCCGGCTGTGCCCATGGAGGTGGATGCAATCCAAGCCAGACAGCGGGGCGCGGGAGGACAGCAAGGACCGAGAGGCAAGTGCTGGGCTTGTGGTGAGGAGGGTCATCGCAAGCGGGATTGCCCCAAGCGGAAGGCACAGCAGGGAAACGGGCAGCAGCAGTGAGGAGGGGATGACCTACTGCTACAATTTTTTCGTCCGCAAGGGATAGCACCAGCCCTGAAAGGATTTTGCCGATTAAGGAGCTGCCTCAAGTGTTGTTGCGGAATGAAGGTGAGACCCGGAAGTTTGCAGGAATCATCCTGGAGCTGGTTCTTGAGATTCCGGAGGGGAGTTTCAAGGGTCAGAGGAAGCTACGTGGGCTGCTAGACGGCAACGCGAGTCATAGCTTCTTCAACGACAGGTTGGCGATGAGGTTGGAACTCGCACGGCAGCCGGGGACGTCGGCCAAGGCGCGGCAGGTGTCTAGAGTGGTGGAGTGCGGCAAGCCTCTCGTCAAGCACAAAGTCCGTATGGGTGAGTTGGTGTGTGACATGGAGTTCCACACTTGCCCTATGGATGATTACGACTGTTTGATCAGCCGGGATTGGTTGCACGCCTGGAATCCGGAGGTGGATTGGAGGTGCAACCGGGTGGTCGTGAAGGCGGACGGGAAAA